>JAHXMQ010012342.1:1860304-1919891 GCA_020466415.1 Ammodramus savannarum pratensis | reverse complement strand
TCTGAAACATGGAGTCAACATTCTCATCTCTTCCCTCACCCTGGGAGCCCTGCGAACACCACTGCACTCACCAATGCGCCGAGAAGGGGTGGTGCTCTCCAGAGCCCTGAGCAGCTCCCCTCCCAGCTTCTTCACGTTCTCCAGGTCATCCAGCATGGAGTAGGAGAGGTCCATGAGGTAGTAGAGATCAATGGGATACCCCATGGCACGGCGAAACTTCACCTCAAACACAGCAGGCTGGCCTGAGGGACGGGGATGGCAGCATCAGCTGCTGTGTTGTGCCAGCTTGTGCCATCACCCACCCCTCCTCTCTCTTGGAAGAAAAGGGGTGGAAATGCAGGCTGCAACCTGCTGCTGTGTCTCAGGTGACTCTGGGGTTGAGTGGAAGGGCATTGCTGGCAGGCCACAAGAAGAAGGGAGTTGGGAACACCAGGCAGAGCATACCTATCCTCAGCTTCAGGTGCACCTCCTGTGGAGTCAGCTGTGTTTCACTGCTTAAGGGCTTGTTCTGTGTTTTTCTGATCTCATTGCCTGGAAACTCAATCTCACTGGCTGGGCACCCCCTCTGCTTCAGCTGCTCAATGGTGTCACAGCGGATGGAGTCGGGCTCGCCGGCTTTGGTGAAATTCTGTGTGTGACAACAGCAGCAGGAAAACAGAAATCAGAGGAGCAGGGGGTGAACAGGCACCTTACAAGATTTACCTGGCCCACAAACCAGGTCTCCAGGGCATTGATGGAGAAAAGAAAACCTTTGATGGGTATTGATGGAGAAAGGTCATGGCTGTTGGATCCCCCCTGGGCCCATCCTCCATTTAGGACATGAAACCCTCCCACAATGAAGTCAGGCAGAGCCAGGCAGGCAGGGTGACTGTCCTGATGCCTGTTAGCTGACTGCTGGGGGGTGACAACTAGACAGGCTACATGGACCTACCAGCTTCTTGCACCAGGCACAGCCAGGACCAGACTGAATGCAGTCCTTGCACGTCCCCACCTTCATCTTAGGGCACTCCATGGCAAAGGCTGGAAAGGCAAGAAGACAGAGTTGGTGTGGGGGCAGCTGGGGGTGTTCAGACACCAGCACTGGGCACCCATGCTGGCCTGAGCCTGCCCTGCCTCTCAAACCAATGCTGGGGGCTCTGGAAGGGCCCTCAGCTGCCTTGCTGTCCTTCAGCTGAGCTGGCTGGTGTTAACTCCAGATCCCTGGAAATGGAAGGACATGGCCTTTGCACATCTCTCAGTGCTGTGTTCCCCCTGCTGTTGGGCAGCATTTTGGATCCCCCCAACTCTTTCACTGCCCATGAAAGGTGCTGGGAGGAAGCAGGTCGGGCTCACCTGTTGTCACCAGCAGCAGCACCCAGGTCACAGCTGGCAGCTGGAGGCAGCAGTCACGAGGCATTTTCTGCAGGACAAAAAGCATCCTTGAGACCACCTGGGATGTGCCCCAGGGATGGGGCAGCCACAGTTTCTCTCTGGGCAACCTGTGTCGAGATCACATTCATTAACACTGTCACGTGTCACACCTTTCCCCAGCAGAGCAAACCCTGACCGTACAATGGCCTTGCAACATGGAACATGGGGAAGTCAGAAAAGAGGAATTTGTTAAAAGAAGAAAAAAACAATAAAAAAGTAAAAGGAACAACAGACATTGTGTTTTATAGCAATACTAGACACAGCGTCTGGAAACCAGGTCATCAGTTTCAAAACAGCTCTGATAGCTGCCCTGAGTAAGACAAGAACCACTCCTTGGCTCCTGCCATCACCCCTTCCTGTCAGCTCACCAAATAAACAGATCAGAGAGATGTGGAAACGAGAAAACAAGAGAAACCGTCAAAAGACACTGAGGCAGGTTGTACATGAGGGCTGCTCAGATCCCCTTCTGAGGCATCAGGGTGTGCTGTCTTAGCTCATCAGCCCCTCCAGGACACCACCCCAGCTGAGGATGACACTGGTCAGCCTTGAAAGGATGTCTGGTCTCCTCCCAAGGACAGAGAGAAAGTCCAAGTAGGTCAGAGGGTGATGTTTGCACAATGAGGTTTGGTGCCCAGCTGCGCTATAGATTTTGAGATATGGCAGGACCCTAAGGGTGGTGGCCATCACTGATTACAGCTGGGGCCATCTGGAAGCCCACCCTGCCCTGGATCCAGTCCCTGGCAGAGCTCCACAGCCAACAAGAGGCACTGCTGAGGTCACCCAGCCAAACCCTGAGGGTGATGTGGCCTGGGAGTTCACTCTGCCACATCTGCACAAGACCGTCCTGTGGTGGGTGGCCAGAGCCCTTCTGGACAAAGAGCTCTGCAAGTTCCTCTCCACCACCACAGTCCCCCATGGTAAGATTTTAAGGGCATAATTTCTTGTCACAGCTGCCATGTCCTTGTCTATGAGTCACACACGCCCTGTGCTTAGCTGGCCCAAGACATTCCTGTCACCTCCAGATTCTGCCTGCGGAGCTTGAGCTTGCAGGAAAGAAAAGGGGGTCCTGCCCCTGTAGAACTCAATGACTGACACCCCAAATGTGCCTAATTAGGCTCCGATTCTGCTACAAACCAGAAGTTCCCTCACATGCTGTGAGGAGCAAACCCATGGACTCAATGAGCTCCTGCTTTTCCACGTGCCCAGTGTTTCCAAGCATTCAATTCCTGCTGCCATGCCAAAGTGTGCAGTGGTGATGGGATAGAGCTCTGTGAGCTCCTTGTTCTTCTGAAGGTTAGAGTTTCCTGCTCAGAGGCTCATCTCGTAAAATTGAGCAACCCTAAAACTGGGTTAAAAAAAGCTCCCAAACTCCAGAAATACTCTCAACACACCCCCAGTGCTAGCTGCTATCAAGTGTTGTGAAGTAGGGTTCATCTTGTGAGTTGCATTTGGATGCCTTTTTCACCCCCACAGTGGTTTCTTGCTTTTGTCACAAGAGTGTGAAGCACATTCTTACACTTGGAGAGGGCAACAACAGGAAGTTCAACAGTTCTTCTCTTCTGCCATGGAGGGAAATTACTCCGTGGTGTGTGGGTAGGCGAGCACAGGGCTTTGAAGGAGAACAAATGGGGCTTCTGCCTTTGTCTGCCTCCTTACAGCCTTCACAGGAGGGCAAAGCAAGTTTTCAGCCTGACTCCACATGAGCAAGGTGCTGACATGGGCCTCAGCAGCATTTCCTCCAACCCCCTTGATGAACCCTTCAGCTCATGCCAGACTCGCAGCCGCCACCAGCCCCTCGTCTCCTGCATGTGCTCTGCCTCTGAAGTTCCTTTTTTCTCCTTCTTTCCCACAAATTCAGGCAAGCAGAGGGGTGCACACAGCCCATCCTCCAGCCCTGGTGTGAAGGAGCAGAACCGCAAAACTTCACAACCACTTTCATCCCGTGGTGGGGAGTGGGGCGCCAAGATGGAGCAACCCAGCTAAGGGCAGGACACATTGCCACCAGGCTCTGCTTCCTGGCCAGGGCTGCATGGTGGCATCAGGGGGACAAAGCTGCACCTCAGGACCAGGGCCCTTCTTGGCCCTGTGCTCTGATCTCCTCACCACATGCCTTGGGTGGCTCGGGATCAAGCCTGTTCCTCACAGCAAGAGCCTTCTGCAGAAGCCACCAGGATATTCTGCCTTAGGGCAAGATGCCCTCCAGGGCTCTGTGTGCCAGAAGATGTTAGGGTGGCCTTGGGGAAGATGCTTAAGTTAAATGCTGGGTGCTGTCCTTGCTGCCCTGCCCGTGGGCAGGGTGCAGAGCTGGGGCACTCTGGCACTCAGGACGTGCTGGGGGCTGCTGTGTTGGGATGGAGCTGGCTGCTGTGCTGCATGGAGGAGCAAGCTGGGAGATATAAATAAGGCTGAAGGGGAAGTGTTGATGCCAGCAGTGATCCTGTTGTCATAAATAAAACAAGTGCTCAACAGCAGAGATGAGTCTTGAAGTCTGTTAGCCACAAGTTCCCATCAGGGCTTTGCTAAGCATCTGTTTTCCCACAAAAAGGGAGGATAGGCACTCATGCCCAGTATCCTAGGGGGATTCCTGTGGTGTTTGCACCATCCACCTGTAAAAGGGAAGTTCCACTAGTGCCAGAGCCCATGGGTGCTTCCTCCACACTGCCAAGCATCCCTGGTCACCATCATGCTGTGACAGAGATGCCAGGTATTGATTGCACCTAGCAGAGCTGCTCCTTCCCACCCCTGCAATCTGGGCAGCTCCAGACCCCAAGCACAGAAGGGAAATGAGCAGAGTGGGAAATGGTGAGGATGGGAGAGCAGATTTTTCTGCCACTCAGTTGTGTGATGCAGATAGATCCCACCCAGGTGGTCACAGACAGGTCTTTCCCAGTCCATGCAGAATATCACACTCAGTGTGCGTGTACGTGTCTTATTATATGTATATTTTGTATATGTAAATCGCAGGGAAAATATAAAAATAAATATATATATAAACTTATTTTAAATAGGTGAAGAATAAATATAATTAAATAAATAAAAAGTATATAAAATAGATATATCTATATCTGTATGTCTATCTATCTATCTATCTCTCTATCTATCTATCTCTCTCTCTCTCTCTCTCTATCTATCTATCTACATCTATATCTATCTATATCTATATCTATTCCCATGTCCTCTTATAGGAAATATGAATATATTTTATATATATTTCCTTCCAGCAGCCTCCAGTGCCTGCACAGGACAGATCTGTGGGGTGAGCTCTCTCCCATGAGCACCAAGTCCCTGCCTGGCCTGTGGCATCCCTTGGCTCTGAGCACCAAGGTCCCTGGGCGCCCCTGGGAGGAAGGGAAGGAGGGGATTTGTGCTGCTGGGTCTGTCAGGATCAGGGTCCTGCTCGGGTGGGAAGGGGCTGCCTGCCCTGAGGACACCACGCCCTCCACCCTGCTGAAATCACTCAGCAGCAGCGGCAGCAGAAAGAAAGCGCAAAACCGCTGCGAAGCAGGATATGACAGCTAGGACAGCAAAATGCACCATTTAGAGATTTCCCACAGCTTGTTGCAGCGCCCGTGCTAGCCACAGGATGTGATGTTGCCATGTGTGGTCCCCTCTTTGCTCCTCACCTGCCAGGAGCCTGGGAATTGTAGCTGTGACACTGGGAAAAGCATCAAAACCAGGGAGCAGGCTGCCTTCCCTGACACTCCCCATTCCACCTGCATCCTGAGGTATTGGGAAGGACCTGCCCTCCCCAGGCTCACATTCCTGCAGAGTATTTGATGTGCACAGCACACAGAGATGGGGAGAAGAGCGAGGGTCTCACTCCCTGTCCCAGCCATTCCCCCAGGCTCACAGGGGTGCAGGGACACCCGGGAAGCTCTGTGCACAGGCATTCCAGGCAGGGACACTGTGCTGAGCCCTCCAGGCAGCCATCCATGCCATGCTGCCGCGCCACTTCCCTCTTTCCCACGGCAACAGCAGCTGGCAGCGGTGGAGATCCCCTTAGGAAGAGGGAGGGTGACGGGAAGGTGGCAGCCCCAGCGCTGGTGCTGCAGGTGAGCACCCAGGCCGTGCCAGCCTGCCCAGTGCCCTGTGCCAGGCCATGGGAAGGGCATACTGCACCCTCTCTGCTCTGCTTTCTGAGCCCATGGACTGCTGAGGAAAGGGAGTTTTGGAGGTCTGGCATCCTCCCCACCATAACCACCTGCATTTCTGGGCTCAGTGCTACCTCCAAAGGCAAAACTGGTACAGACCAGGAGAGCTGCCTTTGCAAAGGCTGCACAGACTGACCCGCCTGAGGCAGGGATGCCATGCCAAGCTCCCTGAACTCAAGTGGCTGAAGGTTAGATCAGGAATAATAAAAATATACCATTGAAACACCAGAACTACAAAACCCCTTTGTTGCCTACCTGCCTCCCCCCAAGAGAGGAGGAACAGAAGCATAAAAATTGAGATGCTGTACTTGCCTGGCCTCCAGCCCTCGTCTCTGTTCCGTACTTGGGCTGGGATGAGGATGGCCTCAGCTTCTCAGTTTCAGCTGGGAAACGTAGCTGGGCATCAGGAGCTCTGTGACGTACGCCAATCTTTCCTTCCTATTTCTGCCTTGCAGTTGCAGGGGAAGAGGAAGTCAAGAGTGGTGCCTGTGGGAGGGGGTGTTTCCCAAACACCCCAGCCAGCCCCACTCAACCTGGCCAAACCCACAGCACTCTGCCCTGTGGGACTGGGACTGGTCTGCCTGGGACACGCAGGGCTTGCAGCCCTCCCACCGCACGTAGGAAAGGCACCCACCCAAAACCTCACGAGAACTTTTCACCTTTCACAGCCCTGCTGGGGACCAGCGCTGACCTCGGGGGGCAAACAGAGCTGGGAGTGGGGGCAACCACTTTGTGTGGGAGCTACTGGCAGCCTTTGGGTGTGGAGAAGATGGGGAGCTGCTCTCAAACTGTGGGCTGGGCTCTGAAACGTTTGTGAGACCTCTTTACATGACGGGAGGATGCAGGCGCTGTCCTCTGACAAAGCTCAGGGCTGTGTGGGGAATTTTTTTTAAGCAGCCTTTTAGAGTTTTCTGCCCGTTTCAATAACTCCTCCAAGCAGCAGCATTTCCCTGAACAGAGAGGAACCAGCTCCTGGCATTTTTCTCTTAACCTCTTCAAAGCACTATGGTAAAAAAAAAAAAGGAAGTAATTTAGAAAACATACAGGATCGTAAAGTTTTTTAAAAAATTAATTGATGTGTCTTTATTAATCATTTTGTAGGTTCTCCCTCCAAGCAAGCTGATGTTGAGTCACCGTTTTGCATTATCATGGAATCCCAGAAGAGTTTGTGTTGGAAAGGACATGGCAGACCATGTTGTTCCAATTCTTTGCCATTGGTCAGGGCAACCTGAGGCTTTATAAGACCCTGATGCTGTTCACCTGCTGCTGTGTTGCAGTTATGGGTTTATTTTTGCAGCAAGAAGAGAGATTGCAGTGCCAGCAGAAAATTTCCCAGCCTGGATGGATGCTCTGTGGATTGGTGCTTTCATTAAAGAAGCCATCATAGTCCTGGCTTGCTTTCATCACAGCCAGGTGCAGCCGGAAAGCATCACAGCAGTCCTGGCAGTGGGACAGGAGCATGGGAGCGTCTGATATGGTGGGGATGGGCCCTGAGAGCGAGCCAGCTGGAGCTGGGATGCTCACCCAGCCTGGAGGGCTGAAGCTGGATGCTGCAGAGCACTCCCCGGGCCTGGAGTGCGTGAGCTGCGGCAGATGAAGCTGGGAAGGTTGGTGGAGCTTCCTGCCAGTGATGGGGGTTGCAGATCTAGGGGAAGGAAGTGTGGTTGAATGAGATGAGCTGCTGAAATTTTCCTTTTGTGTTGCATGAGGCCCTGAATGTGCGGGTCTTTTCTCCTCAGTTGTTTCATGGGGTTTGTCCAACCAACTTTGCTTCAACTCACTCAGAGTTGCAGGAAGGGGATAGGAGAGCTGTGAGCCCTCAGAGACAGAATAATGGGAGCTGAGAGGGTGTTCCATGGGTCCCTGCAGCCAACGCTGAAGCTTGCTGGCATGTCCCAGTCCCTCCCAGCTGCTCCTCAGGCTCTGCTGCAGCTTTGGCCTCCAGTGCTGCAGGTAAAGGGGGTGGGCAACCTTTGGGGATATGCTTGGGCACAGCACAAATGCTCCCCAGCCTGTTTTGTAAGCATTTTAAGGTGCTAAACATTCCCTTTGCTATTTTAACTGCCTTTATTTTTATTGGTTCATCTTTTTATTTTTAATAGTGTGGATTGTGTTTCCCCCCACCACTAACCTCAGGACTGCTGTGGTTTACACAGGATGCACCTGAGCAGTGAGGGTGGGGAGCTGAGCATCCACCTGAGCACTGTCACAGTGGTTTTCCCCCAAAGTCATGGATTTTGATGATCAGAGTTGTCATTTTGGGCCTAAATGATGCTCACCCAGCCTACAGCAGGGTAAGGGAAGTTTTCCTGTGGTTATTTTCTATTCCCAATGGACATTAAATCTTTCTATCCCTGATGAGCATTAAATCTTGTGGATTCCCCATCTCTGGAAGTGTTCCACATCAGGCTGGACTAGGCTTGGAGCAACCTGATCTAGAGAGGCATGGGAGTGGGACAAGACAATGTTTAAAGGTTCCTTTCAACCCAAACCATTACGTGATTCCGTGTCTTCAACATCCTCTCAAGGGGAAGCAGAGGGCCAGACACTGACCTCTTCTCTCTCGTGACCAGGGACAGGACTTGAGGAAATGACAGGGACCTCTGTCAGGCGAGATTTAGGTTGGATCTTCCAAGGTTCTTCTCCCAGAGGGTGGTGGGGCACTGGACAGTCCCAAGGCTGCCAGAGCTCCAGGAGAGCTGGACACCACTCTGAGTCACAGGGTGAGATTGTTGGGGTGTCTGTGCAAGGCCAGGAGTTGGATTCAATGATGCTGATGTGTTCCTTCCAGCTCAGCATATTCCATGGTCCTATGATCTTTCCAAGTACCTTCCCAGAGGCCTCTCCCTGCATTTCTTTGGCACTCACAAGGAATGAGTGCACTTACAGCTGTGGACTTCTGTGTCCCAGTATCAGGCCCCGGGAAACACAGCCTGGGGGGAAATGGGGAGGGCAGAGGATGTGGAAAACGAAAATGCATTAACCAGGGAGCACTTGTCAGGGCTTGTTAAGATCAAACACGCTGTGGCTTCAGGCTTGAAGCTTTTTATTCATCTTGGAGCAAGGAGAAGCAGCTTTGCATTGTTTCACCCCCTCCTGTGTGTGGAAACATGCAGCTGAGGGTTGGGTTGCTTTGTTGTGGTGTCCACCTGGGCCCATGACTGCAGTCTGGCAGGTGTTGGACCTCCCTAGGGGCTTGCTGGGTATTTTCTGCTGTTTCAGCTGTAGAAATAATACCTGGCAGGAAGTTTTAGAGTTGTTTTTTTTGTCCTACTGTGGCAGTCTGCTCGCTAGCTGGTGCTACTGTTACCAAAAAACCTCCAAAATTGTTGAGATAAATAAGACTCACTGTAAAACTGTCTTTTTAGTGTTAGTGAGTAAGGCTTTATTCCTCACCAGGAGGAGATGTATGTGGGCTAAAAACCTTTCACACTTACCCCAGTACAAAACTTTTTTCACTTATTTATAAATTACATACATATACAGATATATATATACAAATACATTATAGATAATATTATTTATATATATATAAATACATTATAGAAATTGATGTAAATTACATAATTTTCATTAATTAGTATTCTATCCTGTATTGCTTAGTGGTTTCCTGCCCTTCATGCTAACTTGGTCCACATTCTTTAGTCCTCCATCTGTTTCTCGGACAGGCACTCTCCAACTTTCCAGGCTTCTATGTCCTCTGGTATCTTCTGGTTACTAATGTCCTTGAAGGGCCATAAATTTAAGATCTCAGAGGTCCAATCTTCAGCTCACTTTGGCTCTACTTATTGACGCTTGTCAGGATTAAACAACTAAAGGTTTCAGTGATTTAATGATCGAAGTAATATTAAGAAAGAGCCTGTGAAGAAACTTAAAAAGTGGGTGCTACTTACAAGTAATCGATCAATGTAGAGGAATAGAATATAGGTAAATAAAGGTAGTGTAGCAAGTAATCTTATTCCCTAAAGAGTTGCAGCTGGGTTTATTAAAGTTTAGGAGCAGGCCTGACATTAACAGGCCACAGCTGTAGCCAATAAGAAGTGTTATAAAAGGGTGGATTGGTTGGTTGAGGGGGAATTGGAGTTGGTTTGCTACTGAGAGGATGAGTCAGAGCCAGTGCCTAGAGGAGTTGCTTATAAGAAACATCAAGGAGGTATGAAACTAGCAATATGCAACCCTTGCAGTGTAATGACAATAGAACTCTTGCAATACAATGACAACAGATCAACTAAACAAAATGAGTTTAGTTGTAAAATACTCAGCACTACTAAGAGCTCTCAGCTCTTACAGAGATGTATAAAGCTCCGTTGCAGAGTGTCTGGGTTTAACCTAAGCCCGCTGAGCACCCTCAGGCTGCTCACGGGAACCACCTGGGCAGGCTGCAATTGACCGGAGAGCAATTGACCAGAGGAGGGCAATTGACAAGAGGCAACTGACTGGAGGGCGATTATCCGCAGGCTGCCACACAAGCTGCCACCTTTACGCTCCGGAGCGAACAGCCGTGGCTGTGGGGCCGGCCCGGGTAGCCGAGGAGGCAGCTCCGGAGCTCCGCCCGTGCAGGGGAGGAAGGCGAATTTCCCGGGGCGCCGGGCGCCGTGAGGGCGCAGCCGGAAGGTCCCGCCCGGCCGGGCCCGGCCCTTTCCGTCCCGCGCCGCCATGGTGGGCAAAGCCAAGCGCCCGCGGCTGCACCGCACCGCCCCCCGGCCCGCCCGGGACCCGCCACCGCCGCTCCCCGGGCCCGGGCTCGGCCCCGCCGCGGGCGGATGGAGCGCGGCGGCCGGGAAGGTACCGGGGGCGGGGACACGCGGGGCGACAGCGGGCGGGGGCTGCTTCGCAGTGACTCCTCCGCCTTCCCCCTGCATCAAGGGCCGGTCCCCGCACGGCCCCGGCCCAGCTCGGGCTGCTGTGGGTCTGGCCTGGCTGCGGGGGTGTCCGTCGGTAGCTCCGTGCCTGCCGTGGGGATGCGGCGCCTGAGGGGATGGCACAGGCCGGGTCCCTGTGGGCGGTGGAAGCCCTGGTGCTGCTGGGCAGTGGAAGGAGGCCCTGTGGAAGCCCGGGTGGTGGAAGCCCTGTGAAAGCTCTGGTGCTGCTGGGCAGTGGAAGGAAGCCCTGTTGAAGCCCTGGTGCTGCCGGGCAGCCGGTGTTCCCCACCCTGCCCTCAGCCTGGCAGCGTGTGGCAGGGCACGGCGGGGAGGTGACAGAGGGAGCCAGGGGCTGCTCCAGCACAGGGCACCAGGGCAGTGCCAGCCTGCAGTGCCACTGGTCCAGAGCAGCAGCACCATAGTGTCCCCACAGTGACACGCGTGTCCCAGCACTGCTGCTCCTGGGTGCGTGGGCTGCCTTACCATGGGGTAACTTTAGTGCAGCAGTGGGTCTTGTTATCAACAAGTATTGGGAGAGAAGGGGAGTCTTGCAGTGCGTGCCTTCCATTTTAGTTTAGCATAGTTGGAGCTGTTTATACCGAATTGTTTAGGATATTCTTGTTTTCTCCAGCTGTGTTTTGAATACACAGTTCAAGGTGCCGCCCCCTCACAGCAGGGACACAACACCAGTAAATGTTTTTTATGTGCCTGAGCTTTGCTTGTGAGGAGGGAGGAATTGCCTGTGCTGAATACAGCTGGGTTTATGTTCAAGTTATGTGATGGTAGATACTGTTAGCTAAAGTAATAAACTCTAATCCAAAGAGAGTAGCTACTGCAGATCTTAGGGAGGCGTTGCATGCCTAAAGCATGATGCTGAAGATTTGGTGAGTTTCTAGTAGTTACTGAATCTGCCTAATGTCCATTGATTTAGGCTTTAGTCCCCTAATCTTCTCATTTGTTGCTTATCTGTATTGTTCAGTACCTGTAATAAATCTGTCCTTTCTTAAAGATTCTGTTCCTCGTGGAAGTGAATGCACTTGAGTGAGGTGAGGTTGACTTGAGGCAGGAATATTTTAGGAACAGAACAGTCCAAAAGTGAGACTTTTGCAAACTTTCTTTTGTGTGGAAGAGCTGGGGGATAGGCAGGGGGGAGCAGGACTGTAGGGTGCCTTTGTGCCCTTGCCTGCTCAAGAGAGACACCTGCTCACTACCACTGTTCTTATCTGGATGGTGCTATGTTTGATTTTTAATTTTTTTAAACAAGTGCCGCCCCGTTGTGTATGTACTGATTCCTGTTTTATGTTTCTTTTGCATTAGGACTGGGATTTCTCATCTCCTGGTGTATTTTCTGGGCTGAAAATTGACCCTGATACCCTAGTACAGAAGCTTGACTTGGACTCCAGAAGCATCATTTCCTCCAGAACAGGTTTGTTGTGTTTGGAATGAGTGCTGCTTTAGGTTGTGAGCAGAGACACTGGGGGCTGTCTTTGCAGTGGCTTTTAGTGGAAAAGCCAGGAGGAGGAAGCTCAGGGAGCTACAATGCTAACATTGCTTCCTGTGTTCCTCTGAAGGTTTTTGGGAGAGGTTTGTTTGTGTTTGGGCTTCTGCATGGATGTGTTTAGTGATCCCCAGGTGGGGGACTAGCTTCAGGCAGTCTGTGGGATGTCCTGGTGCAGCCAGAGACTGCCAGGGCTGAGAGCACAGCAGGGCCAGGGTTTTAACCTGATCTCTGGGCTTGCTCTGTGCCTGCTTTTGCCTCACCAGCAGCCAACAGCTAACTAACCAACAGCAGAGCATGGCCACTTTAATGAGATTAAAGGCTTCACCTAGAACAGCTGTTTTCATGTGTCAAAGGGCTGCAGTCCAGTAGGAAACCAATCCACTGCTGTGCTGGGCCTTGAGAGCTGTTCCCAGTGGTTGCCAGCAAGAGGAGACACCACTCTCTGCATTTTTTTCCTCATAGTTCTCCTGAATTTGCAAGTGAGCAGCTGCTGTTGGTAACCCAGTACTTTGTCAGCAGGTTCTCCTTGTGTGCCAGCAGTGCTTCACTCAGAGCAGCCTGACTGCAGCAAATCTTCCCCTGCCCTTTGCTGTTGTGGGGTCTGTGGCTCAGGGATTCCCAGGCAGGAGGATCTTAACTCACAGGGAGTATGGAAAGTGAGAGGGGAAGAGGGAGGATGTGATAGAGCCCTTTGATTTCCAGTCCCACAAGAAGAAAATGCTCTTTTTGACTGCTCACTGTGAGACAGAGCTTTGTATCTGAAAGCAGTTTTCACTTCTAAATGTCTGCAAGGTCTCAAAAAATTTTTCTGAAACCTGAATCCCAGTCCCCCACAAACTGTGTGTACATGTTTAAAAAATCCCAGAAGGAACAAACTACCAAACAGAGCCTGTAGCACAGCAAGCTGTCCTGATGCAGAAAATGCATGTGACTCCCAAATAGCTTCTTTGCTAATTAAGTTAATTTATTTTGTTCATGTGGATAAATACTATATTGACTTTGTTTTCCTGTCCAGGGCCGTAAACAAATCAATCACACAAGGGCAAGTGGTTGCCTGAGCTAGCCTGCCCCTCAGTGACATTTGGGCACAGAGTGAGGAAGTGGGGAGGTTGTGTGAGGACACATTTGTCAGCTCTCTGCACAGGAACCTTGGCCAAAACACATTGTTCTTGAAACACTGGGCTCATTGTTGGTCACTCTCCTGGGAACAGGTCATGTATGCATCTATGTGAGTGTGTGTGTGCACGTTGCCCTCTCTTTAATTGAATCAGACAGCATGTTGTTGGGGGCTGGCAGCTGCAGTGCCAGCCTTTCATTGCAGGCCCCATGTCTGGGTTATAAATAGAGCTGTGCTGCTGCTGGTCCCCGTGCAGTGCTGATGGTGCAGATGTGCAGTGCCTGCCTGCCTCTCTGGGGGCTCTGTGCCGCCTTCCTGCTCACAGCCCTGCTGACCCTGCTGCTCGGTGCCCTCCAGATGATCAGCTAAAAATAACTGCTCGTTTGGGGGCTCCAAACTGCAATTCAGCCAGGCAAAAAGGGATTTGAGTGGTTTTTTTGCCTCCCCAAAGTGCTGTGCCCTTTCTTGTTGTTGCACTCTGGGGCCACGTAGAGGTTTTTTCATTATGGAAATCAGTTCATTTTTTAATGTTAATTCAGTGAACTGTAACTAGGCTATGCATACAATGGCAGGCACCACAGAGTTAGAAAAGAGATTCTAGACAGTTGTCCTTTGTCTCCTGGCATCTCTGGTCAGCTCAGAGCCTGTTCTGCAGTAAGTTCAACTTGACTCTAACCCTCCCTCCACCTCTTCCTCCCTTTCCCCTTCAGCCTAGTGCACAGGGCAGGAGGGTAGGGTTCTCCTACACATTGCTATTTTAAGATTTAATAACAAGACAAAAGCGTGCTTCCCTCCCACTTGCTTTTCAAGCTCTGAGAAGGTCAAGTTGGCAGACTGTAGGTGGGCTCACTATCTCCTGTGCTTTTCACAGCTACAGAAGATTTTTTATTTTTTTTTTTTTTTTGCCAAGGCTGCTGTGTGGCAGTTGGGAAAACAGGTATTTGTCCTATGTATGTGTATGTATCTTAGATTACCCAAGAGGTAATGTGAGATATATTCACAATGTCCAAGACTGCTGGTATCTGTGTTTTGTTTTTAGATCTGGCCTTAAGCTGTGATTGTCTTCCATATAAAATCAAGGCTTGGAAGATCTTGGAATTGGGTTGGAATTTAGAGGATGTCAGCTTGGAGCTTGACAGTAGTCAAAAAAGCCAATTGGATATTGGGAAGTAGGAGGAAAAGAGAACATGGAGAGCATTGTTGTGCTCTAAATAAACCCATGGTGTAGGCAGCTCTTTGATGCTGTGTGTACCATCACAGGGGCTAACTAAGCAACAGCAGAGCATGGTGACTTTAATGAGATGAAAGGCTTCACCTGGAACAGCTGTTTGGATGTGTCAGAGCCAAAGGGCTGCAGTCCTGTAGGACACCAGTCCACTGCTGTGCTGGGCTTTGAGGGCTGTTTGTGATTGCCACCAAGAGGAGACATGGCTCTCTACATTTTTTTTCCTTATAGTTTTCCTCAATTTGTAAGTGAGCAGCTTTTGCTGCTCTTTTGGCTGTGGTGGTTTTGAGGGAACAGGCAGGAACATGATGTGTGAATTGGAAAGTCCAGAGTCTCTAGCAGGGTTATCCCAGTTAACACATGTGCTTTTGTGTGCTGCGGCTGAAAGGAGTGGGGCCCCTTTTTGTGGGAGGATAAACTGGTGGTGTTGGCTCTTGTTGGATGAAGGCCTGGTGTTTCTGGGGATTTCTGAGGGCTGTTGGTGCATCTGGTTGAGGCAGGGTGCCCTGTGGAAGGATCTGCTGTTCGTGGTAGTGGTGTGTTGCTGCCTTTAGGTACAAGGCTGATTCAGTGTGCTTGTGATAGTGTGAGCACAGGCTGTTCTGGCATCAGTAATCCTTGTGGCAGGAGAAGGAGAGGGTGGAACTGTAATGAAAAATGTCACCAAAATGGAATTCATTGTAGGTGAGCCTTGTGTGATGTGATATAAAAAGCCAGTGGTCTAAAAAGGAAAGTATTTTAATAAATGGTAGCTCTGAGCTGTGTCGTGCTGTGAAGCAGACCTGCTGCAACTGCTTTCCCCTGCTCTGCTTTTTGTCTTGAATCATTATCTCAGCTTAACACCAGCTTGCAGATGATTTCCACAGGTGTGTAGGTAACAGGAGCCAGTGCCATCCCTGGGAATGCTGGAGTTGAGTCCATGAGTTCCCCTGTGCTCAGTGATTGCTTCCTGTCAGTGTCGTTTACTCGGCCACTGACGTAATGTAAACCAGAGGCTTTGCGTAATCTAATCCACGCAGGGACCTCTGTGCCTCCAGTGAGAGGATAAATCTCATTTGGGTGAGCCTCTGTGGCGTGGGAATTAAATGTTTCCTACCAAGGCAGAAATAATGGCCTGTCATATTGGGCTTGCTGCTGCTGCTCATTTTTCCTGTTTTCTTTAGCTTTCCTTCGTCAGCGTTTGCTCCTTGAAGTAAGGGCCTATTCAAGCTTGGCTCTGGCTGAGCAGTTGCCTGTGAATGTCTCTTTTTTTGGAGTGGGTGATGAAGCACTTGTGGAATGATACGAACAAATGGATTGGTAGCTTCCTGCTTTATTTTCAGCTGCTCCTGAAGGGAACGGTGACAGGCTGTGTTGTTGAGAAAACAAAAGGGCAACGACAGCAAGTTCATAAACATTTTCAAAACCTGCTGCAAAACCATTCCGATTTCTGAGGTTGGATGTTAAGACTTCTCATTTTACAGGGAGAGTGATGAGGCCCTGGCCCAGGATGCCCAGAGAAGCTGTGGCTGTCCCATCCCTGGAAGTGTTCAAGGCCAGGTTGGATGGGGCTTGGAGCAACCTGAGATAATGCCAGATGAAGGAGGGGATTTAAATAGATGCTCTCTGCAGGTTTCTTCCAACCCAGGCCACTCTGTGGGTCTGTGATTCTATAGCAGGGTGTGGAGCACAGAGTGAGGTAGGTCATGAGCCTGAGCAGCTCTGAAGACCAGGACTGCCTTGCAGCACTGTCAGGGGCACACAGGGATGTGGAGGAGGGAAATGACTGAGCATCTGACAAAGAAAGAATTCCCTTCTCCTCCCAAAGAAATGTGGAGATAGGAGATGATAAAATTAGACGAAGCAGGAATTCACTGACAGCAGTGAATTTCTGGGGTCTGCAGGCCTTGCTTTGCTCCTTTCTGAGGTTTTCTGTGAGTTTGTTTTGATGCCAAGCCTCTGTTTGCAGAGTCACTGACAGATCCCTTCTGGTTTGCACCTCAGCTTCTGCTCTGGAGTTCCAGATCTGCTGGGTCTGTCACCTTATCTGCTTCTGCTTGGGCTTTGCACCCACTTGTCCAATTCTGTTCTTCTTTTGTAGCCTCCAAGAGAAGCAGCAAAGCTGTGGTTGATTGGTCCTGCCTTAGCTTCATGCAGCATGATTTATTGTCCAGTCTAGAGGTTTTTTTATGGATGTTGTACCAGAATGTTACAGAGTCCCTGTAAGACCTCTCCTCTGACAGCATTGCTGTTCCTGCAGTGTCTAGACTTGAGGTTATCCCTGAAGTGGATCCACACTAGTGTGGAAAAATTGCAGCCATGACCAGGCCCCCATTATTCTTCTGCAGCTCTTGACAGGGTGCCAGTCTTTGTGTCCCATAGTTTATTCCTGTCTGTTGATTGGATTTCTGCATATTTATTACCTTTAAATATTAAGGTTTCTCCTCTTTTGTCCTCATCTGTTTTGATTTGATGTCTCGTTTTTTTTCTACTATTCTGGCATACTGGGATGTATAAAATAAAAATCCTGTTTGTTGTAATGAATGTGTCTGTTCTGAATATTAGTTCTAAACTTCTGCTGCTTTTTTTTTAATGCATGCTTGGGGACTTTTGAAATCTGCTTGTGCTGGTCATTCACATCTCTGGTGTGGAAATCTGCTGGATCCTCACAATTCTGCTGCTGCTGCTTTTCTTCAGCTTTTCATTCTGTGCTGGCAGTTGTCAGGCCTGCCTTGTGTTTGTTTTGTGCAGAACGCCTTCCTCAAGCTGTTCCCCACAGTAACACAGCTCAGATGGGATAGGAGGGTGTAAATGGGCTGCTCCTCACACTGGGGATGGCAGGGAGTGCCTGCAGCACCTCCAACGTGTTGCTGAGAGCTCCCTGGGAAATGCCTGAGTGCTGTGCTAGACCCAAGTGATGAGGTGTTCCTCCTCCATCTGGCTTTGTTATTAGCTGCCCAAGCTTTGGGCTCTGTCATTTTGGGGAGGGGTGAAATGATGTCCCTGGTGCTGTCAGGGATGCCCTTGGTGGTGTAGCTCTGAAACCATTTTAATGCCTTTGAAAATACCTGATGGGTGTGTGGGTGCTGCCCTGGAAGGAGCAGCTGTTTGTGTGGTGCTTGAGCAGGGAATTCCTGCTTTAGCTCCTTCCTCCCTCCACCCCATTACTTCTGCAGTGTGCCTGCGTCCTTTGTGTCACCTGCAGTCACCTTTGTGTCATCCTGTCAGTCCAGGATGTGTCCCAGGACTGAATGTGCAGGTCTCAGCTCAAAAGGAACCCTTCCCTGCACAAGCTGGTGTTGCTTCTGACATTGTGTGTGAAAGTGTTTGAAACCTCCAGTAATGAAATTTGCAAGAAGGGAAAAGTTCCCAGGGAGGGGAAAATGCTGTGTGGGGATTAAACTCTTTACCTCTCCTCCAGGCTCAAGGCTGGCCACTCTGGTATCTTGATCAAGTGACAGATGGCAGTTTACCTTATCTGAGTAAATTACTTTGGGTAGCAAATTACTGTACATTGCTTCTGCCTTGCTGTTCAGCTGATTTTTTTTTTTTTTTTTTGACTGCATTATTAGGAGCTGCCTTTATCTTGACAATGCCAGATCACCTTTTAAGGGCAGATTTGGTGTCTGAGAGTTTTGTGACAGGCTGTTAGAAAGCTGCACTGTGTTTGGGAGGAGCTGAGGTAGTGGTTTGTCATCTGGGAAGCCTCTCCAGTGAGGTCAGATGGCCTCAGTCTGCAGGACACTTGAAACAGATTCTGCCTTCCCAACAACCTGCCTCAATTTTTTGAGGTTTTTCTGTTCCTTTGGTCCAAAGGATTAAAGTCAGTGGGATCTTCCTTCAGCAGTCAGATGGAGCAAATTCTGTATCAGTGGTGAACAGCTGTGGGGTTTGGCTGAAGTGGAGAACAGACCTGCTGTGGAGTGGGGATCCTACTCAAAGCTAAAAACATTGGTGCCTTAAAGAATAATTTTTAAAAAAAGGTTAAAAATCTGTGCTGCTTAATGTTGCTTTAACAATTTGTCTGTGCAGTGTGGTGCTGGCTGTGAGAATAGCTGTGGGAAGCTCCACTTTAATTAAAGTAAATGCAATTAATTGAGAAGCAGTAAATGAGCCTATGAAGCTTGCACTGTTTTCAGTGCTTCTACTTCCCTTCTGCAAATAGAGCCTTTCCATGTTGTGAGTGCCTTCTGCCAGATCACAGGAATCAGTTGTGTTAATATTTATGGAACCAATTAACTTTTTTGTTTTCTTTCCCTCCCTCTAGCTCTGGCTAAGTCTCTGTTCTTGAAATTAACATTAAAAAACCAAAAGACTCCAATTAGCTCGTGGTTGAGCACTACACAAACACAAACATTTTCCAGGGAGCCCAGACCTTCCAAAATGTTCTGCAGGCTGCTCCAGGGGAGGAGGCTGTCAGTGGGAAGAGCTTGAAATGAGTCCTAGCAGTTTGAAGGATGTGTCAGATTGCTCTAGTTTCTTATTATGGTTGGTTCCTTGGCTGTGCCTGCTGTGTAATGCTCACCAGTAGCACTGGTGGAAGGTACATGCCTGCCCTGGAGCAGCCTTTCCGTGCTGCTGGATGGATGGAGAGAAGGATAATGGCTCAGTGTGCAATTGGAGGCTTCTTTGGAGAAGTTCCTGAGGTGCTGCTCTGTGGTTTTGCAGGGTTTTCTTCCAGACTTTGTGAAAGTTGGGTGCTCAAACATGAACTTTTTAGGTTCAACTTATCAGTGCCTTGTGCCACTGAAGGGTTGCTGAATTTGAGGCCAGGGTGACCCCTGCTTTCCTGGCCAGCAGTGGTGGGGCATGGCAGTTGCATGTCATGCCTTGTCCTGCTCTGGGTGATCACGATTCCTGGAGCTTTAAAAAGATACTGATCTAGCCTAGTATTCTCCTGTGAAATGAATTTAAAATGGTTGGACATCCTTACACAAAAATAGATCAGCGCTGCTTAGGAGAGTACTGCAGCTGTGGTGTTACAAAAGAGGGTTATGAACTGAAATCCCTGTCTTTGCTGGACTAATGTTGAAGCTTTAACATAATTAAGTTATAAAATTATGAATTCTGCAAAGAGAGAGGTGGAATGGCTCTGCACTGGTGCCAAAAGGGCCTCCCAGCACAAGTTCCAATAGTGCAAACCTCTGTGGGGTGGGAGAGGGATGGCTCAGCACTGCAGGAATTGAGAAAGCAAATCTGGAGAGGAGTGAGGAAGCATTTGTGGAAAGGGCAGGTTGATAGCTCTGGAAATCAGAGCCATTTCCTTGTCACCAGCAGTGGTATGGTGTTGTGTCAAACTGTCAAATGTCTCTCTGAAATATGAATAAATACTCTGGTTAGAAAATTGGTGAAGAGTGGATGGCATGAGAGGTTCCCTCGTCTGGGTTGCCCCTTCTGACTTGTCTTGAAATGTTTCTGAGGTGCAGGAATAAGTGAATTTTCTCCTTACCCCTCTGGGAAATGCCTATGTTAAAAGCTGCTTTTTTTTTTTTTTTTTTTCACTTCTATGTGATATGAATCACATTGCTGATTTACTGAGATAAATCTCTGCCCTGCTAATGTGGGTCTGAGTTACAGGCTGTGTTACAGGGACAGCTCAAAATCTCATGTCTGTCTTTCAGACCTAGAGGAATCTATAGTGTTTTTTCTGCAATTTATCCTTTATTCTGGTCTTTGTGAGCAGTTTAGGGACTGAGGTTTTCTTTATGCTTGGGTGAAAATGTACATGTCAGCTTAAGATCTGTTTATCCCCTTCAGCATTTCAGTGGCACTGCTGATGCTCATATGTGGCATAACTGGTAATAACATCTCATTTGGGCTTAGGTTTTTAGTCAGTGGCTTGTAGAAAGGGATTTTTGTTGTTTATTTTTATAATGAAGCTTTTAACACAGTAAATATACATTCTCTGAGCTTAATGTGGGAAACACAGCTATGTAAGGATTAAATGCAGTGGGTACTGGAATATTCTGGGTTGTTTGAAATGATAATTTGGACAGATTTAGATTGAGCTAGCAGTGCTGCAAATGTTCCATGAGGCAAACCACAGAAAATTGTGGGGAAAATCGTGCTGCAGGAGCACAGGCTATCCAAGCAGTTCTTCAGACAAGAAGGGACTGTGAGCTGGAAGGCACAGTGTGACAGTGATAACCAGCTCCAGTGAAATGTGGTGTTGCAGAGTCCCAGGCAGGAAATTTGAGGGAAAATGGGGCATGCAAACTTGTTCCCTGGCCCATGTGTGCTGTGTTTTTGGTTGCTTGGAGAACCCACAGCAAATCAATAGATGTACATAGAGAATTTTGGCTTCTATGATTGTGGCTGTTTGTGCCTGATGTGGCTGTGCATGTACATGTTCTGGGCTGATTTCTGCTGCATTTCCTAGCTCCATGGCTTTTTCACTTTGTTTTTCCTTATGTCTATTTTTCTCTCCAAGGTTATTTGTAAATTCAGGTCACTGAGTGTTCTTATGTAACGGGAATGGGCTTCTTTAGCATGGAGAGGACATTCCCAGCTGCAGTGGGTACAGGCTGTGTCTGTGCACGCAGCAGTTATTTCACAATGTGGTTGGAGTTGAAATAACCTGGTGTGCCTGTCAACAGGGAGACATGGCAAGGTTTTTGCACACTGTGGGAATTCTCTTGTCAGAAATCACAATTTTAGATTGCTTTGTTCAGTGACACTTCTGCATTTTGCTCAGCAGAGCCTCTGGCTATTGCTTTTGGTTCCTGCCGGTAATTTGTGACTGCAGGGCTGGGCTTGGGTAGGGCTGGGCTTAGGTGTGCTCCTCTGCAGCTGTGCTTGTTGTTTTAGTGTCTGTACCTGAGTGGGTTTTTATTATGGAAATAGCATGCAGATGTCTAGATACTGCTTATGTGGGAGTTATTGGAAGTTCTTCATGTGTTTTCTTCCTCCAAAATAGAGGGCATTGGCCTGTTTACCTGTATTGGGTGTAAGTGGCAGGGTTTTGGTGGCAGGACAGAAGCCAGAGCTGTCACATTATGAGCACAGCCAGGTCCAAAGAGCTGAAGTGCACCCAGTGCAGCCACAGCTGAGCCTGTCTGGCACAATGGTGCTGTCTCTGGGAAAAAATATCATTAATGAGGAGTAGGAATAAAGTGAAAGAGCCCTATAAAGACCAGGGACAGTAAAGGAGGTGCTCCAGTCACCAGGACCCCAGTGGGTGAGTGTGAGGAGGAGGGAGCAGCAGAGAGTGACTGTAATGCCATTCCCTGGCCCTGTGCACTGCTCAAGGGAGCTGGGAATGGAAAAGTCAGAATGAAGGAGTGGAGCTGAGAAGGGGATGGGTGGGGAAGAGGTGTTTCAGTGTTGGCTTTTCATCATCCAATTCTACTTCAGTTGGCAATACATTACATTAATTTCCCCCAGGTCAGGTCTGTTTTGCCTGTGATGGTAATTGCTGAGTGATCTCCCTGTTGTTTACCTCAGCCCACAAACTTCTCATCTTATTTTTCTCCCTTGTTTTTTTGAGGAGGGAGGGAGCAGCTGGGTGGGCAGCTGGCCAAGGTCAGCACACAGCATCACAGTGGCTCAGTAAAAACTGAGATGAAACTCAGTACCAGGTAGAACTTTCCCCATGGTGGTTCCTTACTGCGTTTTTCAACTGAATGTCTTCTGAACGTTGTGAAGGTGCAGGGATGCTCTTGTATACAACTGAATTCCTTTGCTTTTAGGAAAGGCTCACAGGTGTTGAAGCAAGTCATACTTCCACATGTCTGTGGTACCTGTACACCTGTAACAAGGTCAGGTGTGTACCTGTAACAGGTCACAGTGTCCTGAAGGTCAGAATTAGGAACTCCTCCCCTCCCTCTCTTCAGGCAAGGAAAGGGAGCAGAGCAGGGCACAGCCACACACTCCAGTCTGAATTCAGGGAAGTACAGAACATCCAGGTGGGCCCATCTGGGTGTTTCTGCTGCCTGTCCTTGCTGTGTAGGAGGTGCTGCTCCAGCTGTGTCTGCGTTGCTGACAGTTTTGTAGCACAAGAGGACGTACCTGTGGCGGAGCAGAACAGAGCTCTTTTGAGAGTGTTCTTTTTCAGATGTTAGATGTGCTCATTAGAGGGCAGCAGAATAACTCTTCCTTTTTCTAGGTCAGGTCTATATTTTTGATTATTTTTCATCTCTGCAGGGCATAGAACAAAATTTTCCAGTTCCTACTTCAGTTTTTCCTGGTGCATTAAGTGTACAAAACAACAATGCCCATATGAAAACCTTAGCCCATATAAAGAGATATGGAATATTTATAGTAAAAGTTGCTTCTTTGAAGCTTAGGGGGCTTGCAGGCTTATAGGAGAGCTTCTCTAAAATTAAACCACAAATGGTCAGCACAGTATGTGGAAAAAACAGCCAAAAGAATATTTCACAGCTAACTTGTTTTTTACTCAGCTTAATTCTTATTTGACCTATATGTCCATATGCATCTATGGATTTATTTGCTGCATTCCAGCTGCTGCTGCCACCTTTTTCTGCTTGCAGAAAATGCTAAAGAACCAGTCTTGCTTCATCCAAAAGTAATCTTTAAATGAAATCTGATAGTCCACCCCCCACCATCCTCTGGAATGTAAATACTATAAATAATTGTGGCACTGTCCTTAAAGGCTAAGTGGGGCTGGGATTTGGAGTCCAGCATCACAATACTTAAAATGCATTATTTATTATGTAACATTCATAGAAGGCGGCTGTAGCACTGACTTTGTAGCCAGGGTGTTTCAGGCCTCTGGAAGAGCTGGGTGCAAGTCCTGGCTGGGGGTGAACATCTCCCATGCACATCTTACTGGAGATACTGGAGATGTTGTGCATGTTGTTGACTTTTGGAAGAAGGAAGGTGGTTCAAGACAGCTGGAATAGCAGGAATTTTTGTTTTGTTTTTTAGGTTTAGCAACAGCTGACTGATTTTGCAAAGTCCTCAGTGGAAGCAAAGCTTTGTTAACTAATTTTTGCTCCTTGGCCTGACATGGCTTGGCAGGGGGAGACACAACGCTTTGCTCTCTTACCCACAGTGTGTTGTGTGTCTTGCCATCCTGCAGGCTTCATCTCCCTATCCTCTACCCAGAGGTGCAAAGGGACAGGTCCCTCAGGAGTTTGTGAGTGCCTCATGTTCCTCACATGCATGGAGGCTCTACCAAAGCAACATGTACTTGGCTGCTGATGGTTTTGTAGCACAATGCTGCCCTGAAAAACCCACAAACCCACCAACTGCTGAGATGGAACAACCTTCTTGATACTGTCAAAATGTTGTTCCTGGCACAGTAGCTTGGATCAGTCCTGCCTCCTGGAGATGTCTAGATTGTGCTTTGCACTCCTGGTTTGGGATCCACCATGTAGCTGGCATTGGTTCACGTCATGCTGCGACACCTCAGCAAAGTCAGGGCTAATAGGGAGCTCCTCATCAGGGAAGCAAAGCTGAACAAAGCCATAAAAATGTGAACAATGGCTCATAGCTCTTGGCAGCTCTTGGGCCATTAGGTAGAATTAATATCCTGTCAGCAGGGTAAAAAGATTAAACTCAGTCTTACACCAAGTGAGAAACATGATGAGTCTGTGGGCGTGTGGATTTAACTCCGTTGGACTGTGATCCATATTAGGAAATTAGCAGGCACAATGCTCATGCCACAGCCTCCTTCATGCAGAGCAACACTCTTCCTGCCAGCATCTTCTGTGCAATGCAGGAAGATTGCTGCCTTCCCTCATGTAATGAAAGTCTCTCCTGGGAGCTAATGTGGTGTTTTGTTGGGGTTATTGGTGTTCTCAATAGGTGGGTTTTTTTGGGTGTGGTGAGCCGAAGAATTGCAGATACTGCTTGGTAAAGGGTGTGTAGCTCTTTTGTTCAGGGAGCACTTTGTTCTCATGAGGGATGCCAGTCCTTGTTGTCCTGTAAGCATGGTGACACTGAATGAGAGGTGAGGGCATCTATGGGCAGTCTCAAGGTTTGCTGCTGCAGTCCCAGACCTGAGGAGATCAAGGCAATGCCAAATGTCTGGCAGCTCTGAAAGCAGACAAGGAGTGTCAGAGAAGCACCTACTCGTGGTAGTTTGTTCCTTTGCCATCCCCTGTTATTTCTTTTAACATCATGGGTGTTCTCTGCACAGCTCTATGCTGGCAGCTGCTGATCTCATCTCTGCGTGGGGTGGATGGGGCTGGACCCGTAGATGCCAGTGCAGACAGTGTAAATGAGACTTTATTGTCTGCCTGTGCTGCTGGCAGGCAAGACCATCAAGTACAAAGTGGCAGAGCCCTGTCACTTTTTTAAAGATTTGTCTTGCTTTAAAATAGGTTCCACCAGGAAAATATCATTCCAAGTTGGAGTACTGATGCTGACCTTCAGGGCTGAAATAAAGTAAAGGTGAAGAGGTGATGGGCTGGAGGAAAAAAACCCAACGAAACAGCTTCTACCTCTTTTAGAGGGGATCACATCTTGTTTTTCCTTTTAAAAAATATTTCTTCTGCATTTAACTGAGCCAAATGGGTATATTGGAGTAGAGAGACTTACTCTAAGACCTTTGTTGAAAAACCTTTGTTTGTGGGCCAGACCAAGAGCTCCCTGACCAGGGGCAAGCCTACTTTGTCAGGAGATGCAGAGTTCTGTGGGAGGTCTGCAGTGAGGTGATGGCCCCAGGGGTCTGTTGGTGGTGGGATGGTGCCCTGTGTCCCTGGAGCCAGAGGAGGAGTGGGAGCAGGGTGTGGATGTGGGTCTGTCCAGGGGGAGGATGCTGTGTGAGTGTCTGTGTTGTGTAAGATGACAGAGCTGGTGATCCTGTTGGTGCCTCAGGGCTGTTGGGAGCTCTGAATTGTCAGCTGAAGTGGAAGAGCGGTTGAGACAGCATGAAAGCAGCAGCCACCAGAAGTGGTAGTGGCAGCCAGAAAAGATGTGAAGCTGTGTTTGGACCAGTTCCACTTACAGGGTAGTCTGTGCTCCCAGGAAGAGGGAAGGAGACCTGACATGCTTGGGCACCACCTGAAATGAGTGTTTCCATGGGTTAGGCTTGTTGAACTGTTTAATCAACACCACCACCATGATAAAAGTTCCCATGACTGGTAGCTCACTGTGTCATGTTTGAATGCTAGAGCTAGTAAGACCCTTTCAAGATTCAAGTGCCACTATGATCCCACAGAGGCTTCATGCAGACATAGGATCACCTTGATCTGCCCTTTAGGGGCTCCTGCTTGGCAGCTTCAGTCTTGACCTTGAGGTGGAACAGTTCCTTATCCATGGTACTCAGTTGTACAGTGCTGTGGTAGAAAAGCCATCTTGTTTGTGGTCTAGACATAAACCCTCTGAGCAGGGAGGGCTGTGTGCTCCTGTGGGGCAGGAGGGGGGCCTGGCTTCAGCAGATGCTGAGCTGCAGTAGATGCTGGGAATGGGCTCAAGTTCCATCTCTATGCCAATCACAGACCAAAAGAGCAAGGATATTATGCCTTGTACTTCTCCAGGTGCTTATTTTTCCATCTCTATTCTTCAAGTGCTTCCCAATTTTGAAATCTGCTGTATGTGCCCCTAAAAGGGCAAGAATGGGAAGTGTTCTGCATTGCCAATCCTGTGTGTCAGGTGTTGCCCAAGTGAGCTGGAGGCTGCAGATCAAACATATGCCTGGCACAAGCTATTTGGGAAGTTTTCCTGGGTGTTCTCAACCTCCTTACTTTATGTTAGTGTTTTATCCTCTGTGTGTGCAGCAGTTTATAAAGCCACTTATGGTGCAAGTGATGTTTGAACTAACTGATCAGAATGTGACTGGATCCAGGTAATAATTCTTAAATGATGTAAATAATGAAAGTCTGCTGGTGTTATATTGGTTAAGTTATGCTGTTCTTTTCTGTGTCTAAATCTAAAATTACTTTGTATATATTGCCTAAACAGACTATTGGGTAAAAGAAATGAGTATTACTACATTTAATATGTGTCTGCTCAGTGGTAGAAGATGTGGCTGGACTTGGTGTTTGCTCAGTGCTCCCAGAGTGCAGGTGTGTGGCTTTCCTGGAGTGTAGGAGCCCCGACAGCTGCAGATGGTGGGATTAACTCCTTGACGTATGCTTGTGCAATAGATAGGGCAGCATGGGGAGGGGACCACACCACGCTAATCTGCCACACAGACTTAACAATCAAGGGCAAGCTCTGACATGTGATTACTTTTTTCATTTCACTGTCTATGCATGGAGTGTTGTGAGTGGGGAAAGTAACTCATGCCACAGGGAGCCTGAGACCAGGCATGTTAGAGAAGCCAAGGAGGAGTGCCAGGAGAGGAGAATTAATCAACAGTTAAAATAACCCAGTGGAGATTTTGCCATGGTCCTAAAGCTCTGAGTAAGGTTCAGAGTAATTACTGCATAAAAAGAATTGATTGGAGCCATCAGGAAGTGTCTCTAGAAACTCTCCTTCTGCTTTTCTTTGTGCTGTGTGAAGGCATTGCCCAGGTCCTGCAGCCAGTGCTGTCCTTCCTGAGCTTTCACATTTATCTGCAGATCAGGTTTTTGGCATTGATGCCAAAAGTGTGAAATATGAGCAAAGACTCAATTGATCAGACCTCTTTTGCTTGGAAAAGAGCTCTGATCAATTGAGAAAAGAGGAGTTGATGAAGTTTAATCAAATAGCTTTGCCCCAGAGACTAAACTTGTTCCCAGTGTCTTCCAGTAAGATAAGTGGGGAAAAAACCAACTGGAAGATGCCTGGTTCAAGGTGGGCAAAGACCCTTCAGTAAAATGGTAGTGAAGCTGCAGGATCCTTTGCCCATAGTTGTTCTCAATTTCTGGTGCCCACACAGATTGGAAGCAGATCCTCCAAAATAAAAACTCATTGGAGGTGCTGCATGCAGGCACTCTCTGCTTGGGCATTACACCCAGCTGCGGTCAGGCCTGGTGTGTTCTTAGCTCAGTGGAGCTCTTTGCTGGACAGCAGGCTCCAGTTCAACCCTCAAAGTGCCTTCTGTTAATGCTTGGTGAGGTGTTGGTGTGCAGCCTCTGCCTGTGGCTGGCCACACAAGGTGCAGGGCCAGGGGCTGCCCATGGGTGCTGCAGTTTTGGACTGGAAAGTGGTAAAAAAAAGGCTGGTTTTTGTCTCCTGAAGGTACAACTGGAGATGGGGCAGGGAGGCTGCCAGTAGTACAGCTGAACAGTGCCAAAGTGGAATTTTTTGTTCTTGCCCTGATCCCAGTCCCAAATACATTCGTGCAGTCACCCTGCCCCTTGACTATTTTAGCATAAAGTCATCATTGCAGTATTTCTGTTGCAATTTAAAAACTGGAATGAAAGTGTTAAGAATTTGACCTTGTAGATGCTTATAATACAATTCTGTGGCAGACCTGCTGGAACTGAGAACAACTGACTAAAATACTTACAGGGTACAAGTTAAGCTTTGGGCTTTTTTTGCCTGTTCTGCCTGTAACGTTTTTGCAGCTGCCAGAAAATTGGTATATCTTCCCAGTCTGTTCTGCAGTCATTAGTTTGTACTGACTTTCTTCTTTCTTGTGCTTCCTGCTGTCCTTCAGATCCATCATGGAATTAATTGATAGGGGAAAAAGAACAGGGAAAGAAATTTGTCCACTGCACATGGCAGGAATTTGCTGGCAGTGCTGTCTCAGGTTAAGTACAGAATTGTAGCATGCTTTTTTTCCTGTAAGCTACCAGGCATTTGCTCTGTGTTTCTTGCTTCAAAATAGGATATGTAGGTTTTGTCTGGAAAATAAGGCCTGTGGCCAAGACTGGAAATGTTGGCTGCTTAGCCCTGGGAAGGAGAGGAGAGATTACAGTTCAACAAGCGAACAAAGGCAGGAATACAGTAAGCAATAGAAATGCTGACTCTGATGCCTTCAGGAAAGGGTAACTTGAGCCCAAGTGGTTGGGATGCCACTGTTTGGAGGCCAGCAAAGAGCTACTGTAGGGAAAGCAGAGGCAGGGATCTGTTGGAAAGGTCAGGGACTGATTGGATTAACTAGGGCAGCGCTGAAAGCTCATCCAAAAGAAAGTGAGGTGGGGCAAGGCTTTTTTAAACTTCCCATTGTTCTTGCCCAACGTCAAGCACTGGGAACTCCTTAGAAGAAGCTGGAACTTTTGTGTCTACCCCTTTGTCCCAGCAAAGGCTGTGTCTGCTCCTGGCTTGGGTCTCACTGGAGCCAGGTCTCTGCACACTGCAGGGTTTCCCCAAGCCTTCTTTCTCACCTCATGCCCGTTCATAAAACAGACCAGAGCGCTGAGTCCTCTGCTGGGTTTCTCTTCTAATTCTGTTTTTTTTCTGTTTGTTTGCTTACGCTGCAGTTCAAACTGTGCCTGTTTATTCCCTGTGAAATTCCCGTGTGCAACTCTGAAGGAAAGTTCCTGTAATGTTTGCATCTTTAATTTAGAGGCACATATTCCTCTCTGGCTGTGTGCTCTGGGCCACACAGAGGAGTGACACTGGTTTTATGTGTATCCTATGCTCTGTCGTGTGCCTGGGACCGGTCAGGAATCTGCTGTTTGCAAACACACAGCATGTAACTTGTAGAGCTGTGGCAATTAGGATACAGAGATGTGTGTCTCCAAATCTTATGCATATCTGCTGTGTTCTCTTATCTTTCTTGAGGTTCCTGTTGGGGAAAGTCTGGTGTCCAGACATCTCTGGATGATTTTTTCATGTCAGCAACTCTCCAGGAGCCAGTTCAGGCACTTTGTTGTTATATGTGTCTGAAAGCTGCTGGATCCTCGGTGGGCTTGCACAGCCTCTTACCCTCAGCTCTTCCTGCTAGTCTTGAGCTGATAGTTTTTGTTGTGTAGTCTTGGTGGGCTAATCTTTCACTAAGCTCTCCCTTCTGGGTTTTGGGCAGAGGTGTTGACATCCCAGTACCCCTAAAGAGTGAGCAGGAAAAGAAGAAAGGACTGTAGGCATGGTGGAAAGCTCATTCCTGCAACAGTGATGGGACCTTAGGAGGAGAGGAGAGGCACAGCAGCCTAAACTATGCAGCTTTAACTCAGTCTGTGGGAAGGAGAGGAGGAAAAGGTGCTGTAGCAGTGTTCATGGTAACTGTTTAACAGACAGATGTGGGAGACACAGAATTCACTCCCAGAGCTTTTTATTCAGAGTGTGCATCCAGGCTTCTCTGTACGAGTCCTCTGCTAGCTGCTCCCCTCCTTTACTTTCTGTCTAGCAAAGTAGGGGCTAGACTCCAGGGGCTCTTCTGGAGTCCTGTGTCTGAGTGTGGCTGGGAAACAAAAAAAATCAAAGTTGGGGTGTTGTGCCAGGTCCTGCCTCTGGTCATCTCCTCTCTCCCATGCCATATGCTGCCTTTTTCCCATTGGAGCTGTGGCCTCTGCATTTTGCCTGGCTGTTCTTCTAATTAGGTCCTTGGGAAGAGGCAGAACCCAGCTAAGAAATCTGTAGCTAAAAGTACTAAAGGAGAAGGTGAAATAAGGGAGGAAGGAAGATTTTTCAGGCTGTTGATGAGCTGGTGTTAGAGCAGGTCAAAACCTGCAGCTTGATGTTGACCCCTGAGCTATTTCTGAAGCTGCTTTTGTTTTTTTTTGTTTCCAGACTGCAATCAGAATTGGAATTGGTGCTGGAATGTTTGATCAGGGACTTTGTTTCTTCCTTCTGATGGTCAGACATGTATTTCTCTATGGTTCCTGTGTGTGGGAGAGCTGTATTTGCAAGGTGAGGGTTGGGGTGGGTCTACCAATGATTTTCTTATTTGTCTTGTTTCTCATGGCTTGGTTGGTGCTGTCACTGCTGAATCTCTTACTGTGACAAGATCATCCCTACCCACCCAGAAGGCTTGGCACAGGAGCTGGTGTGCTGTGTCAGAACAAAAACAGTATCCAAACTGGGCACTCCCATCTTGTGACAGCAGCCAGCAGGGAAAACCTGGGGAGTATAAAGCAACGCTTTCCTCAAAATGCTTAGCTGGTACTTAAAGCATCCAGTGCCTAATAACTATTACAAAAAACTAGTGAACTGCACAGGTAGACAGCTGTAGGTACCACCAGTGGCAAACCCATTGAGTGCCCCTGTTCCTCCAGCTGTGAGAGGTTCTGCAGACATTCCCTCTGTCCTTGCTGTGTCCTGAGGACTTGGGAGTGCTTGTGTGCTCATGCATGTCAGGCTGGAATGGGGCACCAGCTGCCCTAGAGATATGTTGCTACTGATGAATTTTAATTTGTCTGAAATAGGCTGTGGGTACTTTAGACCTTGGGACTGAAGTCTGAGATGAGTCCAGCTGTCTCCCAGAGCTCCCTGTGCTCCTGACCACACATCTCCCTTGCTTTGGCTCTGCTCATTAAAGAAGCAGGAAGCTGACCTGGTACAGGAGAGTTGGGTTTGTGTGCAGGACCTGGGGGAGGCAGGGTGGAAGAACCAACAACAAAGGCTTGGATAAGCTAAGCCAAGCTAAGCTTTCATTTACCAGCACCCTGAGCTACTGTGGAGTCCGCTTGCTGCTGTCTCTGTGCCAAGTTTCCAAATGTCATGTGTTGATACTGCCCATGGTATTGATACTGCTTCACGTTCCATGTCGATCTTTCCAGGGGAAACAGCCCTGCCTCTGTGTCATTAACATGGAAGTCAATTACAGTTGATTTTTTTTTTTTTTTTACTTCAGTTCCATTAGAGCCAAGCAATCCAATATTGCATTCAGTATTCCCTGGAGCAAGGCAGCACTTTGCAGACCCTTCCCTGCTCCCCAAAGCACCCCCAAGCATCCTGGCAGCATCACTGCAGGAGCTGAGAGTGTGTCTGCAATCCCTTTAGCAGTAGGTGGGGCATTGGCACACAGAGACCTTGGAGTGGTGCTCTGGAGATGTTGCCTGTGCAGGCATGTGGTGGAAGAGGCTGCCAGTCTGCCAGGAAAACAGATTTACTGAACAGAATTTATAAAGGAAATCAGGGCTCCTTCCTCCTCACCCAGCCAAGGGTGGGGCCTGCCTGCCTTAGATGTGGCTGAGTACACTCAGGCTTTTTGACTGCTGACATACTTTTTTTTTTTTCTAATACTAATCACTATTTCTGATTAATGGAACTTTTTTGAAGATGTGGGGGAGAAGCAGAGGTGTGACATTTCAGCCTCCTTGTCCTTGAGCTGTGCAGCTCTCTCAACAGTGGTGGCAGGGTGGTCCTTCCAAGTGATGGAGTATCCTCTCTGCTGAAAAGGCAGCCTGGGATAGCTACTTGCCAGTGTTAGAAAGGTGAATTCAGGGCCATCCAGAAAATCCCTTTCCTCAGGTCTGGATTGCAATACACCCTTTAGGTGCTAATTTAGCAAATCTTCCAAGAAGAGGCAGGGAAAGTGTTAGCTGGGAAGAATACTTTTGTAGCTGTTCAAAGGATTTCTCATGGTTTTGTCCATGTGCTTTCATTGTATCCTTGTGTTTCTGGACACTTGTGAAGAAGGGAAGGGTTCAGGAATAAATTTTAGACTTTTTAGTATTTTCCTACTTTGTCGAAGTCCATATTGCTGTTGGAAGAGTTGTTACCACAGGAGATAGAGGGGTGCAGAGATCAGGCTTGGATGTTACTTTTGGATCAGCTGTCATGTTTCAAAAGTCATAGGTTTAGATTTTTCTGGAAAACACTGATTGGCATAAGCACAATTGTTTCTCAAATGGAGGTTGCTGAAGTATTTGATGCCCTTCTAGCAAATTAGACACTGAGGAAGTAATGGTAGGGGGAATTCTCTCTTCTCCCAGCTCTTCTCTGCCTTCTGCTGTGCCCCTGAATGCTTATTCCTTCTCAGCTGATGGGAGGAGAGCATCTGTCCAATCTGTGCCTCATGTGCCCTGTGGAGAGGGCTTAGTGAGTAGGTGCTGCAGGTCCCCAGGCTAGGAACAGAAATGATCCTCCTGCCAGCTCTTCTCCCTGTCTGCCCAGATGGGCTTTGGTTTTGCTGTGGCAGCCCTACTTCTCTGGTTTTGCTGTGACCTTTCTATGGAAGACAAACCTCTCTGAACATTTAATGGTGTCCTGTTGGTGGGTGTCCACCTTCCTGTACTATCCTTGTTTCTGCCCCTTCCTTTGCTGTTCCTACTTCTCTCCTTTTTCTCTCTGCAAGAGCTTCATCCTTATGTTCCTGTCACTTGAAACTATGATTTCAGCCAGTTTTGACAGTCTTTTCTTGACCTTCATGCTCAGTTCTTCCTCCTTCTCTGTGGAGACATCTGTAATGTGATCTTTTCTCTCCTCTCTGTGCTGCTGAAGCTCCTGTATGTAACTCCCACTTATTGCTGATCTTGTGGTTGTTTTGGTTTTTGCCCTGGAGTTACATATCTGCAGAGTCTACTCAGGGCAGTTTCTGGCTGGCATTGTTGCCTGGAAATATAATTAAGTATTGATCACTGGGCATTCAGCAGTCAAATGAGTTAATATATTAATTATGTCTAAGAGTGTGTCATTCCAGTAATGTTTGTTACCTACTGGCTGGCATTGTGTGTGTATTGAGAGGAAGGATGTACATGGACCTTGGAGTGGTGTTTGCTTTTTCTTTTGCCTTTTAATGGTTAAGAGTTCCTCTACCAGTGCTGTTCTGGGCATTGCTCTTTTGCTGGTGCTGTTGTTTCTTGCCTGTTCCTGCTTGTTGTTCTCTGCTGATCATAAATTTCCAGAAGCCTTACACTACCTCAGTGGTTACTTCTGAGGGCAGCCAGGCTGGAGTAATCCCAGTTAACATCTTGCTTCCAGACTATCTGCCAGTGGTTGACTTGATTGAGGAGTTGAGTAGCTGCTGACTGGAAGATGTGACTGTCTGCCAAGCCTCCACATCACAGAGAATGCAAAAAAATCCACCTTGTCCTCCTTGCTCCCTTCTTCACTGCTCTGACTCCCACCCCACCCTTAGCCCTACAGAGGGGATCCATTGTGGATATGTGGCTTAATATGGAAAAAAAATGTTTCTCTGCTGCAGTGTCTTGCTACCAGTTCACATTGGATTCTGTCCATTAAAATTCTTTAAAAACCTCTGACCAGAGGCAGCTTTTAATAGGAGCTGTGTGATTACCCTGAAACAGTCCCTGCCAGCTTCCCCTGTGCCACAACTGGTGTAAAACATCTCACAGCCTGACCTCAGTGTGTGTATGGGGAGATTATTCACATATCCAGAGAAGGGCAGTGGAGCTGGGGCAGGGTCTGGAGCAAAAGCCTGATGAGGAGGAGCTGGGGGAGACTCAGCCTGGAGAAAAAGAGGCTCAGGAAGGACCTTGTCACTCTCTACAACTCCCTGACAGGAGGGTGCAGCCAGGTGGGGCTTGGACTCTGCTCCCAGGGAGCAAGGGACCAGAGGAAATGGCCTCACGTTGCGCTGGGGGGGTTTAGGTTGGATACTGGGGGAAAGTTCTTCACTAGAAAGGTGGTCAGACATTGGAAGGTGCTGCCCAGGGCAGTAGTAGACTCACATCCCTAGAAGTGTTCAGAACATGTGCGTGGTGCTTAAGGACATGGCCTAATGGTGGAAGCTGCACTGGTGGTTGGATTTGATGATCTTTGAGGTCTTTTCCTGCTATCCAACCTAAGTTTCCCCTGCCTCAGCTCCCTGCCCTTTCCTTGAGTCCTATCACTGGTCACAAGAGTGAAGAAGTCCGTGTCTGCCCCTTTGCTTGCCCTCAGGAGCATGTTGAAGACCACAGTGAAGTCTCTCCTCAGTCTTGCCAGGCTGAGCAGAGTGACCTGAGCCCTTCATAGGGCTTCCCTTCCAGACCTTTCCCATCCTTGTGGTCCCTCTTTGGAAGCTCTCTATCAGCCTGATGTCTTTTTTTGGTACTGTGGTGCCCAAAACTGCACACAGGACTCGAGGTGAGGCCACACCAGTGCCAAGCAGAGTGGGACAATCCCTTCCTTTGACCAGCTGGCAATGCTGCATTATTTTATTTGTTTTATTAGTTTCCCTTCTTTCCCCAAGGTATCACTTTGCTGTCAGGTCAAGTGTGCACTGTCTCTGCTTAGCCGGATGGAAAGGCTGAGCCATGGGATTGCTCCTGCCTCTCTTTTTTCCATCTCCATCTGAGGAAAGGTCCAGCTGTAGCTCTTGCTGCTGGCTGCATCCCTGCCTTGTCAGATGATGCAGGGAGTGGTTCCTGCAGGCACTTGTTTCACCAAGTTGCTCAGTGAACACGGTCTGGTTGCCTGTCCTTCCTCATTTCAGTTAAAGAAGTGATTCCAGATGATGCAATCTGTCTGAATCCCTCCATGGCCTGTTTTTCCCAGGAAGGTGGCTTTGAATGCTAAACCTGAATCCAAGAAATGAGGAAAACTGGGTGCTTCTGCAAACAAACTAATGAATCCATGGAATGTATTGTGTGTGGGAGTGGGGGGAAGGTGGGGCTCTGCACTGACAGATCCTGGTGTTTGCTGTAATCACTGGGAAACAAACAACTCCACATCTCGTTCTGGCTGATGTCTCATACCTCCTCCTGTGTGCAGCTGGTCTGCTGCCAGTGCTGCAGTGCCAGCTGACAGTGACATATTTGTCTGTCTGCCTTGCAAGTCTGTCCCTCTGTGCTTTTGTCCCACTGTCCTCTGAGCATCTTTAAATCCATATTTTGTTTTCCTCTCCTTCCCTATTTTCGTCTGCTCTCTCCCCTTTCCCCAGCACCCCATCAAGCCCCTGCTTTGGCTTTGAGGGGAAATGCAGCATAAAATGCTGCCTGAGGCAGGCATGGCTGGAGCTGGATGATCTTTAAGGGCCCTTCCAACCCAAATCATTCTGTGATAAAATGCAGTGTCTCCACTGAATCCATCCACTGGGAATGTAATAACAAGTACAGCTGAGCAGAGCTGCCTCCCCTAAGGTGCTGAAAGGCATAGGTAAAAGAAACACCAGGTGCCAAAACAGTATGAGAGGGGTTATAGGAACCAGTGGCTGGAAAACTTCCCTTAAGAATGCCAGTTTAATTGTCTGCTAGCTAATATGCAGTTAAAAGACAAGGAAATTAAGGTAAACTGTTCTTGCTTTTTGAATAAATAAGCACCAGATAAAATCCAGTAGTGTAACTATTTCAGATCTAGATCTTTCACTGTGTAATACTGCAGAGATACTGAACTACTGATTTTTAAAACTTCTCAAAGGACAGGATAGTCAAAGGTAATCTTATTAGCAGGAAAGGAGAAGATATTTTGGGGAGAATCTCTTTCAAATGCAGGCCTGCAAGGCATTGTCAAAAAGCATAGTAATGTTTCAGTATTCTGCCTCCCTCAGTAAGCCCTAAGGAGAGACTTCACCCATTGGTAAACATGAATTACTCCTGGTCTCAGAATAAATCTCATTCCAGAGGTTGGCTGCTGCTCTGGCTTTTATAGAAATGGTGCTCTGTTCTTCTCACTGCTCTTTATTGAAACTGCAACATCCACACAGATAGCTAAGGTGCCTGTACCTCTGTTGCTAAAATACACATTTTTATCCTCTGTGAAAGGACTGTTGCCAGCTGTCCAAATTGTGCTGCAGACTCACTGGAGTCTACTTTGGTGATCCACTTTGACCAGATAAAGCAGGTTGTTTAGGGCTGTGTCTAGTCAGGTTTTGAATATTTCCATGGGTGGAGACCTGGGGGCTGCATAACCTCCTGACAATTTTAAAAAATCATGAAAATTATCCCAAAAACTGTGTGCTCCTTGTCACGGGGCACCATTGGGAATAGTCTGTCTCCCTCCTGTTCCTTTTCACCTGGTTTTATGCACATTTATAGGATTTCCTTTGAGGCCTCTTTTCCAGCCTTTCTTCAAGTAAAAAACACTCCAATTCTTTAATCATTTTAGTGGCCCTTAGCTGGGTTAACTCTCCCTTTCATGTGTCCCCCTTGTCCTGGGGAGCCCAGGAGGGGACCCATTACTCCAGATGTGGCCTCACATCCAGATGTGGGGCAGAGGCACTGCAGATGCTGTCAGACCTGCAGGAGCAGGGAAGCAGGAATAGTGGCTGTAATCCCAAGGAGGGTCTCGTGTTGCTTATCTGCAAAACTTCTGCCAGGGCTGGGTGCTGCACCTTTGGGAAGGCTGCTCTTTGGGGAAGTGAGGATTCACTATGCTCCCAGGGAAGCTTTTCCCCAGGAGCCTCATCTTGAGGAATAAATATCCTTTTATATATATGCATTCCTGCATCTTCCCCTGTGTCTGAATTGCAGCAGAGGAAGCTGCTTTAACTGGATGGCAATGCTTAATGCCCCTGTGCATGCTCACCAGCTTTTGTTCTTGAGGAATATCTTGAGACAGTCAGGGTTGTTTCCTCTGGTTGAGGGAGGGTCCAGGCTTCCCTGGTGCTGCCTGAACCAGCACTGAGCCTCAGCTCCACTGTCTGCACTTCTTGGGGATGTTTCTCTTGGGCTTTTATATGGGGTGGTGGAAGCAAAGAAAACGTTGATTCTCCTCTCTTGATGGGACTGGGGCTGTGAAGTTGCTCTCAGAAGCCTCTGGTGGGGTTTCTCTGCTCACAGTGTTCAGGCAGGATGTTGGAATGGTCAGGTTTCTTGGCTTGCTGTGGAAAATCTGCTGCAGACCTACAGCTCCCTGTTCTAGCTTGACTGCAAGAAGGCTTTGCCATTCATACCATCGTAGAATTGTTAAGGTTAGGGAAACTCTCTAAGGCTGAATCTCACCATTCCCCCTGTACTGCCAGGTGTGCCTCTAAGCCATGTCCCCAAGTGACACATCCACACCTTTTGAATGCTTCCCAGGCTGATGCTGTGGGTTCTGCTGCTCTTGTGGCTGGGTGACCTTTTGTAAGGCTGGAAGCTGCAGCAGAGCTTGCTGAGAGCTGCTGGGCACAAAATTGAATGCACTGTGATCACAGGTATTTAAGTTGTTTATGGGGCTGCACAGAGAGGAAATATATGCCAGTGATAGCAAGGAAAAAGTCAACTTTTCTGCCATGCCATTCCTTGACAAGTATGAATATTTGCACTGTGTCATTTATGATACTTTTGGAGAACTTTGGAAGAAATGTACGCACCCTTGTTGCATGTATATGGAAAGGGCTGTGGGGGGAGAGGGGGTTAAAATGTCTTTTTTTGTAAGCCGACTCATTCTCCCAAAGCTGGAAAGCCCTGTTTCTTGAAGGGGTTCACACCTGGTCTTGGGAAGTCCCTGACATGGCATGTGTTTCCCAGGGCACCTGTCTGTGGGTGAGCCTTTCTGCATTTGTTTTGTGGACTTGGCAGTTTTCCATGTCAGGGAGTACTGACATCTGCCCTTTTTTTTTTCCCTTCTTTTCTTCTTTTCCCCATGGCAGGGGTTTGTGCTGAGTTAGTCTTTAAGGTCCCTTCTAGCCCTAACCATTGTATGCTTTCTTTGTTTCCCTGAGCCTGAAATAGCAACACCAAGCTCCTGTCTTAGACTCTGCAGTCCTTAGCTCAGAAACCCGGGTTCCCTGTGGCATTTCAGCCTTGGTTTTAAAAATAACCTTCAGCTGCACAAATGGCTTTAGGAGCAGTAACACACTGAGCCACCTTGAGCATCCTCTGTGTGCTGGTCTGTGACTGGGGCTGAGTCTCTTCTGGGGAGGGCTGCTGAGAACATGAAGGATGAGGAGCTAAAATGGACAAAGCCTTGGGCAGAGGAGGAGAAGGAGGGGCTTTTACCTTGTGCAAGGGGCTGAGTGTGCCAGCAGCACTTCAGACCCCATGTGTAAGGGCAGCCTTTGTCTCTGGGGCTGCCTTTCACAGCCTGCTGTGCACATTGTGACTTGCCATCACCTCCTGAGGGGATGTGGAACATCACTGTGTGCCCCTGTGAGCTGAGGCTGAGCTGGGCTGCCTGGGAGGCCTTGTGCTCCTGCTGGGGCTGCTTGGAGCCTGTGGGTGTTTACCAGGGCTGGCAGAGCCGTGACCTTGCTGTGAGGACACGAGCTGCATCGCTGCTCTGGGCTTCCAGGGGGAAGCCAGGCTTGGAAGCAGGCTGTGCCTCAAATTACCAGGGCATCTCAAGGGGCAGAGAAGGCAGATCCCACTTTGTTGGATGCCTTTGTTATAAATAAGTAATTTAATAGTTGGCTCTCACAATTAAGAGATAGCTATTTTATAGGTGTATAGTCATGTTATTGTAATATGTCATTCCATAGTCCTCTTTCCTTCACTTCCCCTTTTAATAGCCATGGTAGTCAAGACATTTAGAGAAGGCTGGCTTGTTACCAGGAGGTAACATAACACCTGACCTCCAATCAAGATGTAAAACGTAGTCTCCACCAATGGATGGCAGGGAAAGAGTAGACTGACAAAACTTTCAGAGGAGTTAAAGATATAAAAGGCAGAGCATCTATTTTGTAGAGGAGCCATGTGGCTGGTAGTCATGGTGGGGGGGGGCTCCCAGCACTGTGATTTTTGCTTTTTCAGTCCTTTGTTGTAATTAAATTTTAAAAGTGAGGGTTGTTTCTCACACCTTCCACATTGGGGCAGGAAGACTAGTGCATGCTGGTATAATTAAGTGTGAACAACAATAATGCAGCTTGTTTTAGATCATGAAAAGCAAATGCTGTATCCATGGAGAAACCTGCCCTGGCTCAGCAGGAGCTGGCACCTTTTCCTCCAATGCTTGTTCACAAGCCTGCTCAGGGTGCAGCAGGGCCAGATGTGTTTTCTGTGCTCCATACATACAGGTAGCAAGCTGTCCCTGGGGGCTCCCTAACAGCAAGAGGACAGAGAGTTTGGATACAGCCCCTTGCCCCTGTCCTTGCCACCCCCAAGCCTTGGTCACCAATGTGCATCAGTGCTTTGGGAGCAGTGGAGCTGGAGGTCACAGACTGGGAGCTGTCAGTGGGATGAGGGCAGGGAGCTGTGGAGCATCCTCTCTGCCAGAGCACATCTTGGCTGGCTTTTGGCCTGGCCTGTGTTGTCCCTCAGCTCTGTTCCTAGAGGAGTAAGAGCACCTTCAGGGCTCGTGCAGTGACAGCTGCCAGGTCACAGCACTGTTGCCTGTGCCCCAGGAGACTGTCCTTACCATTTCCCAGGCTCTTCATTGGACAAGAGCAGTGCAAATTTACAAGTGACACTATGTAATTGAAGAAAACAACCCCAAACCACACCCAATGCTCTGCTTTTGGATGTAGTCTGACTTCCTTCATTAACTCATCTCACAGCTGTAGGCATATGCTCATTCTTGCTATTACACAACTGAGGCTAAAATTAAAACATCTGTTGTTATTTAACTTGAGGTTGCCAAAATACTGTGTTTTGAGCAGCAACAGCTTTACTGTTATGTATCATTGGGGTTTTGGAATATTAATTAATGTTACATGTTGTTTCTTAATGTCTCATAGCCCAGGAGGGGCTTTGCAAATGCCTGGTGCTGAAGGACCCTCCTCTGTCCATGTGGCATTGCACAGGTTTATTGAATATTTCTGGTAATGGCCAAATGCTCCAAGTTATGGAGTTTCCTGGAACTGTCAAACCCTCTTGGCTGCAGAGCCAAAATTAAATAGTGGGATCTTGGGGCAGGGAAGCCTCTGGTGTTACAGTTTTAACTCACCCCAGCTTCTTTCTGAATGCCTGGAAAGGATAAAATGGGCATTTCTAAGGTAAGATTTATAGATATATTTAGTCTAAGGAGTTCTTTATGAAAAATAGTCACATATATATGTGTCTGTGTGTGTGTATATATATTCTATTTTTGTTTTTAGTCTGAGTCCTTTACCAAAAAGCCCTCAAGACTTCTGAAATTAAGGAAGGCATCCTCAAAAATCTATTTCTCTGTCATGAAAGCAGCATCTTGAGGATTGCCAGGAGTAGTACCAAATGCTTGATGTAGGTGGCAAAAAGCTATTGTGGTTTTCTTTTAACCTGTTTGTATCTGGCATGTCTTGTACTGCACAGATCAGAGGGAAGAAAGAAGAAAGCATGTTCTTGCTAAAACAAATAACTGTCAAGTTTACAGCATGGAAATTATCCTTAGCTAATGTTGTGGGGTTTGCTCACCTTTCCTTCATTCATAGGGTTTCAAAGGCAAGTGTTGTTAAATTACCTGTGGAATGGGCTGGAGAGGGGGATTCAAGCCCTTCTGATTTCACAGGAAAATAATTGAAATGGAGCTGTGGTTTGGCTTGATCTCAGAGGTGCTTGCAAGCTAAATAAAAACAAAAGGCTACCTTGGGGACAGTCTGTGCTGTTAATTAACCAGCTAAATTCTGCTTCACTGTCCTCCAGTGGCTTTGCAGTGGTTTTGGCACTCGGCATCGCAACTGGAAGCTGCCAAACACAACTTTGCACCCTCAAGCAGCTGAGCAGCCTTCTGAGGGCAGGCTGGGATATGGAAATTGGAGTGTCTAGGGAGCCAAGTGGTGGAAAAGGGCAGGAGCTGGCTGCTGGCAGAGGAGGGATGAGCTCCTTTCCCTCAGGCACTCTCTGGTTATCTGTGGCCACCTTCCCCCTCCCCGGCCAGCAGCAACGTTGGGTTCCTGCCAGGAAAACAGCTTTTGTGTTTCCTTAAATATTCCACTACTGTTCTGGGGAAAAAAACACCAACCCAAACCTGAATTGCTGTTATTACTGCACTTGGCCAGCTGGCTGAATTGGGCCTTTTTATTTTCATTAACAAATGCTGCCAGGCCATGTTTTTCCAGTGCAGTCATAAGTGTGTTTCCAGATGAGGGGCAGATCTTCCCAGCATTGCCATGGCTGAAATTTGGGCAGGCTGGAGCAGCTGTGGTGTCTTGTGCAGGCAGCCCTCTGGAGATCATTGGGATGGGATAATAATTCCATAATAATAATAATATGTATGTGGTAATTGACTGTCATTCATCCTTTTTTCCCCCTGAAACCACAGAAATGTGGGGTGATGGGGGTGGGTGTAACTCAGAGTTGGTTATTGGATCATGCAATTTATGCTTTCAGCATCTGCTTTGATACCACAACAAATGTGGTTTTAGTGAGTGCTGTTTGGGAATTTATATTTCTGGGAAATGAGGCTGTGGAAGCTCCAGCTTCATTCTCCCTCTCTTAGAAACTCAAAACATGGTGGTGATGGTTGGTTTTATGGGAAGGTCACCTTAGCCCCAGCAGGTTTGTTCTGTTCTTAAGAAATTATTAAAGGATGCTTTTGTTTAAATCATCCTAAAGGATCTGTAGCTTCAGAGAAGTTACCCTCAGTGAGTTGTTTTTATATTTGTATTGAATTCCTTTCTTCTCTTTCTTTTGGGGGGGGTGGGGGGGGGGAAGAGGTGCTTTTTAAAAACTTCTCCATATTTAAGAATAAGCTAAGGTGAATGACATGATCTTTAGGGAGCTTTTTACTCTATAGGAATTCTGGTATTTCCAGCACATTTCAGGAGAAAAGTTGGCTCAAGTCAATTTAGGTTAAATATGTGAGATAAGATACAATTTTATAGCACTTGCAACAGATGTCCAGTAAAAATATTTGTGATGGTATTTTGCTTTATATTGGATATCAGTGCTCAACAGCTGCTTTCCAAATACTGAATTTGGCAAATAGTAGGTACTAGTCTGTTTTACAGGCTGCTAGTTAGTGATCAGCTCCTCCTTAGGGCTGCCCTGGATATATTTCAGAAAATTCTCCTTGTGAGGGTGGGCAGGCCCTGGCACAGGCTGAAACTGTGGCTGCCCCATCCTTTTTAGTGCCCAAGGCCAGGTTGGGCAGGGCTTGGAACAAGCTGCTCTGGAGCCTACAGCAGGGGGGTTTGAAATGGGATCAGCTTTGAGGTCCTTTCCAATCCGTACCATTCTGTGATCCTATGCTGATCATCTGATCTGCTTATTTGTTTTTTGTTTTTTAACTCACAGCAAGGCAGATTTTATTTGTTTGGCTAGAAGTTGGGGTGCAGGGTAGCCTCTGGATCTGCCTGCTGTGCCAGCAAGTTCAAAAGCTTCAAAGGTTGAACAGAATCTGTTGTGCAGGAGCCAGGCTCCATCTCATGTCTCTTCTCTTCTAGGTTTGGAAGAAAAAACAATACTTTCTAAAAAAGAGAAGATGAAGCTGAGGAAGGAAAGATGGCTGCAGAGTGAGTATCACAAAGCATAGTTCTGATGGATCTCTGTTCTCTGGGTTTGGGTGACAGAATGCTTCTCAGAAATCTTCATCCCTCCCCAGCGCTGGCATAAAAGTTCCAGGTATTGTTTCTCAGTGTTTAGCACCAGACTTAGTCATTGCCCCAGTTCTGCTTTTGATTTTTACTATGTGTAATATATGTGACTACATAAACCCTTTGTTTATGCAGAAAGGCACTGTGCCCATATAAGTTTAGCATATTTTTCTATCTTTTAAAGCTCTGGTACAGATGTGAGTAGCTGGCTGGTGGAGCTCCTCCTCACCCAGGAGCCATGGGGATGGCAGGACAGGCTGGAGCTGAGCTCCATGCTGCCATCAGCTAATCCCAGACCTCTGGTGAGACCCTGCAGTGGGCTCTCCTGCCCCCTCAGCAGGGGAGAGCTCTGGACACTGCTGGCTGTGTTCCTGCTCTTTCCCACATGCTGCAGGTCAGTGAACCCACTTAGCAGACAGTCTGGCCTGTCTGGAGGCACTGAAATATGAGCTAACCAAGCCCAGCCCATGGCAGAAATGCTTCTTTGCCTGTTTTTCCTCTGAGTGTCTTAGCACAGGAGGGGACTGTGCAGTTGTACCCAGTGTGGCAGAGGGGTTCCTTGTGTCATCTGAAGCTGTTCTTGGGACAGGCTTTTCTCCTAACATCAGCTTGCCCAACATAGTTGGACACAGACTATTTTTAGGGTAAAGGGATGTGGCTTTCTGCTACACCAAATGCTCTCTGTGCCTGAGCTCTGAGCCCAAGTTCATTAACCTTTGATTTCACCAGCTGCACTGAAGGTGTGTCTGGCCCTTCTTAGATAAAATGGTATGAATTTAACACACATGAGTGGAAGGAAACCTCCTCCCAAACAACCAGCCAACAGCTGCTGAGTGCCTGGACATCTTGCTTGGACACAAAACACAGATGGCTTTTCTAGTCAAGTTCAGCTGCTTTGGAAAAGCCCAGGAGCAGGATCCCTGCAGGGTCTTATTCCAGCTCCATTGATGCCTTTGTAGCATCAGTCTTTCCCAAGATCATGTGTGCTGTTTTGGCCCTGCTGTGGCCTCTTCCCTTTCTCTTGGCTTTGAAATTACTAAGATGAGGGATTGCAAGTGAAATGCAGAGACTTTCCTCTGGGGAGAACACCAAGACAGTAAACTCCAGGCTAAATTACCTGTCTTTAGAGGTATTTGATGTTGGAAGTGCTTTACAGGAACAGAAGTACCTAAAAACTCTGCCAGATCTCTGTGGATAAAGAGCTTTTTGTCCCCCAAAAGAGAAGCCAGCTTGGACTGCTGAAGTTATCACTACATCTCTGTTTCCCTAAATCTGAGTTTGTTGTTTCTTCTTGTCCCAGGGCTGCTTTTGTGACACTGGATGCCAAGACCCTGGGAACCAAAGATCAGCCAGTAGTGCAAATGCAAAACTTTCTCCCATTCCAATAAGTAATCTTAGGAGAGGCTAGAGAGGGGAAAAAACTTAAGTAATGCTTCAGACATTAGAAGTATGCACATTTAAAAATACATATATTGCATGGCTCCTCATCTGAGCAAGACTTCATAGGAAAAGAATTTAGGATGTTTGCGCAGAATCAGGTGTCTGAAAATTTTCAGCACATACTGTTTATGAAAGCACTGAAGTAGTCAGCTTCATAAAGCCAGACCAAAAAAAGAAGTAATGCAGAACAGAAAGCTGTGTTCTTGGCAGGGATTGCTGTGAGGAGAAGTGTTTCCAATCCTGATTTGTCACAAACATCCATGTGCAGCAGAGCTGCAGTTCATGAAAAACTGTTGCTCTTCTACTCAGCTGAGCTGGAGAATGAGCAAGACGAAGGTATTAAAGGAGCAGCCACTGAATTTGAGTTCTGCTTCCTTAACTGTGGGAGCAGGATTAAACCCAGGCTTGTGGTCTGGAAGTGGGACTGGCTGCTTTTGTGCTCCCACCAAAAATACTTGTGGCTTCTGTTGGCCTCCCTGTGTCACCAGCTCTGCCCCATGGCTTCTGGCACACTGTCATGTCCACACAAGGAGTTTGTAGCTCATCATCCTTGCAGCTGTCCAAGGGACTTGTGGGTTAGGTGGGGCATCTTGGAGTTCTGCTGGAGGCCTGTAGCAGTGCTGGGCTTTTGTGGGCTGTCCTAGAGGACATATTCTGCTGGTGCTCACCATGGAAACTGCTGGCTTTGGAAAGCTTGAGCAGCTGTGGGACTTAGTGTCACATCAGGGAGCCTCAAGGACTGAGGCAGAAGCCTGTGGCTTTTAATGTTCACCTCTTAAGACAAAGAAGAAGACAAATATAACATTTGTGGAGCTCTCTGTGCCTGCACCCTTGTCACAGCTGCTGCTGGGAGACCAGGAAACCTGGTCCTGAGGAAAGCTGTGTGCATTCTGCCACTTGGTGCAGTGCTTTTCCAAGGGTCCAGTTTATCCAGCATCTGTCTGCTTGCACTCCACAATGAGTCATTGAGGTGGAGCCTTGACTCTCTTCAAACTAAGTAAACAACTGACATTTAGTCCATCTTTCCTGCCTCTCCTAGGAGACTGTTGTTTGGTCCCAACAGCAACAGAGAGGGGGCTGTGCCTGTTTAAGGCCAGACTTGGAGTTCACTGTTTTTGGATTGTCCCTTCCCCGCTTGTTTCCCAATTCCTTGCAAGATCAGTGTGGTTTTTGCTACACCAAGACTCCTGTGCTGTTTTGCTGTGAGCAATGAACAGTGTAAGGGATGGAAACAGACAGAATCTGGGAATTTCACTCCCCATTGCAGTGTCAGAAGGGATGTATATAGTTACAAGCAAATGGATCAATGGAGGGCATGACCCAGCTGCACTTTGTTCATTTTTTCTCTGGTTTAAATCACTTCTGGCCTGTTGTAAATGATGAAACAATTTATGAATTTCTTAGCTCAAGGGTTATCTCCTGCAGGTGTTTCCCCTTCTAGCAGTAATGCCTTGTTTCTGATGCAGAAATAGAGAGCGTGAAGATGGCCAAGCAAAAGCAAAAAGCTGAAGCGAAGCGGAAAGCAACGCCTGTGGTGGGAGACATGCAGCCCTTGATGGAAGCCCTGCCTGAGCTCTCCTACCTGACCACAGGGGGCAGGGCAAGGAAGCCTCTCAAAAGGTTGGTGCCATTTGGAGATGGGCTGTGTTTCCCTTCTTCCAGCAGGGTGAAGGGGCTTCAGCTCAGCTTGTAGCTGCAGGCCATGGTCAGGAGAACAGGGTCTCATTGGCGACTCTGTTTTAACCATTTTTATGCTTCACTTGGCACAAGAAAAAAAGATAGAATGTGTCTTCTGAACCCAGAGCTGAGGGGGGAGCCATATTGCTTGGATGAGGCTTGGCATGAGACAGGCTGGGAGCATCCAGATGTCCTGGGAGTTGCAGGAGTGGCATGTAGGTGTCCACGTTGTAATGCTGCTGAGCTCACCTGGTAACCTCATCTTGTGGTGTTGCAGCCTGACATTCCATCCTTCCAGGCCTCCATCCAGGCTTTTTCCTGAGGCACTTGAAGCCTTTGAGCAGTGCCCTTTGTGCTGTGGCCAGACTCTTTGTTTTGTAGTGTGGCTTTGGCCAGGAGCATGGCTGAGTTGGCTGTTCCCTGTGCACTGTCAGCTCTCTCTCTCCCTATCCCAGACCTTTGCCAAAAGCTTCTCCTTTTAGAAGCCCAAGTTGGCACAGTGGAGATGGGGATTTGACATGGGCGGATGTCACCTACACTGCCTGTGACCTGCTAACCCCAAACCAGCTCCCCTTGGTACTGTGGAGGGGCTACAGGCTCTTCTTCCCCTTGCTGGCTTCTGGCTGCCCAAATGTCTGTAGAGGAGTGTTTGAAATAATCAGAGGAGGCCTTTATAGGATTTGAATCATTACAGAAAGGAAGGGTAATACTCTGGTGATTTGTCAGCAGTATTAATAAAAGATTAGATTCTCCAGGAATTTGATCTCCTGCAGGGTAAAAGCGCATTACAGGGAGGTTTTTATTCTGCTTTATAATGAATGAAGGCAATGAAGTGTAATGAAGCTGAGCTGCTAACAGGGTCCAAGTGAACAGGCAGCATGCTGGTGATTTTGAGGGGAAATCCAGCAGGAAATGTACCCCAGGATAACTTTCCTTTAGGATTTGCCACCCTCTGCAGAGCTGCTCACCTCTAAAGGGACTGCCATGGTGGCTTGGTGGCACACACAGATTTGGCAAGCCCTGCTCTGGTGACCAAGGGCTGCCATCCAGTTTGAGAAAGGATTTTCCTGATCTTCTGTGAGCATTCCAGGCAAACTAGGACCAGAAGTTGTTCCTGTGCTGAGCTGTTAAAAATGAAGGCAAGGTGAGGAGAGGAAAATGAGCAGGAACTGATTGAATGAGAGGTGGATGATGGAAATGAGTGACGTGAAGGGATGTGAGGCAGGGGGAGTAAGAAGAAAGGAAGGATGGGGGGAAAAAGGCAATATAAGAGGATGGAGGGTAGCATGCCAGAGAGAGAAGTAGGAAGAGGAGGTCACTGTAGCAAGAGACCAGATACTGCTGTCTTGAAGAGGAGGTGAGGAATTGTTGTGTTTGCTGACTTTTGGGGCAGATCAGGTGGGGGTGGCCATAACCCCCAGCACCCACCAGTGTGGGAATATTCCCCCTTGAGTCCTGCTCCAACAGAGAGGTGGGACTTCTTTCTCTTCCTTGGCCTGTGTGCTGGGGCTCTGCTTCAGGGTGAATTGGGGAGAACCCCAAAGAGGCAGAGCCTTTTCCAAGCCTCTTTCTTCTGTGAACTTTCGTATCTCTGTAATCCTGAAAAATGGAAATTTCTTCTCCTTTCCTTACTGTCCAGTTCTACCAGCAGCTCCTGTGGTGCACCACAAGCCCCCAAAACAATCTCTGTGCTTGCTGTGTGTCCCTTGCTGGGGCTTAGTGCTGGCTTTGTGATAAATCTCTGCTGCTGCTTGGCATCAGGCGTCACGAGGGATGGTATTACACCCCTGGTCCCCTTGGACTTTGCCCAGGAGTGAGGAATGCATGGAGAGGTGGCAGATCTGTATCTGCTGCTGTGCCTCTTCTGCACACAGTGCACCATCCTGCATTATAGCACATAGCAGGGCTGGCAGCTCCCTCCTCTTGCTGAGCATCCCTGATGCTGCCAGGGTGGCTGTGGAGGCTGGAGCTCTGCAGAGTCAGCAGGAGGGAACATGAGCTGTGCAGAGGTGACACGTGTGGTGGGGAGGGGCGGTTCCATGGAATCTTGGCTCTAAGCAACAGGATCAGTTTGACCTGGAGGTCAGTGATAAGCAGAAAGGGATCTGGGCATGGGCAGCTAATGACCAGTGCTGGTTCTGAGTGATCTGGTTTTCCTGTAATGCCTCCTGCTCTCTCAGCCTCAGGTGGAGGGAGTTTGCATTTCCCTGCAATGCCTGGCTATGGAAATAATTGCCTTTCAGGAGAATTTCCACACAGGACAATTAATTACCTGTTCTTTCTGGAAAGGCAGATGCAGAATCCCTGGACTCTTTCCATCTACACAGCCATGGCTAAATTAATGCTCTAACACTCACTTGCTTTGTTTCTTCTCTCCATAGCCACATAAAAGCCAAGGCAGCACCAGCAGACTTCTGTCTGATGAAGCAAGCTCAGAAGCATCAGCTCCTGTAAGTACCCATTTGTCAGTGTCCAGTTCCTGCTGAGCCTCAGGGAATGGTTGAGACTGGAAGGGATCCATGGGGTGTCACCTGGTTCAACCCTTGTGCTCAAGCAGGGTCACCTAGAACTGGTTGCTCAAGAGCCAAGTCCACATGGCTTTTGAATATCAACAAGGAGGGAGAACTAAATGTGTCCAAGTAACTCCTGGAATTAGTCTGGCAACTCCTAAATCCCTGTCTCTTGGGTGGTTTATACTGCCACCAAGAACTTTGTTTTGCCTCAGCACAGCTCTCCTGGGGCTAGGCTCTGTGATCTGGCAGTGTTTGCTTTCTTGTTTCTTGGATTTGTCAGTTTTGAGCGTTCAACTGCAAACTGAGGCTGAACAGTCAGGCTACAGATGCAGCACGGCTCTCCATGAATACCTTCTCTGTCAGAAACAGGCCAGTGCTGGTGCTGGGATGCCTTTCTCACTCAGTTCTGCCTTGCTTTGCTTTTGGTGGCCTGGCGAGTCTGTGCTTCTTGGGAGAGAAAAAATTTGGAGGAACATCTTGAGGTTTCTTTCCCAAGGTAATAGTTTGGATGAGCGGTTCCCTGAGCCTCACCTTAATACCCCAAGCCAAGCCTCAGGAGCGTTGGCTCCTCTCTCTGCTTCTCTGGCAGGAGCTTTGAAGGGGAGGGAAGTAGCTGAGCACTACCAAGTGTTTGTCTGGCAGGGCTGTGGAGAGCCTGGCAGTCTGAGGGAGATGAGGATGCTCTAGTGGATGTGGCTGTGTGAAAACTCACAGAGCTTCTTTTATACTCCTGCTCTGTTCTTGTCCTGCTTGCTTGCTTTTTGAGACGAGGCCATTTCCCCAGGAAGCAGCTGTGACCAGGCATGCAGAGGTAATTCTGTCATGGTGTCCAGCTAGTGGTGCATGTAGGATTACCAAGGCTCAATGTTCAGCAATAAAGAGAGTCAGTAGAGGGGCTTTTAAAGAGAATTTGATGTTGTGCTGGTGCAATCTGAAGTAATTTTCATTCCTGGTGATTGACCAGATCCACAGTCTCTTGTTTCTGGTTTACTAGGGAAAAGCTCTAAAAAAAACCCCATTCCCAAGTGATGCTGGACACTGTCATGATTGTTTGTGTCTCTGTGGCATGAGATCAAAGTCCCTGGCTCCCATGAAGCTGGCAGCAATTTGAGCTTTGCCCTTGGCTAAATTAGGTTTATTCTTGCACTGTCTTTCTCTGAGATTTACACTCAGGATCACTCTGTCTCAGCAGAAATCTGCTACTTTGTGAGTGGGTCCTTATCTGCTGAGTTCCTTTCACACGAGGCACTTAGAGAACTGGTGTGTTATTTTTCTTTCCTCAGAGAGGAGGAAGTGGCTCGGTTTCAAGAGGTTATCAGCGATCCCCAGTACAGAGCCAACCCCCTCCTGGCCATCAGCAAGCACCTCTCTGAGAGGCTGGGGCAGGGGGAAGCAGGGGAACCCCTGTAGAGCTCCAGCTGGGCCCAGACATGCACAGAGGAGCACATCCCTGGCACCACATCCCAGCCTCTTGGCTCCTTGGAAGCGCTTCAGCAGATGATGAAAACCAAGAGCCCTGCTTTCTGTCTGCAGGAATAATGCAGCTCTCTCCTGACAGGGGCAGCTGCTCCTTTCCAGGGTGTTCTGAGAGATTCTTGGGCAGGCATTAATCTCCTTGCAAAGTGTTGTGGTACATTTGCTCTTTTTGTGAGCAGGTACGGTTTCTGAAATTGTGCCAAACGGCCATGTGTCTGTTTTCTGTCATTCCCCCTCTCTCCCTGACAACTTTGAGAAGAGGTTCTTGGCTGCTATGCTCAGGACCCCAAGCCCTGGAGGCTTTTGGAGTTTGTCATGACCAGTGCTGCTGTTCATGGAGATGGTTTTCTGTGAGAGATTTAGCTTTGGAATAAACATACTTTGATACAGCACTGAGTTTGTCTGGCTGTTTCTTTTGCTAAATAGGAATTGAAATATGAGTTTATTTCTTTCTCTGGAAAAATGACTTAAAATAATTGTTGTTTCCATGTGTACAGTGAGTCAGGAGACTGCTACAAGCAATGACAAATTACTTCAGATTATGTCAAACTCAGGGACTTGCCTTCCTCCTGCCCTGGAGGGGCTTCCTGTGAGTGATACTCATCCCTTTTGGCCTTTGTGCCTTGTTTAGCCTGCCCTGTAGGAAGCATCCCAAAACATGTCCAGCCTGCAGGCTGTGAACTTTAGCCAGTCATTTTTGGGATTGGGAACCTCTGGAACAGGATTTTCCTTTACCAAACACCAATGTTCACAAAACCCCAGCGAATTTTTGTGGGGCACAACTGAAGGCAGGGCCATTCCCTATTTGGGTGTGAAATCAGGATCATCTCTAAGATATCAGTGCAGTCTTTTGAACCATAAAAAAAAGTTAACTGATGCTTGTTAACCTTGGGAAAGCAGCCTGCTGCAGTTGACTCTGACCATATTAGTGCCTGAAACCAGTTTCACTGGAGGTGGCTGGCACCTTGAGCATACTTGTCTTGCCTCTATAGTAATGCTGCTGTGTTCTGTCTCCAGGCTGGCACTGCTGAACAAAGGCTTTGTCTGGTGCCTCTTGGCTCTGGCAGTGCGGGCGCTGTCGCTGACTCTGCCTGTTAGAGCAATGCCACTCCTCTTCCCACAGGGCCTGGCAGCAGCTTCCTGCTGGCACAGGCCACGGAGAGAGAGATGCTGACTCTGCCCATCCTCCTTTCTGTGGCTCTCAGGCTGGCCAGCCCCTCGTGCAGCCATTCTTGTGCAGAAAGGGAGATGAAGGCAAAGACATGCAAGAATTGCGATTGTTCAGCCTGGACAAGACAAAACTTGGGGCAGACTGAGCCTGCACTCCACTCCCTCAGTGTCTACAGGGGCTTCAAAAAGGCAGGAGAGGACCAGGACAAGGGGGAATGGCTTCACACTGCCAGAGGGCTGGGTTAGATATTGGGATATTGGGAAGAAATTGTTCCCTGTGAGCCTGATGAGGCCCTGGCACAGGTTGCCCAGAGAAACTGTGGCTGCCTCATTCCTGGAAGTGTCCAAGGCCAGGTTGGATGGGGCTTGGAGCAGCCTGGGACAGTGGAAGGTGTTCCTGCCCATAGAGCACTGGATGAACTTTAAGGCTCTTGCCAACCCCAGCCATGGTATAATTCTCTCATTCTGTGATTTTAAGTACAAAGGAGGATGGAAAACTGGAAACAGCAAAGAGATAAGAAAAGGAATGGTAACAGCAACAATGTTAATAAAAGAGTACAAAAGAGGGGGGTGATTGATGTGCAGCAATGCTCACCCAGACCCTGAGACAATGCTGCCATGTTTTTCTTCAATTGCAAGCCAGAGACTCCCTATCCCTCAGGCTGATAATGACATGAGGTGGTATAGAAAAATCCCTGGGTCCTAATCAAAACTTGGATCCACCTCTGCAAAACCAGCTCCAAGCACTCCAGGTATCACTGTCATGATGGGCTCTGTGTGTGTAGGTCTCGCTGGGGTGGCACCAAGGTAGGGTCCCTACCCCTCGGGCTGCTGGTGGATTTCCCAGCACCTTTAGGTGGCTACAGCCAGAGCTGGTCACTGGCAGGTTGGACACCAGCAGTGGAGTTATCCAGCACTTTGTCCTTGCTCATCCTGCTTGCTTGGTCCAGTTGTTTGTCTTCAAACCCCTGGGAGCCAACAGAGCCGAAGCCTCACGATGTGGGAAGCACAGGGGTGACTGATCTGGTGGAGGTGCTGAGTAAGGTGACCCCCAACATTTTTACTGCCTGGTGGCTGTCCCCACCTGGAGATGTTGGACCAGTGACCCTCCTCAGTGCCTCCTGTACCCAGCCTGGTGGCCCTTGGACGGGCTGGCGCCCACTTGGCTGTGTGTGTAGCTCTGAGCCCTGTGTTTGGAGTTGTTGGTCCCCCAGGAATTTAGCAGCAGTTAAACATGTGAGTGTTTAGAGCTCCAGTTCACAGCCTGCTGCTGCTGCAGGCATCTCCTGCCCCCGCCATCCGAGCAGTTGAGCAAAGGACTTAAAATCTGCCAGGAAACAGGCGTCTGAGACACAGAGTCGCCTTCGCAGTTGGCGTGTTTTCAGCATGATAAAAGCTTTCACGCCTTTTTTTTTCTTTTTTAGATAGCAGGGTGGGAAAAAAATAGCTTCCAAGCTGTAAGGAGTAGTTGTGCCAGAGGGGTGGGTGGGGGCCCAACCCGGCAGCTCCAGACTTGGCAAGAAGTGAGTAAGCATTGAATGCATCTCAGCTCGGCTCTGCAGAAATTTGGGGCTACTTTTTTGAGCTGTTCTCTTTCTTGTTGGGGATTTTGCCTTTGAAGGCTGTTCATAGAGCTGTGCCTGCAAGTGGGAGCCAGGGTATCCTGTCCATCTGGTGGTGCCAGTGGATATTTTCAGCTACACACAAAGCAGTGGGTGGAAGGGGATTCTCCCTTCCCATCAGCTCCTGGGTAGTGTTGTTGGTGTGCAGGGATAGTTTTTAATATCCCTGCTCTTCTACTCCCACGTTTCTCAGTGGTGGTACCTGCGGTGGCCCATTGGCTGGTTCCTGCTGGAGCAGGGCTTGCATCAGGGCAGCAGCACAGCCTGGAGAGGTGCAGTGAGTCACTCAGACACAGTCCAGCCCTAGGAAATCCCTTGGGTTGTGAGCACATAGCCCACGTCCTTCTTCCTTCCTGCTGCCTTGGCTGCCCTGGAGAGTTTTCCTTACACACCTCATCCAAGTCCCCTTTGCCTGTGGAAAATGTGGCTTTTGCTGGGCTGAGAGCACTTTTGCTTTGAAGCTATGGGCTCCCTTTCATGCCCATGGCTTTCTTTAAACCCCTGGAGCTAGCTAAGCATATGAGATGGCTTTTGCCAGCCCTGGCACTGAGGCATGTGCCGATGCTGTGGATATTGGGGTGGAGCTGGCTGCCTCCCAGGCTGCCACGGAAACTTTGTGGCGGCTGGGCTCCACATGGCTTGTTCCAAGTGCTGAGGGGCTGCCATGGGCTCCTTGAGGTGACTCTCAGGTTCTCCAGCTGAGAGCAGAGAGCAGAAACAGCCAGCCTACACTGGAGCTCATGTGCCATGACCAGAACCTCCCTGGATGCTCATGGTTTAAAAACTGACCTTGTATTGGTCATTAAGCAGGTTGCTTCATGACCTGTTGCAACTCCAGCCTTCAGCTACACTTCTTACTCTGTACTTAGGGTGCCAGTGGCAGCTGGTGAGGAGCAGTGGGAATATTTGGGAGCATGGGGTCCCTGCTGCAGTATGGTTGCTCTCCTCTGCTCCCTGGCTAGGGCACAGCAGGACTGACTGCCTCCCCATGCATTTCCTCAGCACAGCCACTGCTCAGTCTGAGCTTTGAGCCCCTGTGGGTCATTCAGGGCTGTATCTGTAGGTTTGCTGTCTGGGGGTGAGGAGTTGTCTCCCAGCTCACAAACAAGACCTGCACTCCTTACCCTTCCATAACCTGGCATGTCGCCAGTCACACCCCAGCCCACAGGAGAGTCTGCCTGGGGCACCTTGCCAGGGATGTGCCTGCAGGTGCCAGCACACCCCTCCGGGCACAGTGACATTCCTCAACAATCCTACTGTGGGCAGTGTTGCTGACCAGCACTCAGGGAGCTCCAGACAGCTGAAACTCCAGTGTCTCCTGCTCCTTCTGGCCCAGAAAGGGCTGCCAGAGCAGAGGTTTGGCACTTCTGATCTCCTGCCACTCCTGCATGCTCCAGCATGTGCAGTGAGCGCTTTCCCTGTGTGGGGTTATTTCCTTTCCCAAATGCCCTCTTCCCTGGCTCATCCTTACATTTCCCACACTTGTATCTGTTTCTTGTGCCTTTTATTCACCCCTGAAACCAACCCAGTGGGTGCTTGCAGGAGCAGCCTGAGGGAACCCAGGGAAATACAACATGCAAATTTGAGCTGTGAGATGTTTGGAAGCAGATGAGATTGGCACCAGCAGCTCCTTTCATTGAGGTGTTGCATAAGAGAGGCACAGAGGTGAATCACTTGATCCAGCTTTTTCTTCAGAGCTCAGCCCCACTTGTTCCTGCCCAGAAGAACAGGTTTCACCATTTTTGCCTGTTGACAGCACCGCCCTTGGTGGCCATCCTGCATGGATGTGCTGTCCCAGTGCTGTGTCCTGGCCTTGCCAGGGCACTCAGGTAGGATGCAGCAGACCTTCCCTTGAGAGCTGTTCCTGCTCTTTGCTTCCTCACCTTTCACCAGTCACTAATCCCAGGAGGGCTCTACCTCTTATCCCATGGCAGCTGAGTTTCTTTAAGAGCTTTTGGGTATTCTTTAAGTGCTTAAGAGCATTGCCACACACCATTTTGAAATCCCCATAAAGTCCAGTTAATTGGATCACCCTTATCTCCATACTCACCATTTCCTTGCAAGGGAAAGCCATGCCCTGCATGCTGACTCTTCCCAATGAGATAATTATCTGGGATTTGCTGATTGTGCTCTGCACTGTGGTTGCTTTGTTAAACCTGGCTTTGTGTTTTTAGTTTGATGAGCAATTTAATGCTGGCCAGACATTTTTTTCTGGGAGAGACAGCTGGTGTGTAGCTCTGTGGTTTCTCTCTGTCTGGTCCTGATGCCTCATTGGGTGCTCTGGCAACCCAAACTGGGATTGGCATCAGGAGTGATGTTGCTGACAGGGGGACAAGGATTTTTGCGGTGGCTTTCTTTTTTCCCTAACCAATTCAGTTTTCCTTACGAAATAAGTTAAATATGTGCAAACATATTTAAATAGTGCAAACAAAACACAGTGCCTTGCTAGCAGCCTTTTTAAGATTTAGATCTTTGCATCTGGATTCTCTGAGATTTTCCAGACTTCTTGATTACAAGTAGGATGCATAAAATACTATCTAAGGGTTTCTCTGTGCTTTAACACTCGGTGTTCTGTGCCAGATGGGGTGTGTTGGTGACCTTGTTTAAACTCAGTGTGATTTGTATGTGAACCACACAGGTCTGCCTGTATCTGCTCCTTGTGGCTCATCATCCCCAAACATCTGGGGAGCCACAGTTGTCTGGATGGTGGGCAGTGAGTAGTGGGGTCTGGATCCATGCTCAGTGTTCCTAAACTGAGAATTTCTGTGGTTTAATGCAGTGCAGGTTCTCTTTGAGACTGAGTTAGCCATGACCAGGGGGTTGCTGCTGCTCTGTCTGCTCAAGGGGCGGGTGGGATGCAGTTTGCTGTGCAGGATGTTGACAGTGGTGTGCAACACATTGTTTGCCTGATGCTCCCTGGACTTGGTTTCAGCAGCTCGAGTAGCAGAGGAAGCTTAGACAAAGAAATGTCCCAAACAGGAAGGTGCTAGAAAGGGAACAAATGTCAGGCCCTGATCAGGTAAAAGCAGATGATACCAGGATATCCTCCCAAGCCAAGGAGATGAAGGCAGAGATAATCACCCTGGGGCAGGCACCTCTTTGTTCCAGCTCAGCCAGCCCGGGGCTGGGGGGATGCACAGACAGTTCTCAGCTGAACACTGCATCTGTATTTAAAGTGTGGTTTGTCTGGCTTCAGCAGGAACTGTTTGAGGGGTTGGTGGACAGAAGCCAACCCACAGAAGGGGAGAGGCAAGAAGAGCTGCTTCCCTGGGGATGCTGCTGCTCCTGGTCCCTGCTGTCCCCAGGCTCGGCAGGGAGGAAGGGGGAGCTCAGAGCCCTGCTGTGGGACAGGGCCATGGGGACATCAGTGTCCCAGCTGTGAGGGCTGTGAGCCCAGACAGCCTGGTGGGTTTATAAGCACATCCACATCCCTGCTGCCACGGCCTGGAGCTGTGCTGGTGGCTCCAGGCTGGAAGCAGTGTTGGTGCTCCCGTGTTTACAGCTGTTGTGGATACATTAACAGCTGTCCTGGGTACATGTAATCACTGCTCACCAGTGTGATGGTTCATCCAAACACCTTCCACTTCACTGGCAGAACAGCCCCTGCCAGCCTCATGAATCCCTTTGCTTTGGGAGCAGGAGGTGTTACTGTGGGAAGACACTTAACTCTTCCCACTCTGCTGTGGGAAGACACATCAACTCTGTTGGTGTTCCTGCACCCACCTTTTGGCCCTCTGTGTAAAAATAGAGCTCGTGCTGCTTTAGGGGTGCTGTGCCCACGATGCTGATGTTGGAGGTGGGCTCCAAGAGAACACTTGGATGCTCATTGTGCAGTGCAGCTGCATCAGACAAGCAGTGGATGCTGCAGGCACCTGGGGTGAGCTCTGGATGCTGCTGCTGCTGGTGAGCAGTGTAAACAGAAGTGGTGAACCAATTCAAGCAATCCTTTTCCATGCATTTTTCCAACTTCTCACATGTCTTGGGATTTTTGAGCCAGAGATGTTCTTGTACTTGAATGGCACTTGCTGGATCTTGCTTCCAGTTTTTCCTCCTCCTAATTCCCAATGTTGACTTTACTTTTTCTATTTTTTTTGATCACTCCTTGTCACAATTCCACAAAAGGTCAGCTCTCTCTGTCTTGGTGCCAGGGCATTGCAGCTGAGCAGCAACAGCCAGCCTACATTGGAGCTCATCTGCCATGACTAGAACCTCCCTGGCTGCTCATGGTTTAAAAACTGACCTTGTATTGGTCACTGAGCAGGTTGGTTCGTGACCTGTTGCTGGGCAGTGCTCAGACTGTCCCCAAGGCAGTTCTGCATTTTGGTGTCTGGTCCTGCCTGCCCACTGTGACCCCAAGGGCACATTTGGCCATGGGTGGCACTACACAGCCCCATGCCTGTGGGTGTGAGAGGATGAGGAGGAGCCAGTGTCCTTCCTCTGCCCTGTACTGCAGTGGGGTCCCTGCAGGTGGGGTGAAAAGACCAGGGCCATTGGTGCTCGTGTGACATTGCATTGGATGTCACTCTTCCTCCAGCCCCAAGGATGGAGTTCCCTGTGGATGGAGGTCTTTAGGATGTGTTCCCAGCCCACTGTGGGGCCTCTCTGTCGTGGGGGTGCCGTGATCCAGCTTTTCCTTTGGATGCCATCAGGCAGGGCACTCTGCTTGGCTGTCACCCCATCTGTTTGCTCACAGGCAGTCTGGCATCAGCATCCTGCCTGTAGACCCAGCTCAGGACACTGTGTAGGCACGAGGACACACCTCAGCATTGTTCAGGGGTCTACACAAGCAGGTTACTGCAGGAGGAGCTGCCAGACTGCCTTGGAAATTCCTGTTGCACACCATCTATGAAGCAGCTGAATCTTTGATTAGGCAGCTGTGCTCCCCAGTTGTCCTGCAGCAGCAGCCACCACCCTGGTGACAATGCCACTGTCCTTCCACAGCACTGCCAGCCTGCCATCCAGCAAGGAGTGGGTTAAACATCCTCCCTTCTCCTTTCTGCAGCATGGATTTGGAAACAGGTTCCCCAGGCTTGGCAGCTGCCCCGCTGAGGATCATATGGCGACAGCAGGGAGAAACTCCTAAGCTTGGATCTGCTGCCAGGGCTTTTCAGGGATGCAGCTTCTGTTGGGTTGGTGGCACAGAATGGTGGAGGAGGTGCTGGGTCTGGCAGTGCATCCACCACATCCTCAGGTGAGGTTAAGGACTCCAGAAGGAGGTGTGTATGAACTGGCATGCTGCATGCAAGGTGTGTCTCCAGTACGGTGGGTATGGGATGGAGAATCCATCCAAATCTGTGCAGAGCTGTGCACCAGGAGCAGCACACAGGGATATGTTCAGCAAATAGGGATGTGTTCAGCACATGTGGGGACTCCAAGGAGGAAGAGCAGTTTGCAAATCAGGTTTCCCTGAGGTAGAAAATCATTGTCAAGAATGTGGAAACCGTGGAGCTGCTTTTGACTGGTGGAGTTTGAAATGTGCCGTGCTCACTTCTACGAGTGGCTGCCTAATATTTCCAATTTCCCAGAACTTGGATGAAAAAGTCATTGTTAAAGAGCCATTCATTTAATAAAGTGGGTTTTCAGAAAAAAAAAACGAGCCAAAAAACCCCGACCAATAAAAAAACCCAACAAACCCACACCAAGGTTTGAATTACTTGGAAAACTGTGGTGTTTCATAAGCACCAGCAGCTGAGTCACAGTGGCTCAGCTCAGCAAGGCCAGTGCTGTCTGGGGAGGGAGCCCCTTTCATTCCACAGAGCACACAGCACAGGATTGTGTCTGGCAGTGATTTTCCCAACATCCTGGTGGGACACAACCACTTTGGTGACACACAGGAGGAGCTGAGGAACGTGGTTTTGTTTCGTGGCTTCAGTGCTGCTCCTAAGGCAGTGGGAAAATGCAGCAGTTAGTGTTACATTTCCTGAGCATAAAATGGGGTAAGAAAACACAGACAGGCATTCCCAAGGCATTCCCAGAGGTGAAGGCATCAGCAGCCAACAGCTGCCTGCCCGTTTTTCCTGCTGCTCCTGAGCAAGGCAGAGGCGAAGGGCGGTGCCTTGAGAGAAGGAAGTATAAAAATAGGTTGTTGTTCCCAGCACTGGCTTTTGTGCTGCTCCTCTCTACCCTCTGCCTCACCAGGAGCTGGGAGAGAAGGAAGGAGCCACAATGCTGCACCTGGAGCACTGGAGGGACATGGTAACGTGGGTGTCACCACCTAAACACTCTGGAGAAACAGTGAGAAATCTTCTCAGCACAAAGATTTAGCAATGCCAAGGTGGTTGATGCAGCAACACGTGTCAGCACATATCCATGACCAAAGGAAATGGCCTCAGGCTGTACCAGGGGAGGTTTAGATAGGATATTGGGAAAAATTCCTTCACTGAAAAGGTGGCCAGGTAACCTCAAAGGGGCAGAGAGGTGGGAAAGTGAAGATTTCTCTGACCAGTTGATGTCTGTAGTCAGCTGGGGCCAGGAATGAGATTTTGGGACATGATGAAAGTGCTCTCAAGGGCACAGATGAGGAGTAGTATCAGGCTGCAAGCCTGAATTGGCTTTTGCAAGCCTGAATCCCAGTTCCTGGTGGGGTAAAGATCCTGAGCCACAAACACTGGGGAGAGCAAGGCCAGCACTGCATTCCCCTGTGTCCTGCAGCATCCCACGGGCTGAGCTGGGCTCAGCACCTGCAGCTGTCATTAAACTGCAGTGACCTGCAGTGGTCTTAAACTGACCAAGAGTAGGTTTAGATTGGATTTTGGGACAAAATTCGTGGCTATGAGGGTAGTGAGGCCCTGGCACAGGTTACCTAGAGAAGATGTGGCTGCCCCATTGCTGAAGTGTTCCAGCCAGTTTGGGCAGGCCTTGGTGCAAATAGTGGAAGGTGCCCCTGCCCGTGGCCGAGGATGGAATGTGATGAGCTTTAAGGTCCTGTCCAACCCAATCCATTCTGTGACTGTATGTCAAGGGCAGAATGCCGGTCAGAAAGCTGCTCCCTAGGTGGCCACAAGCCTGCTGTCACAAACAGCCCAGGTTATTTAATCCTTTTTGGAGCTCCTGCTCCGCAGGAGCCTGAAGCCCTAAGACACATCAAGAGCCATACAAGCGGTGGAAGCACGGATGAACTTTACTGACGGTGTTTGGGTGGCGATCTCCCTCCCTTCTGGAAAACACTGTTTGGCCTTCTCGTCTCGGCGCGCTGGGATGCGCTCGGACACGGACACCGCATCCCGGATGACACTGGAATGGCAGAGGCTGGGTCCTTGGGCCCCGTGGGCGGTGCTGGGTGTCCCGGCAGTGGAGGCTGGTGCGGGACCCCTCCGGGTGTGCGGGGTGTGCGGTGCGGAGGGGCCCGCTCGGGACGGGCAGTGGGTGCAGGACCGCGGGGGGGGGCGCGAACCGTGCACCGCGCGGCCCCGCCCCCGCGTCGGCCCCGCCCCCCCGCTCGCCCAATCAGCGCCGCTCCTCCCAGCGCCCG
>JAHXMQ010012342.1:1786055-1860204 GCA_020466415.1 Ammodramus savannarum pratensis | reverse complement strand
CCTGCCCTTCTCCCGGTGTTCCCTTCTCGCCCTGCTCCTCCGGCGGCGCCCGGTCCGGCCGCCCCCGGCACCGCCGCCCGCCCTCTGCAGTGGGGAGGCGGCGCGTCCTTGGAGAGCAGCTCGGGCGTGAAACGCGGCTGCACATCCCAGCGCCTTCGCTTCCCGGCTGGATAACCCGCAGAGCCCTGCTCCATCTGTTGCCCTGGCCCCCGGTGGGTTTCCTTGGTCCTTGGGGATTCGGTTGGATCTGTGCTGTGCTTGGAGCAAAACTGCAGTCGTGAGATGTGTGGTGGTGCTTTTCAAAGTCTGGTTTGCTTAAAAAAACAGAGATAAAAGGCTTCCAAAGGGCGCCTGTCTGGTGCCCGAGGGGCGCCGCTGGCCTGGGCTGCTCCTGCTCTCTGCCCATCTTCAGCTTGCACCTCTCGGGACTCAGGTAGGGAAGCGCTTGTCGTGGCAGAGAGGTCTACAGAGCATTCAGGACTCTGCACTCAGGCTGGTGAATGCACGGAATTGATGGATGAGCCACCATCAGCCATGCTGGTCCTTGGCCTGGGCTTAAATGTTTTCTTTTTCATTTGGAAATTTTTATCTACTTTCTTTGGTGATATATATATATAGGAAAAAACAACTTCATGTCATTTTTTAGCGTAAACAATATTAGGGTCTTATTTCTTACTGTTTTTTATTTTGTCCAAGTGGTGGTGAGCTTACTGGAGCTGTTGGGCTCTCCCAGGCACCCTGCTTGCTCTGTGAGTTACTGTCACTCCTGAGAGTGAAGTTGTAGCATTGTTCTTGGAGCTGTTTTATGCTGGAGAGTGGCAGCAGGCCAACCTTCCTGGACGCACAAGATGTTTAGAATAATTAGTGATGGAATACCCCTTGAAAATAATTGTTTGGCTTTATCTAGCACTCAGTTGTAGCAATATCTACCTCTAAAAATAGGCAGGCCTCTGTGTAATGAGCCTCGTAGTATAAACAAGTCATATCTTGAATGACTGTTGTTACTTTTGGGATGTCCAAGATAGATGCCTTTGGGGGTTTTGCCAAATCTTTAACTTTTTTTTTTTTTCCTCTGCAGTGAGCTATGTTTCTTGGCCCTCACTCCGTGCAGTTGTATGCACTGACCAGAGGCAAGGCTCAGTAACCCTCGCTGTTCAGGGCTGGCACAGCTGCCCAGAAAAGCTTCCCAAGGTTGAGCAGTCCTGGTTTTCCCATGAAATCCCTGCTCAGGTGGCAAGCAGGCTCTGCTAGGTGGCTGCATCACCCCTGATGGCACACTGGGGCACTGCCCCCTGTGAATTCAGCACAGAGCCCTGTTCATCCATGCTCTGGCTCCACAGTTTTATGTGAGACGGGACAGAGCAGCTCGGGTGTGATCCTGGTTGTGCTGCTCCTTCCTGGGATGCCTTCCAAGTGTCCCAGGGTGCAGCTGTGTGAGCACACCGTTCTTGCTGTCAGGAGTGAGGAGCGAGGGTGGCACGAGGAGCGCTCTCACATTTTGCTGGGTGCTTTAGCAGAGCCCAGCCTCTCACGTGCATGTGCTTTTTGGGGTTTGTTTTCAGCAGCCAGCCATGCTGTGTTGCTGACGTTGAGGAGCACTGGCTCCTCAGCTTGAGAGAGAAAAAATAGCCAACTTTTTCAGCAGGAGGAGTGCTTGCTCTGTGTTTCCTGAGAAGGTACCACTGTGCTCAGTGTTGGAAACAGGAGTGTCTCATAGCTTTGATCACACTGCTCACAGACCCCAGCCTGCTTTGATACTGCCCCCAGTTATCCAGATTTATCTGCTCACTTAGAAGCTAAGTGCCCTTTTGTGGGCTGAGTTTTGGGAATGGAAATGCAGTTCCAGAAGCCCTCAGTGGCAGGCCTCTGCTTGCTATGAGCACAAAGGTCTTCTGGAGAACTTTTAACTAAATGGGACTTTTTTTTCTCTTTTAAGAGGTTTAAGTGAGTAAAGCCTAAGTGCCTGGGCTTACCAGTTCAGACAGTTTGGGACTGGGACCAGGTGAGGCTCTGCCATTCCCTAGCAAACTGATGCCTGCACTTGGCAAACCCCAGACTGCTGCCTGTAGTTGTTCCCAGTGACCCAGTCAGAGATTCTGGCCAGCACTGCTGTGAGAGAGCCCTGGGCAGACCCTGAGTGTGCCATGCCCTCTCAGCAGTCAGCATGGCCAGTGTCACCTGTGCCCTGAGAAGGTTTTGGGGATGGCAGTGCTGGCTGTGTTTCAGGTGGGGAACGTTCCCCTGGCTGCAAGGCTGGGCTGGGCGTTGGTGCCAGGGTGGTTTCAGGTGGGTTGTCCCCAGGTGCTTGCAGTGAGTGCCTTGTTAGGCTCTTGCATTTGACATCAGGAGCCTGAGGATCTTTGCTTGGATGCCTGAGGATATCTGCTCTGGTGAAGAGAGACCAGAGCTCTTGCTGTTCCTGCAGCTTCTGAAGCCTGTAGGTGCTTGGCGTGTTTGAAACTCAAGCCATCCAGCTGCTGCAGTGTGGATTTCAGCTTATGTTTAAGTGCTGAACATTGAAACTCTATGTTTGGGTTGTATTTATCAGTGGATGCTGTTATTTATGTATCTTGGTTTGAAAGGAAATACCTTTATAGTAGAAATGCTGCCTGACCAAAAAAAAAAAAAAAAAAAAAAAAGGCCGAAAAAAGCCCTTGGTGAAATGATTATGTAAGCAAGTGAAATGGCATTCTAAAGCAAAAGTTTCTTTCCTGTTTGGAGACAGTGTGGCTGGGTTTTTTTCTCTTTCCTGCTGTTTAACATTTTTTAAATCCTTTTAGTGAATGTTTTTTGTATGGTAGGTATGAGAAATAGTTGTTTTTGCAATTTAAGTCCTTAAAGAGGTCATCAGCAGGCTGTGGGAGCTAGCAGGAGCCAGAAATGAGTATTTGGGGCTGTAGCTGACCAAAGCAGCAGCACATGAGTCCATTTAAGTAATAATTAAGGTAAAAAAATCACCAAAGAATTTAATGTAACTGCTGTTAGTGTGGGAGCTCAGAGGATGCTCTGTGCAGTCATCCTCTTAGGAATGTCTGGTTGCAGAGGATTCAGGATCCTTTCCTGTTCCCTGCCTGTGGGTCAGCTGTGCTGTGTGTGTGTCCCCAAGGCAAGGGAATCCATCTCCTCCACAAAAGCTGCCGGGGTTACCTTGAGCTTGTGCTCCCAGCAGGAGTGCAGGGCTGAGTCAGTGCTGCCTGCCCAGGGCTGTGACTCAGTGCTGTCCCCTGAATGCACAGCCAGCCTGCTGCCAGCACTGCCAGCCTGTGCCTGGAACCCCATTCCAGAGCTTCCTCTGTGAGTGTCACCTGCTTACGGGGCTTTGGGAATGCTGGGCTGCTTTCCTCACTTGTGTGTGCTGCTGGGAGTTGGTTGTTACTGAGCTTTTTTCTGGAAGTGCCAGGGAGCTCTGAGACAAGAAGCTTCTCCTGTGTGCAGTATTATAATATCATCTTTGTGGGTTGTGTTCCTTCTTTACACTTGAACTTACTTTTTAAATTATTTCTTAAGCTTTATGTGCTTGAAGAGGAAGGATGCTTTGTTTTTCTTTTGGAGAAATGTCTTCCCTGATGCTCTTTGTGGTTGAGAGCTGTCTGTACTTCTCACTCAGGATTACTTCATGAAAAATGTCTTTATTGGGAGCTCTGGCTATCTTCCTGTGCTTCTAAGCTCAATTTCTCATTGCCTGGCATGGTGAGTGCCCTTGAATGAAATTGGTAACACCTTGAAAAGTCCATCAGATTTGGCAAGAGAGTGGATTTGTCACAGGTAAGTACTGAGTTGTGAGAGCACAAGAATCTGTGAGGAGGGAAATCTCAGATGAGTGCTCTGCTGGAAGAAAAGCTGTTGCTGGAGTGCAGATATTATTGGACATCAGAAGAGCTCTGTGGTAGCTCTAAGACAAACAGGAAATCAAATTTCTTAAGTAGTTCCAGTAAAAGGTAGCTCCTTATTTCCCTAAGTATCCCTTGTTTTCCTTTGTGAAAGCAGAGAGGAGTGATCTAAGGAGCAATCTTGCATCATCATAGGTGATGGAACAAAACAAAAGGTTTGGGTACAGTCCCTCACCCTGCCCCTGGGGGCTGAGGCATGAGGGAGACAGCAAAGATTTTAAATCTCCCCGTAAAGGCTCTTGCAGTTGTTTGGAATAAAGTCCTTTTATAGGTGTAGGAAAGCACCGGGGTCAGGATTTTTTCATGCAGAGTGCTTTTGGCAGAGATGCAAAAGGAAGGGCTGCTCAGCAGATTGCAGAGGAATTTTTGGGTTTAGTTAATTTTACAGAGATTTTAACAGAATGGAGTTCTTGGACCTAGGTAAGGTGAAGAGTATCCTGAGTATCCTCATTTGGAGCAAATGTGAGGAATATACCATATTTTGAATTTAAAGTAGAAATATTCCTCATTTGGGGTTGAGTTTGGTGCTACATGGCAGAAGGTATTTTCTAATTACTTGGCTTCCTGGTGCTTTTGTTATGATGGTACTTTTAAGTTGCATAAACAATTTTATGATGGGGCTTGGGTAAAATTATATGTGAGTACTGTACCAATGTCAATTTGTCTTTGTTCCAAACTCAATTTACCAGTGGCTCCTCCTTTCTGCTCTTAGTTTTGTCATATCAACTCTGAAAAGGGATGAACTATTTAAAATTTGATCAAAAAGAGAACAAGCATGTATGCTAAAGACCAGTTTCTTTCATTTGTCACATGTAATGTGAATATGAAGTTTTTACATAGGAATTGTGAGGCAGCCTCAACCAGGAGGATTTTTTTCATTTGGTCTGTGTAGGTTTTGAGGTTTGCAAAGGTAGTTAATACTTGTCTCTGCCATTCTGAAGGCTTCTCCTGAAAGTGCTCAGTGTGTCTAAAATGAGGTTAATTTTGATTTAGGTTGATTAACTCAGTTCCTCAACTTTATTAGCAAATGAGCCTTAAGTTTAAGGTTTCGCTCTCTTTTTCCTTGCTTAGTTATGCTCTAGTGTTTGTACATGATCTACTGGAAAACTATTAGAGGGGAAAAATACCTTTGACTTTCTTTAGATGCAGATTTTATAAAAGCTTATTTACATAGGCCCTTCTGTATTAGATTGTGCTTTTTCACCTCAAACACTGAGCACAGATACCGAGTACTTAATAAAACAACTCTAAAACTCTTTAGATGGCTCCAGTAAGAACACAGTAGGATCTCTAATTAAAACATTCTGATCAAAACTGGACTAAGATAACACATTTGAATGCTGCTTTTGGCCTTAGAGTTGCCATGTTTTTCACAGCTAAAGGATCAGTGCTGGTATTTTTAAATATGTGAAAAATGAGAAGAATTAATGTAAGCCGATGGCTGAACTGCTTTGTTTGGGAGGAACTTGTAATAAAGCTGGCTCTGTGAGGGAACCAGGCTTATAGCCCTCCTCCACTGCCCAGGTTTTAAAGCTTGCTCTTGATATGCACGAGTAGATCATTCTGGGAGATCAAAGGAGGAGGAGGAGATAACTTCTTTTGTTGGGTGCTTACTCACTTTTATAGAGCTGATAGCCTTTGGTCAAGTTTAGGCCTGGAAGGCACTTTGTAGTATGGGTGTTTCCCACAGTGTGGAAATTACCAAGGTGTAGGGAGAGAGCTCCTTTGCCATAGCTTCTGAATCTGGAACACAAATAGGGGCTTTCTCCTTTAAATTTTGGTAGTTTTGGTAGCTAAAACTGGTGAGCTGATTGAGCAGCACCTTTGGGATGCTGACTCTGTGCAGGTTTGCAGCCCCTTGGACCTGTTGCCTGTGGAGTCTGCACTAAGTCTGGGTGTTGTTCACAGGTGTGGAGCCACAGGCAACTGCAGAATCATTACTCTCTGTTAAACCAGAGTCATCTTTTCCAGCTGGAATAGAGCATATTCCTGTTTCTTTTACCTGTAAGCTTTTCAGAGCAGCTCTGTGGCACGATGCTGGTATTTTCTCAGCCGTGGTGGCTTTGATGTCTTCTCTGGGGCTGCGGCCCCTCTCTTGGTTTAGAAGCACTTGTACAGCCAGCAAAACCATCCTTGCAGTGCTGGCAGCAGATAGGCTTTCCTGGGATTTACTGTGTATTATACAGACCTTCTTGTAGTGATATTTTTACAGATGCTTTTTGTCTCCCGCCGCTCACCAGTGCCAAGTGGTGTTCTGCAGTTTGATGTCATGTGATACTCTGTTTTGATAACAAAGAGGAGCTGGAAATTAATGCTTAACTCAAACCAGTGATCCTGGCAGTTGTGGCTTGGGTGTGTATGCCAGTGTTTTAATTGGAGTTGGGAACATGCTTCTGAGTGTACAAAAACATGTAGATGTGGCACACAGGGACACAGCTTAGTGGTGGACCTGGTTAGGCTCAATGGTCTTTGAGGCTTTTCCAGACTTGACAGTTCCATGGTTCTGTGCCAATCCTGCCTGTCTTTGCCTCTGTGCTTGAGTGGGACAGCTCAGGCTCCCTTTAGAGGAGGGTGAGTGCAGAGATGAGCTCTAAGGAGAATGTCTGCTGCTCTAAGGTTGTGATTGGACTGTGCTTCTGTTGCTAATGGCTGTTCAGAGTTTGATTAATAAGAGCTAAATCGGGGCCCTTCTCTGCATTAGCAGCTCTCAAGAACATGAGACAGAAAAGCTCAGCTGATGTGAGCCAAAGCAGCAAAGGCTGCTTGGGAGTGTGTGCCTGTGCTTTTGGCAAAGTACTGCCAAAGGGGTGCAGTCTCCTGGAAAATCTTTTGTGAAAGATTTTGAAAATCTTTCTCCACTTTTGTGAAAGTGGAGAAAATGCTGTCTTCACTCCATAATCTACCACACATGCTGGAATTGGTGGGAGCTCCCCCCTCTATTTCACAAGGACTGTCAGGTCCTTCCATCAAATCAGCAAAATCTGGTTTTTCTCATGTCTTTGAAACTCTTGCATTTAACATAACAGATTTTTGCAACTCTGCTGTTTTCCCTGAGGATGATAATGAGTTGGGCAAGCTTCCCAACTGGGGAAAGGGTGCATTAGTCTGGAAACCTTTGGGTAGTTTGTCTCTGTTTGATGCTTTTGTATCCGAGTTGATTTCCCCAGACCTCTGTGCTGACGAATATGGATAACGAGGGATAGTGAGTACTACTGTAGCTCTGTTGTTTTTTTTTTTCCCTAGTGCAGCCTAGTTTATCTTCTTTTATCCCCTGAAAGCTATTCTTAGTAACGGGTTGTTTTTCTTGAATTAAATGAGTGAATAATCACAATTTCATTCACTGTCCTTACATATGTTTAAATATAGTATTAACCTAATCTTCTTATATGCTTTTCCTTCTGCTGCTCCTGAGTTCCTAAAGGAATCAGGTTCACTATTAGTAAGATCTATGAATGAACTTGCTGGAAATGAAATACTTCTTTTGAGCTTTGGCTTGTGTTTATTGCCAAGATGGTAATTTATTCATATATTTGGACAGCAGCATCGTTCCTCATGCACATAACTTCTGTGCTGTCAAGAGAACTTTTTCTGCGTGCAGATTCCTCAGATACAGTCTGCGAGATGGTTGTGGGGTTTATTTTCCCCTGCTTGGAAGGGAGAGCGATTGTTTGGTGGGGAAGCTTTGTTGTTCCATGTTCGGAAGGAGGGAGGGAGCTCTCCGTGGTACCGAGCGGGGCCGGGGCCGCTGGTGCCGCAGGGAGGGAGGGAGAGAGAGGCTCGTCCTGCCCTCCTGCTCCTGCCACAGCCCAGCTACATAACACACCATACAAACCGTATTCCATAGATATTGTAAATATTATTATATTGGATGGATCTCGATAAACAACTTCAGCAAATATAGCTAGTGTTCCTATAACTCTGTCCTTTTGTTTCTCTTCGCTGTTTCAGATCACGATGGCTAGCTGGCTATTTTTTGCAGCCCAGATAATACCCAGTGCTACTGGGTAGTGTTCCCAAACCCACTGCTTATTTTCCATCTCCCTTGGCCTCCTTGTGTGCTTTCCCTCAGACAGCAGCTCAGCTGAAGATGGGCCATGTCTGTTGGGGCCACTTGCCCAGCCTGGCTATGAATACCCCCAGCTTCTCTCAGCATCTGTGATGCCCTTGCTGGCTTTCAGCCTTTTTCAAGTTCAGGGTTCACAGAATAGCCAGTGTTGGAAGGGACCCACAAGGATTGTTGAGTCCAGGGCAACCCCAAGAAGAGCAGTGGCTTATTCTCCTTTCAGTATGTTCTTTCTTCAGTCCTTTGTTCAATAGATTTGCTTTCTTTTAAAGTTTGCTTTCCAGACTTACGCGAGGCTCCCCAATGGCTGTGAGAACATTTTCTAAGTAACTGCTCTTGATGGCTTTCAGTGAGTGTGGAAGGAACTAGAAGTACATTTGATTATTGTAATAAAAGCTCTGTTGAGGAATATGGCTATTGACTGTTGCTTTCTTGCCAGAGCATCACCTGATCTGTAGGACAGCTTAGCTGAAGCAGGCTGCTTTTAAAGCTGAAGAGAAATAGCCAATATTTTCAAGGTCATGGGTTTTAAAATACTGTGGTAGAAAGTAGGGAAAGAAATTTTTCTGCTGGTAGCTTTCAGTGCAGCAGAGCTCCTCAGCATTATTTATGGCTTTGGCTTGGGTATTTTTCCATCTTCCTGGGTCACAGACCTTCCTTGCTGTCTTCTGGTGTTTTCTTGCCTGGGTTTGCTATGTTGCTGTAGTCCAAATTGGACATAACTTGTAAAAATACAAAATAATACCAAAATGGTATTAATGGGTATTTTTACATCCAGTGGTACTTAAAATGCATCCAATCACCTCTTGCTCCAGCAGTTGTCCTGGCAGCATTGCTAGTGAATAGTACTTTAATATGTGCAGTGGGGTGGTTTTGAATAAATGACTTTTGGATTTATCTCAGGAAGCTGCTGATGTTCTTATTGCTGGATTTCACCTCCCAGAGCTAAGACTTGGTTTCTTGTAAAGTGCATATTCACAGTGCATAGGTTATCCTTGAGAGAACAGCCAACTCCCTGCATTTCTGAATCAGTAGCTGCTTCTTTGCTTCACAGAAAATGCATGCAGTATGTGCATATATTAAAGATACATGCATATGTATAATACTTTATCTTCAGTACTTTGTCCAGAATAAAGACTTCAGTCTAAAAATAACTATAGTAAAAGGTCACCAAATTCCACTCAACATGGAGTTTTTTTGGCATGTGAACTGATAGGCTCTTTGCTTCTGTAGCTGAGCTCTCTTAAGTATTCTTGATGGCCTTAAATGGCACTTTCTCTCTGTGGTTTTGTTGTCCTGAACCTGAAGGAAATGTTATGTCTTGGGTTATTTGCTCCCCTGGGTTGGTGTGCCAGGGGAATGGGGATTTTCCATCCTCTTACCTGGAGCAGGTGCATCACAGGCTGTGCAGAAGCAGTGCTGGTCTCCTTGGAAATCTGCTGCTGCTTTAAAATCTTGGGGATTTCTCTGGTGGGGTCATCCTTGGACCTTCTGGCTGTGCTGCTGTAGGTGTTGGGTGCAGCAGAGACAGGAAGGATGTGGTGATGCTGGTCCAGGTGTGTGTGTGCCCTGTGAGATGGGGGAATGGCAGCAGGCATCCAGGGTGGCTCCTCTTTTGCCAGGAGTGGAAATACAGCTGAGCAGGGAAGACACAACTCTCTGGTGTCCAGCAAAATCCCAGGCAAGTGATTTCTTCAGTCTTGCACCCACTGGTGTCTCTTGGAGTTGTCATCCTTTCTCCTGGAGTCCTTCTTTCCTTCCTGGCTGCCTGGTGGTGGGTATTGCCTGCCTGTGGCACACGTGGGAGGCTGGCAGCTCTGCCCTTCTCCTGGGGCCACCCAGATGTGCTTTCTGAGGGCTGCAGAGGGATAGATGTGCTTGGGGCTCATCCAGTGTCCTTGCTGTGCCAGCATTTGCAGCATGTATCAATTCTGCCTGAAAAGCATCAGTGTTTGTCGCCTTTGATTCTGTGCAGTGCTCCCTTCCAGCACTGATAATTGTTTCCCTTTTCTCCTGTATTTGTACAGTCAGACTCTGATTTGTTCTTCTTGGCTGAGCAGCTCTTTAGGGTGCTTCTCTCGAGCTCCCTGTGCCATGTGTCACCCTGTAGTCCTTCTGTTTGCCTTCTGCTTTGATGGGATGCTGATTGGCAAGGGGTAGCAAAGTTGGGCAGGGTCATGTTTGCACAGGGTGCCCAGAGAAGCTGCCCCACCTCTGGAAGTGTTCAAGGCCAGGTTGGACAGGGCTTGGAGCAAGCTGGGATACTTGAAGGTGTTCCTGCCCATGGCAGGATTTGGAATGAGATGAGCTTTAAGGTCTCTTCCAACCCAAACCAGTCTGGGATTCTCTGATCTGCAACTTTCATCACTTATTCATTAATTCTTCCTCTCTAAGTATTTTCAGGTTTGTCTTGCTGGGAGATTCTTTGGGGCTATTTTGTATAAATAACTTAGTAGATAAAATAGGTGTAAGTATTTCAACTCCCATTTGTTTCCTTTGGCTATCAGGAACAACTTTAATACTCAGCTTTTCAGGTAACCTAACATCATTTGTTATTTATCAGTTTTTATCTGAACTCAAAAAGGCTGATGAAAATTAATGTGTGAGTTACCTCCCAGCATCTCAACCCTTGGGGGGAATACATCAAAACTGTCTGATGTAGTCTTGAGTCTTGATACACTCCAAGTTTTGATCCAGTTGCCCTCTGATGTGGTTTTTGTTCAAGGGGGATCTTATTTGTTCCTGGAAAGGAACAAATTGTTGTAGCCAGCTAGGGATAGTTCTCTTCTCTCAGACAGCAGGTGACAGGACCAGAGGAAATGGCCTCAAGTTGTGCCAGAGCACGTTTAGATTGACTAGTAGGAAAAATTTCTTCACTGGAAGGGTGGCCAGGCAGTGGCACAGGCTGCAGTCGCCACCCATGGAAGTGTTCAGAAGTTGTGTAGATGTGGCACCTGGGAACGTGATTCAGTTGTGAACATGGAGGTTCTGTTTTAAGAGCTGGGCTCAGTGATCTTAGAGGTATTTTCCAACTTTAGTGCTCCTGTGATTCCATGTGTGAGTAACACAGACCACAGGTCCTGAGCACACTGGTCATGCCATCATCTTCCCTCTCTCTCACTTTGCTCCTGCCCTATCCAAAATCTGTGTGTTTTCCTTGCTTGTCTTGTCAAGCTCTGGGATTTATTAGAGTTTCTTGAATATGAAGGTGGTAAGTCCCATTTCTGCACAACGTGGCTGAAAAATGTTTAATATTCTGTGATGGCAAACACTCTGCCCACACACCCGAGTGGTGATGGCACTCAGATTTTACACCACAAGTGTGGTTGGTGCTGGGTTTTCTTTCTTTGTTTCGTTTTTTTTTTTTAATTTTTTTTTTCTTTTTTTTTTTTTTTTCTTTCTTTAATATAAAGTAACTTGATGTTGAATAACTCAAGGAACTGCTCAGGAAGGGGTGGTTTGAGTCAGTCTTTTGCTAGAGAGATCCCTGACAGCCAGTTGCAGGCCAGATCCTGAGCAAAGCTTCCAGGATCTCAGAAGACTGGCGGGGAGTCAAGGTGCATCAAAAGTTAGCTTGAAGTCCTTCAAATCTGCTCATATTTTAGTAGGAGAAAAGCAGAAATGTGACTGTAGAAGAGAAATATAACATCTTCATGTTCTTACAAGTCCAGCAGCTTGTTCTTCCTAAAACCTTGCAGGGATGAGACAGATATCAAAATCTGGGAGATCACCACTATGGAGATGCAGATTGTCAATGAGGCTTGAGTCACCAACATGGGGTGCTTCTAGTTTGGCTTGCTGCTGCCATGCTGTTCTCTGGGACAGCCTCAGAGTTTGCCTCTCTGGAGAAGAAAAGTCAGGTTAAGATGCAGCCAGTGTTATTTTGGCCTGCTGCTGCACTGGGACACTTGGTGTCTTTCTTGTCCATTGTGGCGGGGTGAGAGCACCACGTGCCCAGAGTCCTTGCTGTTACTGATCCCATCCCTGCATCTCTCCTCTGCAGCCTCCAGCTCTGCCCAGAGCACAAAATGAATGTCCATAGAGAAGCAGCAAGAAAACAACTGACCTGGAAATATGTTTTCCAGCTAACCCAGTCCTTTGTTAGGAAAACAGCGTGATTCAGGTTTTTTTCACAGTCTTTTAAATTCCCTGTACATGAAGTTTCTGGAAGGTGTCAGTTAAAGCTAAAGGAATAAAGAGCTCTCAAGCTCTTCCACGTTGCTTGCATAACACTGATTTTAAAAATAATATTAAGCCTGGTAAAAAGGCTGTTGGTGGGTGCACTTGTGCAATCCATTATTTTTCCCCTGGTGTAGTTTGTGCTTTCTGGCATTTTGTGCACAGCAGATGCAGTTTGTGCTGTATCTCCCATGGGGAAGCTGTTGGTGAGCTGCAGGCTGCTGGAGAAGGGGAGTCAAAGGATAAATCCACAATTCCCCCTCTGTTCTCTTGGTCCTCAACCTGGAGTGCTGTGTCCAGGTTTGGGCTCCTCAGCACAAGGAGAACATGGGCCAGTTAGAGTGGGCTCCTCCAAGGGCTGGAGCCCCTCTGCTCTGGAGACAAGGGTGTTCACCTGGAGGAGAGAAGTCTCTTGGGGGACCTTAAAGGCCCTTTCAGTGCTTGAAAGGGCTCCAGGAGAGCTGGAGAGGGACTTCAGGCAAGGGCCTGGACTGAAGGAGAAGGGAGAATGGCTTCCCATTGACAAAGGGCAGCTTTACATGGGATATTGGGAAGAAATTCTTCTTTGTGAGGGTGGTGAGGCCCTGACACAGGTTGCCTAGAGAATCTGTGGCTGCCCCATTCTTGGGAGTGTTGGACAGAGCTTGGAGCAGCCTGGGATAGTGGAAGGTGTCCCTGCCCTGGAAGATGTCCCCTACAGGTAGCAGGGGCTGGAACAAGATGGTCTTAAGGTCCCTTGCAACCCAAAGCATTCTGAGACTGTATGAAATGTGCACAATCAGTGGCTGTGTTAAGCCTTCTTTCCAGCTTGTACATTTTACCTTGGTGAACTCTTACTGAAATTGCAACACCCTCTTCTACTGTTTTGTCTTCATCTCAGGACAATAGTGCAGTCAGGTTGCCTCTGGTCAACAAAACTGAAGAAATTTGTTGTCTGGGCTGCATAAAATGTTTTTTCCTGCAGTGATTTGAGTGTGGATATGTCTTTGCCTCTTGGATCTTTTCAGCAGGGTTTAAATCTCTGTCATGTCACTGGTATTCTGTCAGGTGCTGAGAGGTAACATTTGGCCTCTCAGTGTTGTGCTTTTAAATCCAGGAATAAATGACATTGGTTCTTGGGGCTGTAGGCATGGTCTGGGAGCTCCCAGTGAAGGGAGTATCACTTCAGGCATGGTTCAGCATGCACACTTCATCCCAGCATTGCTGATTCCCAGTCTGTCTCCCAGCTTTGTCAGCAATCTCTGTCACCCCAGGAGGCTGGAGGCAGTGGCACAGCCATCCCAACATGTTCTAAAAGCAGAGGTCTGGCAATAAAGTGCCTTCTTCTGGCACTGCTGAGGCAATAAACTTTATTTAAGGGCTGTGGAGAGTGACTTCCCAGGTACCAGCCAGGGAAAATACACATCCTCAATGCACAACATAATCTCATGGGTTTGAGCACTGTTAAACTGAGTGGTAATTATTTGGCATCTTTTATTAAACATTGATTTCTGAGGCATTTTTCTGAAGACTAATGCTAAATACAAAGTGTTCACATGAATCTAATCTTTGCCCTAGGACTGAAAACAATCAAATCTGCCTTGTTGTGAAGGCTGGAAAATATTGCTGCTGTTCAAAGGAAGAAAGATTTGCATTCCTTTAGTAGGTGCTGCACATATGTAGAACAAACTTGAAGGAAATTTTACAGGTATTTTTTTTGAATGAAAGGGAGTTTTACAGGTTTTTTTTTTTTAAGCTGAAAACCTTGGTTGATCACTGTAGCATTGAGAAGAGCTTTCATCAGTTTTATCAAGTTGGTGCAGCAGCATCTGCTCCAAAGTGGGGCATCTTCCAGTGTCAGAATTGGTCAGTGTGGTGGGATGGGTAGGTTGTCCTGTCTCTGCTGCTCCTGTAGCCTAAATTCTTGTCCACGATTTGTCTGTAGTAAAAAATAACTTACTTTTCTTTTTTAGCTGTTGTCTAAAAGCTGCTAATACCAAACAGAAATTACAACTGACTTCTAAAATTCTGTTGCCTTTTAAAAGCTGCTGCTTAGTCTGGAGGTTGCACTGTTGGACTGTTACAGTTTGACTAATGTTTAAAGCAGCTAAATGAGTAATGTAAATATTTAAACACTAGCTATAGTGAAAACATCAACAACAAGATTAAAGCCTAAGCTCCCCTGAAGACATTTATGGTAATTTTGCTCATGTTAATGATTCCCTTGGCTTCAGTCACCTTCTCTTCTAAGGTAACTGCTCTTATCCATGGGATGATCCTGTGAAAGGAGGAGTGGCATTAAAACCTTTGGTTTTGAAATAATGTTGTTTCAGTATCAAAGTTTTGTATTGAGGCTTTAGGGTGCCAAATGTACCAGTACACTAGTGAATATGATTTTTCAAATATAGGAGATGGCAAAATTAAAAGTTAGAGTTTCTTGCTGATACTATGCAAATATGTGATACTATTTTTGGTGAGAGAATGTCTGGAAAATACTTTACTGCGTTTCTTCCTTAACGTTTTTTGGATAAGTGTGTGTTTTAGAATAAATGATGAACACACTTTTGTTTGTTTGCTGCAGTATAAAAGCTTGGATAATACTCGATGGGGTAGCATTCTCTTTTTTATTTTATCCATGGATTCCTGTTGCTTAATAGCTGCTGAATTTTCATAGCTTTTGAAGTGTCAGTGAACTTTGTTTCAGTGTCCTGTGTACCTGTTTGTAAGTTCCAAGAGAGTTTGTTTTATATCAAGGGAAAGAGAAGCATCTGACAGCTTGTATTGTGTATAAGCTGTACTTCTTTTTCCAGTTGCAACATATGTGTCCTTTTTTTCCATAAACTTTTTTTTTTTCATTGTGCTGCTCAGTTGCTGGTCTTTCTTAGTTTACTTTAGAGTTTTAAATGAGCACTTCAAAAGGGCTGTAGGGAGTGTGGGTTGTAAAAGAAGTAATTTGGGCTATTACTTCTTTAATTCAGACTGATAAACTGAAGTAAGTACATCATAGATGTCAAATTGTTTCTTCATGTTTAGATGGAAAATGTTTTCAGAGGAAATCCCAGTTCTGCAGTTGTGCTGTTGAACTGCATTTATAGTTTATGGTGGAGACTCATGCCTGGTGTATGAAAAAACATGCATCAGCAGTTGAGATGCCTCAGCAGATTACTTTTCTTTTTCATCATGTGAGAAGTAAAATAAATAGGAAAGTAAATACAGGAAGTTTGCAAGTGGTGTTTTTTTTATCCTGACCATAATAGGGCTGATGCTGAGTGCCTCCAGGTTGCTGCCTTGTGTTTGGGTGGGTTTTGCAGGTTTATGTATTGTGGTGGTACCTCAGATGTCTGTTGTGATTCTCATTGCCTTGAAATATTTTCAGCTGATCTTTAAAAAGTCAGTATTTGAAAATATTCCTAATTAGCCAACATGTTGTGTTCTTCAGATGATTCTCAAGTATCCTTTGCTGCCCTGGGAGAAATCATGGACAAGTTTCTGAACTTTTTAGGGTAAATTAACTCACCAGTAAGGGACAAAGAATTGGTTTATTGAGTTTTTTTCAAGGTAGCAGGATGGAGATGCTGTGGCCAAGTGCTGAGCTCCTAGAGGAGCCCCTTGTGGCAGGCTCTCCCTGCAGATGTTGGGGAAGCATGTCATGACTGGAACAACCTCAAAATTGCCATTTGCCCTGGACAGAGCCAGGTAGGACATGCTGTAGCTCAGACCTTTGTTCCTGGCTTTCATAACATTTCCCTTTCTTTGCTATTTGGAGTTTTTACTGGTTTAAGGTGTTACAAGTCTGCTTTTCCTCCATCTGTCTTTCCTGCTCTTAGTATAACAAGAAGAATTACTGATAAGCCTTTTTTCCCTAGTTCTTAACCTGGCTGGTTCTTTCTCTGTGAAACTCTCTGCAGCTGTCAATATGTAAGGAACTTTTGGTACTCAGTGGTGAGCTTCAAGTCTCAATTTTCATGGGTTGTTTTTAATTAGTTAGGGAATTATCAACTGGAGTAATGTTGTGTATAAGGAAGATAATGTGAAATCTAAATTAACTCAAGGATATACTAATATAAAAAATATTAGCAGTGTGTTTTCTCAGGATTAATTGTAACTTTAAGCAATGCTTACATAGGAAGAGAATTATCAAAACCTTGTTTTGAAAACACATTTTTGGTGGTTGTTGCTCCAAATACATTTTCATATCACATTTAATTCATAGCTCATGTTCTAAGATTTTGCAAGTTTTTATTGTGGATATGGGAGCACTAGGTTGGGGCTTTGACTCTGAACTCAGTATTCTGGGCATTTTTCCTGCTTTATGCTAAGACCAATATTTACCTTGATCTTTTAATTTTTATTGGAAAATGCCACTATGAAGTGTTGAAATTGAAATGTCTTCAAAGCTGGGATCATATAGATGGAACAGGCTAGTTTATAGATGTTAAATATTATGTCAGATCCCTTTTTGACTAAGAGATGTGCAGCTGTTGGGTTGTGTTGTGTAGCTGTGCTCTGTGTAACTTGAATTCAGTGCAGGTTTCTGCAGGGTACCAGCACCCTCTCGTGGGCTGTGTGATTGTGACTTTGGAACTATTTTAGAATAGTCTTAGTTTCACACTGCTATGGCCCCTTCAGTGTTTTTTTAGAATTAGGAGATGGTGTGTTAAATTAAAGCTGTCTGTGCCTGGTCCAACAGCTGGGCTTATTTGTGAAAATAAAATTGCTCACAGCATCCCTGTTATCCTGTATCCTCCTTAGAATCAGAATCACAAAATGGTTTGTGTTGCAAGAGACCTTAAAAGTGGTGGTGTGTGTGTGTTTTACCCTACATGTGCCAGTTGTTTTCCACCCCACTGCTGGTAGTTGTGGGATTTTCCTTTTTTGCAGGAGAATGCAGCCTGAGGTCAGTGAGATCAAGAAAGTGGTGCTTGGAAAGGGGGTTCTTGTATGAGGGGCCTTTTATATGGATTAAAATCACTCCCTAAAAATAAAAACTGAAGATCTAAATTTAAAAAAAAAAAATCTAACAAGGTGAGAATTCTGGATTTGGTTTCAGGATAAGTTGGCTGTGATAACACAGATGTTGATTTTGGCTTTAAAACATTATTTACCACATTTTTGCTGACCCTCTCTCCTAGAAGGTGCAGAGATTGCAGATTGGGTTCTGCTACATAACTGCTTGTTAGGGATGTTTCTTCTGACCTCCAGTATTAGGGATACTGAGTCTTGATTTCTTTTTTTAAATTTATTTTTCCAACCAGGAATGTCCAGAATGGTCTTTGCTAGGGTTACAGAAGATTTGGGTCTGGGAGTGTGTATCTGTGGTATGGACTATTTATTTTTAGAGAATCAGAAATGTGTCCCTTTTTAAGGTCAGGAGTTGCTATTTGTAATGCACAAATTGTTGAAGAACCAAGCAATTGACTGGATTTCCTCTTCTTGCAGGTTGCAGAATCAGCATGTGTCTCCAATAGTTAAAAAGGTAAGCACACTGTATTTGCAAACATGCAGCAGGATTCTCTGTTTTCTGATTGATGCATTTGGCTCATAACTTCAAGGAGAAGGAGAAACTTCATCTTAATGTATTTGAACACTAATTTAGCACATTGTTCTTCTATCTATAATTTTATTTATGTTTGGACTCTAAATCCTTTCACAGTTACTGGATCAGCAGCTTGAAAATAGACAGGATATTGGTTTACACGTTGATATTACAAAAACTTGGTTACCCTTGTGGCTGCAAATTTGTATCCAATGCATATTAATTATTAAAGTAATTATTTATTAAAGTAAATAGGCAGAGCTGGCATGTAGACTTGAAAGTTTGCAGAGTGTTTGAGCAAAGCTTAATAACTGATTTTGATGGGAAGAGAGGAAATAAGCCCAAATTTTAAGTGTATCTCCTAATCCCAGCCTACCTCTATGACTGTTTTTCTTTTCTTTTCATGAAACAGCTTCAAGATCTGAGTCTCTTTTGACCTCCTTTAAAACTATTTTAGATTTTTCTTCCAATTAGTTATTGTTTTCCTTAGCACTGTGTAGCTGTATCAATTATCTTTTAAATGATATTGAAAATATTAATATTACTTACTGGGAGGTGCAGGCTGTTCAGTTTTTCTCTCTGAATAGTTACTACTTTTGCTTTGGTATCACATCATAAATACGTAAATTTCTGACAATTGCAGGTACTTGAGGAGTCCTTCAGAAAAAAAATACATTAAAAATGAGGCATTCAGTCCTCACAATAATCTGGTAAGAAGGAATAAATCTGCAAATTTCCTAAGTTATTTCTAATTGGGAGCAGAGCTCTAAACTTCCTTGGGTGAGGGATCAATAGATGCAACCCCAATTATTTCTGTAACAGCAGATGGTGCTGTTGGGATGGATTTAATCACCTGAGGAACAGACTCCAAGCCGACCAATAAACTCCAGTATGGGTTTATGTCAGAGCTCTTGGGGCTCCCAGTATGCAGCCAGCAGCTCTGGATCTGGAATTTTCCATGCAGAGCAGCTTCTCAGGATGTACTTTAGCTCCTACTCATTCTAGCAGTTGATGCTAATTTATATTATTTCCTGCTGAAGTACACAAAACTAAAAGGAAAACTGCTGTTGGCCTGTAATATTGTCCTTGTGCTTGAAAAATACCCAGTTTGCTTGTGGGAGCAAAAATTTGAAAAAATCTTTAAAAGCACTTAAAAATTACAGTGTATGAGCATTTCTTCAAAGAGTCTGTAAAGTAAGCTCATAATAGGGGCCAAATCTGTAAGTAAATGAGAGTTTCATTTTGGTGCTTGGAGATTTTCATGTGATACCTGTTTAAAAATTTATCTCATGGTAGGTGATGTATATAAATATACTTTATATCTGTGTAAAATAGGGGCTGCAGCATGGCCTTGTGCCTCCTGCTGCCAGGGAACCTGATGGGAAGGGACTAGAGATGCCACAGGGTCACTAAGCTGGGCTCACAAATCCTTCATCATAAAACTCCATCTACCACAAGTCATAAATCCATGGAATAATAGGCTTTGTTCCACTGGGCTGGGTGACAGAGGGGAGAATTGAGGAGATGCTGAACTTTTCCATCAGTCTTGCTGTGTTGTTTCTGATCTTGCCTAGGTTGGTTTATCTTTGGGATTTGGGTGGAATATGCTTGAGTTTAGTGTCTCTGCACTCCTGGTTCAGGGATGCAGGTGAAATGGGAGTATTGGAGATGGGGAAGTCCCAAATTCTACCAGGGAACTGCTTTTGCTTTGGAGAGAAGGCAGCTCTTGCACTTGGTTTTCAGCCTGTTCTTATCTAATTGTATAGACATTATAAGATACTTAAGGATATTGAGTATTTAACTTCATGCATATTACAGATTTGTTATTACAGGATAGTTCAGCCTGGAGAACACTCTGGGAGACTTCATTGTGAACTTCCAAAAAAGCTTATAAAAAGAGGAAGAGTTACTTTTCATGTGGGCAGATAGTGATAAAAGAGGAGGAAATAGTTTTAAGCTAGGATAGATTTAGATGAGAAGTTAAAAGGAATGTTTTTATCTGTGAGGGTGGTGAGGCCCAGAGAAGCTGTGGCTGCCCCATTGCTGGAATTGTTCAAGAGCAGGTTGGAGCAACCTGGGATAGTGGAAGGTGTCCCTGCCCATGGCAGGAGCTGCAAAGAGGTGAACTTTAAGGTCCCTTCCAGCTCAAACCACTGGTCTATGATTTGGTTCTATGATATTTTTTATTTCCTGCAACTGCTGTTAATGTTACACCTGCAGCAGGTCACCAAGTTTCTCTCCCAAGGGCACTGTGTATGTTCTTTAGCCAATAGTCAGATTTTAGAGACCTTTTTCTCTCCTCAAAGCTGTCATCCTTCAAGGCCTTGTCCTAGGCCTCCTTCCTGAGTGTCATAGCCCAGAGTCACTGCCTTGGGGAGCAGGGGTTGGTAGAGTTAGGAGCTGCTCTGGGGAGGAGAGGTACAAAGGTGACCTGAAGAGGTCTCTTTTCAGTCTTTATACTAAATTTTGTGAATCAAATCTCTGAAAAGTTAGGAGAGATAAAGTAATTATTAAAAGCCAAATCACTTTTGACTTCAGATAGCTAATGGAACAACTCTTCCCCCAGAAGGAAGGAGAAATACACATTGTTATGTATCTCAATCTTTGCTGTGCTGAGAACAAGGTGGTAGAAGTTTGAGCAGCTGAAGGAATTATGGTAAAAGGCTCAATAGTTGCACAGGCTGCTCTTTGCATGTTACAAATTGTGCTGTTTTCTCAAAGATGCAGAATGAATTCTCATCCCCCTAAGGGGTGTTTTTTCCCTTTGTCTCTTTGTCAGTGTTGCTGTTCCTTCAGAGCTGTGTAGATGTAGATACCTCACTCTCCATGTCCTTGGTCTGCCACACACAGCTTATTGTGCATTGAAATGTGAAACTGGGCCTGAAACTGTTAATTAGCATACAAAACCAGTTAATTAGCAGACCAAATTAGGCACAGCACTAGTGTAGGGAGTTGCTCTTTGATGGGATTCATTTCCTCCTGAGCTTCTGGGTAGTGAACATGTGACTGTGGCATGACTGTTGCATTGATGGCTTGTTCCTCCATGGTTAGTTCTTCTTTCTAAATTATGCATAAACCGTGTTCAAATGGTCCTCTTGCTCTTTCTTCATTCTCAGAATGAGAAGTAGTGTCTAATAGCATGGATGCTGAAGTAGAACTTCAGTTCCTTTGAAGTGGGGAAGTTGGAAGCTTTTAGTGCTTAGGCTTCAGACAGAAATAATTACAGTCACTCAGTCTGTGCTTTGCATCACAGTCTGGAGATGTAAAAGCTGTTATCTGGGATCTGGGAATGAGTGCCAGCAGGTAGAGCTCCCTGTTAACACATCAGCCCAGTTCCACTGGTGAGCTGGAGCATGTTGGGCTTGGTTAGTGAAGTACTCCTACTTTAAGATGCCAGTGGCAATGTTTTTCAAAAATGCCAGCCTGCATAGTTGTCAAAGTAGGATGGTGCATGTAACTCATGTACCAGAGATCATCTAGACTCAGTCATGTGCTGTGTTGCTGATGTACTGAGAAATAAAGGTCTGAGAGCAGCTGGAGGTGTCTGGTCAGAGAGGTCTCATCACTGCAGTAACAGACTGGAGCTTGCCCCTGCAGGCATTCCTTGCTGCAAAGTGCTTTTTGTCCTGTGAGGTTTAACGTGAGGGCAGGATTAAAGGATCCTGTGCTGATGATCTACATGTCCTAAAATATCCTCAAATAATCTGAATATCTAAAATATATTAAAAACATCACATTATCTACATGTCCTAAAATATCCTCTGCATATCCATAAAATATCCTCAGCCTGTGCTGATGATCTGTAGGATCAACATAGCTTTGTTGGTCACTCAAATGGGGAAACAGGATGATTATCCCATAATGTGACATGTAACTTTTTAGTTTATGAAAAAGCTGGAAAATACCACAGGTGATGTTGACAATGGGAGGCCTCTTGGTCAGGCGGAAAATCTGTGACTAAAGTATATTTGAGATTGGCACATTTTTGTGTTCCTGCTATTCCCAACTGCATTCTGTGCCTTTTGAGGCGGTGTATGAAATGGGAACCTGAGAAATGGTTGTAAAGGGTGCTGAAATCATCTTGTTTCATGCACTAGATTTCCTTGCTTATGTCTCTCCTTGTTTCTGAGCTACAAGACAGAAGAGTTGCCCTCCTTTATTAATAACAACCTAAAATTAATTGTGCCTTTCCACACCTAGGAGTAAGGGTGCCATTGATCTAGTCCTCCTCAGAGCACTGTCCTTCCTTGCCCCTTGTGTGACAAAGGGTTAATTGTCACATGTGCCTGTGGCAGTGGGTAAGGGTGAGCTGCATCCTCTGCTCATCGTTGTTCACTGGGCTGTGCATCAGCGCACTCCAGGCTTCCAGGGCTGGGAGAGGAAGCCCAGGGATAATCTTCTTTTGGGAACAGCTTGCTGGTGCTTTGGGAGGAGGTGAGGGGTGGCACAGGTGCCAGGGGCTGCATGGCATCACATCAAGCCATGGCTCTGGGCATGAGGAGCCTCTGCAGCGTGGCCCGAGCGCGCGGGAAGCGCAGGAGGGTGAAGAGATCGGAGAGGAAAGGTAGGGCTTTCATTGCTGCATTTAAATGCTGGAACAAAAGGCTTGGTGGTGATGTAAATGTAGTTTTCAGATGAGGTTTGAACCTCTTTGCTTCAGTGTTTGCACTTTGGAATCATAAGAAATCCGTTTTGTCAGAAATACTTTGAGCAAATCCATTTTCCAATGTTTTATTTCACTTGACTTTCAAAGTTTGGAAGGAGAGGACTTTTGAACAAATATGGAACTTGCTAAAACTGCAGTTTTCTGACTTAGGCTGTTTTCTAACAGTTCTGTGTCATCTCTCAGGTTAATGGGATTTTTTCCATATATGCCATTTGCTGAATGTAAAGTGTTGTTAGTTGCTAAATTTCCCTTTCAAGACATATTTAGGTTTTTTCTCAGTAATGAGAATAAACCAAGATAACTCTTTAGGTCTTTCTCAACTCTTTTTTGCCTGCAGTCAATACCTAGGATATTCAGACAGAAGAAAAGCAGATTATCTCTAAGTTCTCATGTACTGTGTACTTGCTATAGCTAACATTTACCTAAAAATCTCTCAAGTAGTCTCCTGTGGAAATAAAGGCAAATTCTGTTGTGTTTGCTGCTGCATTTTTAAGTACTTCTGATGTTCTTTCTATCTTTGGAAATACTCTACAGGAATGAAAGACTTTAAAACCAGGAGAGGATTAAAAGTTTACTTTTTCCTGGCTTCACTTAAATTAGCATACTTGTAGATACTGTTTTCCTGTTTGATATGGCTGGCTTTTAATGCATCCAGGAAAAGAAAGGTTTTTGTAGTCAGAACATTCCAGGGTGTGCTGCTATGGAGATTCCTTTGGCTTCAGTGAGTGAATTTAGGTGAGAGCTGGGTGGAGAGTTGTTGCTCTGTGTTATGAACAAAACAAACATGCAGTCAAACCCTCAATTTATTTTATCAGTATACCTGGGGGAAAACAGTCCCTGTAGCCATGGAGCTGGCTTCTGCCACAGCCCCATTCCACACAGAACCTGCTGTGAATACACTGACCCAAATCACTTGTTTTAATGGCACTGATTCCTTATTGCTGTTCTTGAAAGCTTTGGTAATCTCTGAACAGCAATTAAACTTTTGCCTTTACTCTTAGACTGTTTTTGCCCAAATAAAAGCTTTTCCAGTGCTGAGAGTGTTACTGTAGTTATCCCTTATCCTATAGCAGGATTTTAGGAATGAAACTCAGAAGTTTATCATGCATACCTTGGCATCCAAGCTTCACTGAAGTCCTTTTGGAAGGTGTCCTTGCTGAGATGCCTCTGACCCTTACCCATCCTCGTGAGGTGTCTTTGTGTCTGTAGGACCTGAGATGTTCCTGGATGTCACTTACTAAATGGGTTATTTACAGGCAGGGAATGTGTTTATTTATGCAGTTTTGCTGCTGGAATAAAAGTTTGGAAGGTCAAAGAACCCAGAAATGCTGTTCCTTCTTCAAAGTGGAATGATAACTGAATCTCTAATGACTGCAGAATAATCAAGCATGCCTTGGCAATAGAGGAAGCTTTTTTTGTAATGAGCAGCCTGGGCTCAGAGTCCATTTGGTGAAAACATCTCCCCTGTCTTTCTGAGGGCATACATAGGTCCTATTTTACATGGAAGAACTTTGAATAAACTTTTTTCTTATTATTTGAAAGGCAGGTGGAAAAAAAAACCCCCGTGGATTACATTGGGAGGAAGGTTGGAAGATAGATGTGCATACAGAGTACTGAGTTCATTCTCTCTGCCCAGCTCAGTACTGTCCCCTACACGTTATTCACAGAATTGTAGAAAGTTAAGGGATTGGAATGGACCTTACAGATCATGCAGTCCCAGCTGTGGGCAGGGACACCTCCAACTACACCAGGTTACTCAAGGTCTTATCCAGCCTGGCGTTGAACAGTGCAGGGGTTGGGACATCCACATCATTTCATACTCTTTAAATAGCTGATTCATTCTCTTCCAAGTCTTTTTGATTTGAAGTGGATGGTTGTTAGAAATTAATTGTAATGGAAATCAGTTACTTGTATCAATCACACACTGTCTTGTGGTGCTTAGAGTGAGGGAGGCTTAGCTTTGGGAAGTGGTGGAATCACCATCCCTGGAATTGCTCAGGAAACAAACAGACATGGCATTTCATGCTTTGATTCAGTGGACATGGTCATATTCAGTCAAAGAGTGGACTTGATCTTGAAGGTCTTGAAGTTAGTGGTTCTGTGACTCTGATGTTCTTTACCAGAGTGATCTGCTGGTGCAGTTGTGGGGACTGAAGGGAGGAGTGAGTGCTGCTAACTGGACTCATGCATTTTTTAATAAAGAAAAGACTAGGAAAAAAGTGATCATTCTTTATATGCCAGGAGTAGTCTAACTCTTAAACACACGTGGTTAAAGCTGAAAACAGAGTGTTAGTGTCATTTGGCTGCAGTAACACTGTAGGATTGCATCTCTTAGATGCCTTAGGGCTCTGCTGTCAACTATCTTTGGCTGTTTATCTTCCCTGATGCTTTCAGAATCTGTTTCAGCACAGTTACTGAAATGATTAAAAAAATGCAAGTAGAGTATCTGTTTGCCTCTGCTTTTAGCAGGCAAGAGCTTGCCTTTTCTCTCCTTCAGGCTGTGGGTGAGGTGCTGAGCCCAGGCTGATAACCCAGCTCCTCAGGAGGGTTTGTGCATGGTGTGCAAGTGTGGGGCAGCTCTACAGCTTTTTTCACTTGTAGCTTGGCTCAGGGAGCTCACTGATCTCCTTGGTAGAAGTTAAACCAGCAATTTGTCAAGTCCTTAATCCTTGAGTACAAAGTGGTGCTGCAGGAGTAACTGGAGCTGGTGTGATGTGCTAATTGAGGTGATAATTATTCACAAGTCCTGTTGATTCCAGTCAGCTAATTTCCTCTTGTTACAGAGGAGTGTGCTGATGTTGTGTAATGCAAACTATCTCGGGTTGGGCACAAGGGGTTATCAGTAGATGGGGTGACATCAGGTGTGTGTTCAGTCCCTAGTGGGGTTCCACAGGGCTCTGTCCTTGTCCCTGTGCTCTTCAACATCTTCATAAACAGCCTGGAGGCAGGAATCAAAGGAATGCTAAATAAGTTTGCTGCAGTACTAAATTGAAAGGAGCTGTTGTCTGCCTCGAGGGCATAGGGGCCCTATAGAGAGACCTTAATGAATTTTAGGGGTGGGCAGTCACCAGTCATAGGAAGTTTAATAACAAGGGGAAATGCTGGATTCTGAGTGTGTATAGACCAGGACATGAGAGGAATGAGAGGCTGGAGAGCAGTGCTGTGCAAAGGGACCTGTGGGGTCCTGTTTGATGGCAGGTTGAGCAGGAGTCAGCAGTTCCCTGGCAGCCAGGAGGGACATCAGGCACAGCATCCCCAGCTGGGCAAGGGAGGAGATGGTCCCACTTTGCTCTGGGCTGGCATGGCCTCGCCTTGAGTCCCAGGGACAGGTTTGATCACTACAATGGAAAAATGACATGAAGCTATTAGGGATTGTCCAAAGGAGTCTGTGAACAAAGTGCAGAGTCTGGAGGGGAAGCCATAGGAAGAGCAGCTGAGAGCACGTGGCTGTTCAGCCTGGAGGAGACTGTGGGGAGATCTCATTGTGGTCTTCATCATCCCACTGACCTTTGGCAGATTGGGGCTGCTTATTTCAGTCACTGATGAGCATTGCAGTTTTAGGAGGGATCAGCTGGGTAAATCCAGTTTTGGTCAGCATTTACCCAAACAGCCCAATGCTAAGCCAGGGCCTGGGCTGCTGCTTTTAAAGGATGTTTTAAACTTATTAACAATACGTTTTAAACCTAATAAGTTGGTACCTTAAAGCCTGAATATCCCCCTCCCTGTTTTCCAGACAGAAGCCGTCTCCGCCAGCCAAGAAACCAGCAAAGATATTTCACAATGGATGTAGACGATGAAGAAAACATGAGTAAGATGTGTTTATTTTACATAGTAATAAACTCTCTAATAATTTCTGAAAGTCATTTTTTTCCCCCAAGCACAGGGGCAACTGCAAAGAAACCTCAGGTGCAGAAATGAAGATGCTTTAAAATGCAGTGAAGCAAGATTGAATTGGAGCTTTTGCATTAACAGTTTTTAATATGCTAATGGAGTTATACCTTCTGTATTGTACTTTATACCATATATTTTTTCCTACAGCAGGTGACTAATCAAAATATTTTCCTGCCTTGAACCAGCAGTGAAAAAAGGAGAGATAATATCAGTAGTGCCCATGCCAAGGGTAAAGTACCAGTAAGGAGGGAGGGGTGAGATGAAGAGGATGGAGTTGAAGAGTACAATATAAAGAAGGGAGAGCAGAAAAGGAGAAAGGAAAAAGCAAAGGTGGAGCTGGAAAAGCTCTGTGCAGGTCTCGCATGGGCTGATGATTCTCTTAGATGGTGATTGTCCCAACCCTGAGCTCCCGAATTATTCAAGTGGTTTTAAAGCACAAAAATAGTCAAATAAAGTCATCATCTTGGTGTGTACTTGATGCAGCCAAGTATGTGCGACTGCTAACTCTGGGGTATAATTAAGATCCAATAACTTATGAGAAAAGTATTCTCTTTGAACTGTTCTAAAATATTTTTACTGCTATTTGCTTTTCAACTGTCTCTTTTCCTGTGACTCAGAGAATTGTTCTGTTGCTGCTGTGCTGTGCCTGACTGTAAATAATTTTTCATTATCTTATAACAAACGTACTTCTTTTTCCCTCAAGTGACAGTGGCTAAAGAGTGCATCTGGCAAAGGTGACAAAGCCCAGCACTGGCTTTGGAGCAGAAGAGCTGCAGCTCAGTCTTGGAGGAGTTACAGAACAATTTTAGTCAGATCATTGTGTTAAAGTAAACCAATCAAACCCAAAACAAACATCCTGCCCCCCAAAAAAACCAAAACCGAAACGAAAAATATTACCTGAAATAGAATTAATATTTTTTCTTTAGTGAAACAGTGAACTCACCTGAAATATGCTTGGTATAATTGTCTTTTCCTTGATATATGAGAAATTACTTCACATGGATATTTTAATTATTTCTGAAGGTGCCTTCCCTACAGAGGCCTTCAAGAAGTGTAATTGGATAATTCTCATAGTTTTTTTTTTATAAAATCCCTTTTCTCAATAATGGTATAGCTGAGCATGAATAGAATGTGCCTTCCTGAGCTGGAGAAATATTATCACTTTATAGGGGCATTCTTTAATTCTGTGTCATTAAGAAAAACACTAAATTTTTTGTCTGCTTCTGGGTTTTTTTGTGTGTTAGTGCATCAGTATGGGAAGCCACTCAAGGAATTTGTTATTTTGTCAGGAGCTTGGCTCCATGGAACTGTTTAGGGAATGCATTTGTATGACTTCAGTTTTGAGATGTCAGAACCTTGGCTGAGCCCAGTTTATATAAAGTGCAAGATGACCTTCCTTTGTGTGCCCACACAAACGTCATGAATTGGAAATGTTAAATCATCTGATTTGGAGAGGTCAGAAATCAAAGTTTAAATTTTTAAGTTCTTGACTTTGATTTGTCCAGAGATATATTTTTTAACTTTTTATCTCTCTTTACTTTTATATCTCTTATAATTGTGAAATGGCGTGTTAGAAGTTGCCTATTTAATTTTTTATTATTTTATGTAACTGCTTTTGGGGAAAGGTTCTTGAAGGAAAGGAAGGTGGGCTATGCAGTCTTTGTAGCCTGTGGTTGCATAACAAGAATTCTTCTGCAGAACCAGAATTAAGATGATTTTTTTTGGGTTCAGATGAAATATAAGACAGTGATGATGTCTAACATTAATAAATTAATAACCCTGAGAAACCCTGAAGTGTTTCAGACTTCAATTTTTAGTGTTTTCCTTCTTTAACCTTTGGTCATAGAGACGCTACAAGATATTTGGGGAAAGAGATGGTTATTTAGAATGTTTTTATTTGGTTTTGTTGCTTTGCATGGCTGGTGTGTCTGCAGCACTCTGGACACTTAAACACAAGCATGTGACTCTCCTGACCTTTATCTTCGATGTATTTGCTCCTTTTTCTAAAGGGTGCTCTGAAGAGAGTATGTGTTTTTTTTTCCTCCTTGTTTTTGAATGAAAAAAATGACTTATTTAGAATTTCCCCAGGCCACTAAATGAAAACAGCAGTGTAAGGGGTAGCTAGAACCATCTTTTGGTTCAGTTAAGAGTTAAATTTAATTAATTGTGTTCCAGATCAGACAGATCAGAGGGAGTGTTGCCTCTCAGCAAGTAGAAGATCCCAAATGGATAAAGCATCTTAATGGCAGACACTTTTTAATTACAGGGAATAAACCCAAAAGTAAACCAGAGCATCACCACGGAAGATTTATTTCTTTACTGGCATGAAGAATTCCCCATGCCTTTTTCCTGCTTCAAATGTCCTTGGGTTTGTAAGTGCTCACCTGAAATCTGAAGGGCAGGGCTGTCCTTCTGCTGAAGTTGTTGGTGTCAGCTATGATTTTTACTAAGGTGGCCTCCACAGACATAAGTCAAATAGTTGAAGCTGCCAGTTATTTTTAATGACTAGTAGATACACCAATCTCATGAAAAATATCCAATTTTAAAATTATGGGTTGTATAAATGTTTAGGAAAACAGGATCTCAGTCATTAATTTTTTATGTATCTGCTAATGCTGCTTTAAAGCCTTAAATACACAGCAGATGTGATGGACTTCAAAGGGCTCTCTAAAGCATTCATTCCTTGAAGAATTAAATTTCAAGAATGGAAATATTAGATATTTCTGTAAAATCATGCACAACATGGGGTGTTTAATATTAGAACATCAAACTTTAAGAACTAGCAAATAAACCCCAGTAGATGCAGTAAGACTAGCAGGTGGAGGATCAAAGAAAGAAATGGGAGATGTTTTCATTTGTGATGAAGTGGTGAAGCACCTTGCTCAGGACATGGTGGATACCACAGGTTTATGAGGGTTTTTCAAAGCCATTACAAAACTTTTTTTTGGGAAAAAAAGCTCATGTGGCTCCCTGCCATCATCTCTGGGAGAGCCCAGAGCTGTGAGGCTGCCCTGGGGAGGGTCACTTGTGTGTCCTTACACTGGTGTGATGCCCTCTCCTGGGGTCTGTTGGTGGCTCTGTCACCTGTGGGGAACTGGACAAGGTGAGGAAGAGCCAGGAGGGCCATTCCTGACTTCCCTGTAAGGGTGGCATGCCTGGAAAAGGCATCCAGGGAGATGAGTTGGAGGAGTTACTCCATGTAACTCCAAGATGGGAGGTGACATCTCTGATCGAACAGTTTATGTTTTGTCTTATCTTCCCAAGCCCTCAGGTAATTAGAGGGCCTCAGCCCTGACCAAAAGGACCAAAAGCACACCTTCACCCTTGAGAGAGGGAGGGACCTTTCCTTGCAGTGCAGCAGCTCTGTGGGTTGAAACAAACACAGGTCCTTTTGGTTTGCACAGAAGATCTTTCACTTTCCATCACAAACTTGGATTTGGATCAGCTCCACAGTTACTTCCTTTCCTGGTCTCTTGGTTTGACTCAGGATCAGCTCCCTATGTTCTTCCTCTCCAAGTTTCTGCCACCCTGCAGGTTCTCCAAAGCTAACAAAGCCTAGTAGCTCTCAGGCAAGGAGTAGTTTTCTTCCCTTCTCTCTTAATAACTCCAGGTAAGCCTGCAAGTTTGTTTCCTGCTCCCTCCAAGTCCCCTCCTCTCTATCAGGGCATTGTTTCCCCTGCTTGATGAAGAAGTTCCTCCAGCTGACATGCTTACATGGAAAAGCTTTTAATGTTCAGCTGAAGTCTGTTCAACTCCTGTTTTCCTCCACAGGCACTGGTAGTGGTTTTCATATGAAAAGAAGTGAAACCAGAGACCATTAATTAGTGTTAAGTCAGTGATTTCTGTTTAGCCTGAAAGTCTTGGTGGTTGATAACAAATATGTGGTGCCACCAGTAAGGGCAGCGTTTCAGAATAGAAACCCACTGTAAGGAAAGATTTAAAAATTTCTTCTGTTGTCCTTAGACTCCACTACCATAAATACATATTTTTATAAAGAATATATGCATGAACACTGTGTATTGACAGTTATGGCCCTATAGCCTTCATTCTCCAGGCAATATGTATATCACTGAGCAAGGGATACTTGATTATATCTAGCACATTTCTAGCAATGAAATGCTTCAGAATTTTGATTCTTGACAGAATTTAATTGACTTAATTGCATAATCAGTACTGTACAATTCTTTGTTTTGCTGCTGTGATTTAACAAAATGTGTTCCTGTTTTGGCTTTTTCTTTTGATCTTTTTTTTTCCCCTTCCTTTTTTTCTCTTTGAGCACCGAAAGGAGTAACCTATCGAGCTTTTGCTGGAGGATGTTATAAATGAAAATTTAGTAACCATTCCATCAGCTTTGTAACCTGGGTGAAGTGATGTGTGCATGGTAGGGGATTTTTAGGGAAGCCTGAAAGCATGACTGGAATTTATCACTGAGAGAGAGCTTCCACCTGGTTTGCTCTAATTTCAATGACCATTTACCACCTTGAGTCAGTGTAGTTATAATACAGATGTATTGAAGTTTTGGAACAGGAGAATTAAAAATAATTGGTCTTTTACATTTGCCTTTTCATTCACAAATGCCAGTAGAAAACACCAATAGTTAATTTCCTTAGTTTCTTTATCAGGGTGAAGATGAGGTCTTTGAACTTAGAGCAAATTCAATTCCTTATATATATATATATCTGACTTATCATTACCTCAACTCACATTTTTTGACAACAACTCATTACATTATTATTATATTGTCTTCCCTGCACTTCCATTAAAATATTCTCACAATGAGTGTGCAGCTTTTGTCACACTTCTATTCTACATGGCCTTAGAGAGGATCTCTAGTGATTTTTGGGTTTGTAACTCCATGACAGCAGTTTCCTTGACAAGGAGTTATGCTTGTAAATGATGAATTAGAGATTTTTTAAATAGAAGGCTGTATGGAAATATATGGTCTTGTGGTCCTGCTGGCACAGTGCGCAGCTGTAGTTCCTGAGAAAATTGGGATGAGATGAGATGAGATGAATGTTTAGAAAAGACATAAAAAACTCACTGTATTTGAAAAGTATGGGATAGCTAAAGAGAAATAAAAGCATTCAAACACTCTTCAGTCATGGTACCTATGAAAGAGCTGCCTAATTTTTCATTGCTCTGAACAAAGGTTTGAGTTATGTAGTTTTTCAATTTAAGCAACTAAAATTACTGTGGGGAAAAAATTACATGACTAAACTGATGATGGAATAGGATTAAATATCTGGCTCAGAGTTGTGGTCTTAGGCATCCGTTTTTACTTTACTAAAGGTAGTTGTTTGTTTTGTGGGCATATGTTGCTATAGCTTATATTGTTGATTTAAAGTATTTTTACGGCTAAATATAACTTAGAAGTAAAAGTTTTGTTCTAGCATAATTAAAATGAAAAAAATAGTTGTAGTGATTTTTTGCTGTACAGTTGTATCAGGTGTGTGGTTTGCAGATTGAGTGTGTTATCTCTTGAATTATTGAGAGGTTGTGTTACATTATCATCATCTCCAGTTGCATTGCCAAAAATATTTAACCTGTGAGCACACATCACTTAACCAGTTACAAAGAGAGATAAAGGAATCTATAAATTTTGCATTTACAAGATCCTGCACCGAAGGCATTGTAAGTTACTCTTTCTGGGCACCGCAGGTTCGAGCAGCACCGACATTAAAGAAAACCGCAATGTGGACAACGTTCCCCCCAAGGACAGCGCCGGGCAGGGCCTCGGCGAGGGGACCCCGCTCTCCAACGGCGGCGGCAGCAGCAGCAGGAAGAGGCCTCTGGAGGAGGGCAACAATGGCCACTCCAAATTCCGCCCCAAGAAGAGGAAGAAAACGCCCGGCCCCGTTCTGCCAAAGAACGCCCTGATGCAGCTTAACGAGATCAAACCCGGTTTACAGTACAAACTGCTCTCGCAGACGGGGCCGGTGCACGCCCCCATGTTTGTGATGGCGGTGGAAGTCAATGGGCAGGTGTTCGAGGGCTCTGGCCCGACAAAAAAGAAAGCCAAGCTCCACGCTGCCGAAAAGGCCCTGCGCTCCTTCGTGCAGTTCCCCAACGCCTCGGAGGCCCACCTGGCCATGGGCAGGACTCTGTCGGTCAACACGGACTTCACGTCCGACCAGGCCGATTTCCCCGACACCCTCTTCAACGGCTTCGAGACGCCCGTCCCGTCCGACGCCCCCTTCTACCTGGGCTCCAACGGGGACGGCTCCTTCGGCTCGGGCGGCGACTACGGGCTGCCCTCGTGCGCCGTGGCCAGCAGCCTGTCCCAGTCCCCCCTGCCCCCTGCCTCCCCCTACCCCACGGCCAGCGGCAAGAACCCCGTCATGATCCTCAACGAGCTGCGCCCCGGGCTCAAGTACGAGTTCCTGTCGGAGAGTGGGGAGAGCCACGCCAAGAACTTTGTCATGGCCGTGGCCGTGGACGGACAGACTTTCGAAGGGTCGGGAAGGAACAAAAAGCTGGCGAAAGCTCGGGCTGCTCAGTCAGCCCTGGCTTCCCTGTTCAACATGCAGCTGGACCAGACTCCATCTCGGCAGCCCATTCCCAGCGAGGGGCTCCAGTTACACTTGCCACAGGTGAGAAACCCTTTGGGTGTTGTGGATGGCTTTGGGTAACAACCAAGAGAAGTTAGATTGTGTTTTGCATCAGTTTGAACAGCATTTCTGCTTCTGTAGATACGTGTGTATATATATATGTATGTATATGTGCATTATGTGATTTATACAATTACAGCTTCTGACAATTTGTATTCTCTTGCACAGAGAAGAGGCTTTGTTTCTGATGTTTTCAGCCTTGATTCTGTTGTGTAAGAGAGCACCAGTGCCAGCTTGAATTATGGTTTGTGCTGGGGAAAGATTGAATCACATCTTGCTCATCTCAGGCAGCAAGACTTAGATGGGTTTCAAGTGAGAATCACTGCTTTAAGTAAAGTTATTATTTGGTACAATGGTTTTTAGCAGAGAAGAAAATCATTCTCTCCTGCAAACAGAAATTGTTGTGAGTCAAGGTCAGATTTAGTGAGACTGTTGCAACTGCCACTGATTTCCATGTGCGTGTATCCAGGATGTGTGTGCTTAAATGGCTCTCATCTGAAGGGTTGTGCTCTAGGCAAATAAATTAATATGCATGTGGAAGTTACTTAGGCAAGTAAATATAGCTAAGAAATAATTTAATTCAAATAGTTAATGAACTGTTTGAGGGCAAGTATCTAACATACCAGACACAGATCAGAAATTTGAAGTCACTTAGAATGGAGTAATTTTGGGGTTTTCTTAATGCAGAAAAAATTTTCCTCTTTTCTAGTTTTTGTTTCTTCCCAGTCAAACTACACTAATAATTGTTTGACTGCTGTCTTTCTACTGTACCTCTTGGGTCTTTTTAATGATAGGATATGTCCATCTAAATGAAAACATTTGTCTGTGAATTCTTTTGCAATTTTCTGTTTATTACGAGACTTTCAAGGCTATGACGTTTTTTATCTCAAAACCATTCTTCTAGATTTCATTAAAATTCTAACATACTGTTCTGATTTGATAATGTGGGATCAAAGAGTATAAGTAAATGAGACTATTTTGAGTATGTTGTTTTCTCAAAATATATGGACATTATTCATGTTTTAGAACTTTCTATGTGGTTTCGTTTTAATATTCCACAATTACCGTGTCACTGATAAACGTCTCCTTCATTTTCAAATCAAGGATCACGCTGGTTTGGGTACTTACAATATCTTGAGTAGATTCAGTGATTTTAGACTGTGTTCTCTGCTTTTAAAAGTAGATTTGACCCCAGACACCAAAAAAATTTCACTGCTGGTAATTCATGTGTTTTTAGTTCTTGCATCAGTAAAGTGGTGAAAACTGAAACTGGAAGAGGAAAGTGTGAAAAACCCAAGCTGAGCTGGGAAAAAGATGGTACATGGGTGCTGCCTCACTTAGACCCTGTTTCAAGGCATTTTTTTATTCAGGGGCTTTTGATCAGCTTGTCATCAGGATGTCATCAAGCACTTCACTGTGTTGCTTTGCTTTGAATTATAATTAGCTGTTAGTGAATTACATTAGTTAGGTCTTTGCATTTTAGTGATTTTGGTCTGATATGTATTTAATGATTTAAGCATTTGTCCTGTTTTCAGGTCCTGCTTGATTTATCTTCTTTTGGAAGTCTGTGAGTTGTTTAATTACTTTAGACATTGTTTACTGTGTAAAAAAAAGTGTTAGATTCAGAGATAATCCCAAAGTGGGTGAGATAACAAAAACTGGAGAGTGCAGGAATGATGCAAAACAAATGATGCAAATGATGCAAACGATTTGATACAACCAGTGGAAAAAATAAAATATTGATGGGGTTGGAAAAAATGAAAGGTAGAAATATGTGAGGGGAGGAGAAAATCAAATACCAAGTGCTTAGGGGAAATAAAAGAAGTACAGTGTGGTTTTGCCAGTGAAGATGGAATTGACTGTTGGGTGGCAGGTCCAAGCCTGCCTGTAGAACATTTGTGGTGAGAATAATGGAGTTGAGATGTTCCCTGTGGTGGTGAGTGTGGCTGGATGTCTGTCTGTGAGCCCAGCAGAACTGCAGGTGCCCCAGAGAGAGTTAAATGCAGAGACACAGGTGCAGAGTATCCAATGGTGCAGAAGGGTTGCTATAATCAAAAATGGATTGTTGTGAAATGGATGTGAGAATAATCTTGTGCTCTGTACAGTGGTTATGGAGGTGCTGGTGCTGTGGTTCAGTTCAAGCTTGTCTGCTTGCTCCCAGGGATGAAGGAAGGTTCCCTGCAGTCAGGAGCATCTCTGTGCTGGGAAAGTGAGTTAAACCCAGGAACACACTCAGTGTGTGCCTCAGAGTGGGTAGAAATGTCCCAGTGAGAAACTCAGCAGTTGTGCATTTAATGCACCTTGGCAGTGGGTGTGCTGGTGTTGAACAGATTGTCACACTTGGATTAGAGGGGTTTGCCTCTCCAAAACAAAGAAAATATTTTTATGGTTAGCTCTGGTTTGTGAACTGATCAAAAAAAAAATCATAGAATAATAAAATGGTTTGGGTTGTAAGAAACCTTAAAGATTATCTTATTCCCACCCCCTGCCATGGGCACAGACACCTTCCACTGTTCCAGGATGCTCCAAGCCCTATCCAGCCTGCCCTTGAACACTTGCAGGAATGGGGCAGCCACAGCCTCTCAGTGGCATGGCCTCACCACCCTCACAAGGAAGAATTTCTTCCCAATATCCCATGTAAAGCTGCCCTTTGTCAATGGGAAGCGATTCCCCCTTCTCCTTCAGTCCAGGCCCTTGCCTGAAGTCCCTCTCCAGCTCTCCTGGAGCCCTTTATGCACTGGAAGGGCCTCTATGGTCTCCCTTGATCCTTCTCTCCTCCAGGTGAACACCCCAGCTCTCCCAGCCTGGCTCCAGAGCAGAGGGGCTCCAGCCCTTGGAACATCTTGGTGGCCTTCTCTGGAGGGGTCTCACACCTCTGTCAAACATGGCATGGTGCTGCCCCTAAAAGAAGTTCTCAGGCCAGTACCAAATGCTTTGGAGTAAAACTGAGAGAAGAACACATTGGTAGCAGTAATTCCCAGTAAATGCTTCAAAGCTGCAGCAGTCCAGGCTGCTGGGGTCACTCAGGGAACAGTTTTCCATCAGGCACTGGGATCCTGCTGCTTGGAGGGATCACCTCTTCAGGACACTAATGGCTTATGTTAGAAAGCTGATATGGAGGTTTTCCTGATGTTATTTCCTCAAACTATTTACTTAAAAAGATAACTGATTAGTCCAGGTGTGCAGAGAGCTGGAAATTGAAGTTGTACACGTGGATGTTTAAAAACATTTATTTAAATTAGAAAGCTTGGCTGTGGTGAGGGAAAGCAAGTTGAGCTGCACAAATGAGCAATGTAGCTGCAAATGAGATCAGTTTGAAAAACATCACTAGAGAGAGTGTTTTTAATCATTCACCTAATTCAATTTATCCTTTCTGTAGCTGTGGACAGACATTGAAACAAAATGTTAAGCAGGAGAAATGGGGTGAGAAGCAGTTCTGAATGGCTACTTGTACTTGATGTGCTTTTTTAGTCCTGGTTCCACCTGGGGTGAGGGGAAGTATAAGAAATTATTCAAATTTATAAAAGATAGACAAATAGTTATGAGCATGATTGGAGATCTGGGAAAGCTGCTTCTGGAGAGGTTCCAAGGAGGTCTAGGCAGTTCATAGCAGTGGATTGCTGAGTGTATACAGGAGAATGAGATGGATTCAAATCTGGGGAAAATAATATTGAATATATTGATGGGAATATCAGGCATTATGGGTTGGAATAATTGCTTTGGAATTTGAAAAACTGTCAAGATAGATCAGCATAAACAGTGAAAGACTCTACAACCAGGCAGAAGTTTCTTTAAATCATTACAGGAATCTTCTCTGAATTGTGTGTGCTGGTCACTGTTAAAGGGGAGCACCTGGTTGGCCTTGACTTTACCTCCAGTGGGAAGCCATAAGCCATAAACTGAACCAACCAAGGGAGAACATTTCTGCTTGAGAAGGGTCCCTGGAGATTGAAGAAGAGCACAAAGGACTGAGATGTTTTGGGTCAGTTCCTGTGAGAGCTGTGAGCTATTGCTGCTGCCTCTCCCACCATTCAGGGCATCACCAGCATTCATCTTGAGTGGTCTCCAGGGCCTTCCAAGGTCTTCTTCAGCTCCAGATTGACCTGAACTTCATCAGCTCCTGGATATTTGTCAAGTGTGAAGGATCAGGGTGGTTCTGCTACAACATTGCTGCAACATCTGTATTTAACCAAACCCAGTCTGTGTGTGTGTGTAGAAAAGGAGTGGATTTACTGTAAATTCATCAGAGAAGGGAGCAACACACCCAAAATAATTTGGAGCTCACATGCCTTTCTGAGCCAACTGTCAGCTATTTTGGGTCTTTCCTTTTTTGAATTACTCAACTTGGAATAATGATTTAATGCAGAAGCGGGGGTAGAGAAAATGTGTGTGTCAGATGTTAGGGCATTCACAGAGAAGGTGAGACATGAGTTCAATTTCTGTTCCAATTAACATTTATTTATATCAAAGGCAGTAGAGCAGAATGTGATGTGAAAGATCCCTACTCAGCTTCAAGTCCATGGTTTTGAGATGGGGACAGCAGGATGTCATTTCTGGCCAGTAAGTCTTGTTCCTGGTGCTGCCTTATTCCCTTCTCCTACATGCCCTTAAGTATGGCAATGCAATAGCCTGCCTGGGAGAGAGGGATAATTCTTCTAATTTCTTGAGAGAGTGTTCATACCAAAGACCAAAATCTCAGTGCCTACATCTATGGGCATTTAACAGTGTTTATTCCTCACTGCCCAGCTGTTGTCATGCAATTTGTGTATCAAATAGAAATAAGAAAACTTTAATATATCTGCCTGTTTTCTGGCAGTGATTTTTTTCATCCTGGAGAGGAGGAAAAAAATCCCTTGTTTGCATCTCCAAGATTCATTTTGTCTTGCTTGAGTTCTGCTTAGTCCTTCTTCTGAGTCCTCCCCAATGTCCAGCTCCAAGTTCATCCAAGCATTTTTAGGTTTCCAGGCTCTGTGAGATGCAGCTCCTGTTCTGCTGTGCCAACTTCCATCCTCCTGGAGGAAGTCACTGTGTGCTCCTTTGTGTACCAACACCACAGTTTCCTCTGCTGTGTTTGTTATATGAAAAAAAAAAAAAAAACCAAAGAAAAAGCTCCTTCTGGAAGAAGCTCATGGATGCAGCCTGCTCAGGGAGCCTTCTGTCAGTGGCATTAGCAGGCAGAGTGGCCTGGGATTGCTTCCCAGAAACACAGGGCAGTTTCAGTTCCCAGAGCTGGGGGAGACTCCTCCAGGTGCCAGTCACCACTCCCCACCCTTGTTTAGAAAGGTGAATCACATGGTTTATTCCCTGGGTGCCAACTAAACCTTTTCCAGCAAGTTTGAAGCCTCTATTAAGCATAGAAGCATGGCATAGTTTGGGTTGGAAGTGACCTGAAGCATTTTTTTTGTCTGGAATACTTTGTTTCTGTAGTATTCCATCACAGTGTCATTCAGCATGATTTTACTGTGTGCTGTCCAGCACATCACAGTAGGGCAGAGCAGAAAATACATGGATTACAGAAGTGAGAGCATGAAACTTGCAACTGGGAAGCAAATATCCATCACTACACAGTGAGGCTAGGGATAAAACACTGCAATGGGGAATCTGTGCCTTGGCTATACAGTGATCTGCCCTCATGGCTCCAGGAGCTTAATTTAGGCCTTTTGTGTATTAATTTTCTATTTCTAATACCAGGGTGATTAAAAACCACTCAGTTATTTGCCTTTTCTTTTGTGTATTTACCTTAAAGTTCAGCTTTCTGCATTAGGTAAGTACTAGGACAATTAAATGCTGATTTTAGCTGTGTGGTTGTGGTGCTGGCAGAACATGGGCTAACCCAATTTTGGGTCCAGCAACAAAAAGACTGTGTTTGAAAATCAGTGCCTGACCAGACATGTTCATGATCTCTGAGCTAAATTGTGTTCCTGAAAAATATATGGAGTTTGTGAGTTGCAGTCCGTTCAAATGTTTCAAGAAAATTGGCGTTTGCAATGTCAACTTCTGATTCCACAAGTTGAGCGATTGCAAAACATGGATGAGGCAGATGCAGCTGGGACCTGACTGCTGGTCAGTGTTTTCTGTCAGGCTCTGGTGAGAGCTGCTGAGCTCTGTCATCATGACACCCAAGCTTTAGTTATTTCTTGGCTGCTAAAGCTGTTCCAAAAAAAAGTTAACACTGAGAGCATGTCCAGAGCATTTTTAGGCTGGTTGGTTCTCATGAGTCTTGTTAAGGAAATGGGGGTCAATGGGGCTGGTGGTCTTCAAACATTTTTCTTCTCTTTTTTCTGTTTTGTGTTTTTCTTTCCCCTTTTCCCTTTGGGCATCTAAGATATCTGTCTCAGAATGGTTTGGGTTGGAAGGGACCTTAAAGCTCATCCAGTCCCACCCCCTGCCGTGGGCAGGGACACTTTCCAGTACACCAGGTTGCTCCAAGCCCTGTCCAGCCTGGCCTTGGAGCACTTCCAGCAGTGGGGCAGCCACAGCTTCTCTGTTCCAGTGCCTCACATTCAACATGTGAATGGCACTGGTGGGTGTGACACAATTCCTGTGTTCTGTGGCATGTGCAGCTGTGGGCCAGGTGTGCACACCTAGAACATCTCAGATACTGCTGGTTATCAATGCATGGTTGCCTTGGATTCAGCTTCTTTTCAGGTGAAAATACAAGAATTTGGTCTTGACTCATTTTTTCTTAGCAGTTACAGTTCCAGTTGCCTTGAAAACAGCAGGTGAGATTAGCTGCAGTGCTGAGCTGGATTGTCTGTCAACAGGAGCAGGACTGCTGTTTCAAAATTCTCCTTTTGGAAGTTAGCCCCACTTACAGCCTGACTTAAAGTTCAGGTTTTCCTGAAAGACAGAAACCTTTCCTAATTTTGAGATAGCTTATTTGGGGTTATACACTGATATTTTTTATTCCTAACTTTGTAGAGGTCTTGTAAAAATAGGAAGCATTACACTAGGGTTGGAAAAAAAATTGTCCTTATTTATGTAATAGTTAGATAAGGAATTAGATTGTTATAAATGGTTCATTTGAGGGACATGGATTTTTACTTCAATCTTATTGTCAGGTTCAATGTTGAGGATACTGAAATGATGAGTTTTGAGGTTTGAGCATGAGAGGATAGGTTTATCTGTCTATCCAGTTGTTCTCCCAAGCCTCAAATGTTCATCAGGATCATGGGCATTAGGTGCTTCAGTGCTTTGCTTAGCACTGTCTGACCTTGTTTTGATAGACATGGAGCACTCAAACCTCTGCTTCCACTTGCAAGGGACTCCTCAATGTCAATTTTTAAAGTGAACAATAAAAACTCACTTCATTTGCTTTGTCCAATTCTTCAAAAGTGTAAAACTTTATAACCTAATGCTCCTGTAACTTTAAAATTATTTTTTTAATGTGCATTTCTGTATGGTCCTACAGGTGTTAGCTGATGCTGTTGCACGCTTGGTTGTAGATAAATTCAGTGATTTGACAGAAAATTTCTCATCTCCACATGCACGTCGAAAAGTCCTTGCTGGAATTGTCATGACAACAGGTAAATTAAAAAAAAAATAGTATCCTGAATGCTTAAATATGAGAGCTCTGTTTGCATTTAGTAAACTCTTTTCAGTCAAGCAGTGTTGAAATGTATTTTTACTGTTTAATCTTGAAGGTGGACTAAATACAGTAATTAAATCTCAGGTACTTACAGAAAAATTAGACCTGCAAATACTTCTTATTCCACAGAGTTCCTGTCCTCTGCCTGAGACATCTGAGTAGCTCACAAAACTCAGGTTTGAAAGTTAATCATGAGGCTTTGGGAAAATAAATAAAATTCCCCATTGGTATCCCTGATTTGGGCACATTATGTAAGAATTATGTTTCTTTGCAAGGTTTTAAGATTTTGCACTTTGTTATTCTTGCTACATTTTATTCTTAGTGCTCTATGTTAGTCATTTTAGTAAAAATATCTGAAGAGAGCAGTTTATGTTTTGGCAGATGGCAGGGGTGTGCACGTGTCAGCAGTGGTGTCGTGGCTGACACGAGATCTCTGCTTGTCCAGATCACCCAAAGCAGTGAAGTTCTGCCCTAAACTCATCTGTGGCCATGCTGCTGCTGATTTTCCTCACTTTAAGGTTTCTCTTGGTCTTCAATCCACGTGAACCCTTGGTGCAGTGTTCATTTTGGGGCTGTCCCAGCTGTGTCCCCTCCTGATCTCTTGCCTTCCCATTCACACAGACTTTTGGGAGGTTTGGGAGCCTTGATGTTCCTCAAGCTCTTTTGAGCAACAGCCAGACCTCCATCTGCTAATAACACTGTTTTAGCCCCAATTACATGAGGAACGTGCTGTAGTCTTGTTTATTTTATTTTGTGACATTTAGTTGTGTTCTGTGATATTTAACAGGTTTTTATGCTATTTACAGCCCTGTATGTGCAATTCCAAGAAGAGTCGTGTGCCAAAGAATTAAAACTTAACTAAACATGTGGATGCCTTTTGATAAACTGAGGAAATAGCTTTACACAGAATAAGAAAATATCTTGCCATGAATATGTGTCTGGGGACCACCTGGAATTCAGTGATTCCATGGCACAGCCTTGTGTTACAGCTTGATGCATCTCCTTTGGCCCTTTGGGCAGGAGGGCCCAACTGGGCTCAGGTTCATTTTAACTTGTTGGGCTTTTTTTTTTAACCCCTGAGTGTTTTGCTAAGTGGCATTTTGACCCATCTTTCTTTAGTCCTTCCTCCAGCTGGGTTTTTTGAATGATAAAGGCAGTTCTCTGCTTAGAAAATAACCACCCAACATATTTTTGCATGGAATGGTTTAATATCAAGAACTACACATTATACTGGTAATCTTTACAGTGATTTAAGCATTTGTATTTCTTTTTCCCCTAGTCTTGCCTTTCCTGTCTTTGGCTCAATACTCATCCATAACATTTTGCTGCTTTAATAAACCAATGCCCTTCAGATTTCTCAAGTGACTGTGAATATCTGCATAGGTGACCAGAAAGTACTGCTGAAAGTTGTGGCTGCCTGAATCTCAGGAAAAAAAGCACTTTGGATCTCAGGCTTTAATTATTCTTCTTGAAGCAGCTCTTTCTACCTGCAGGTTTTCAATTTTTAACTTGTCTGAGCTCCAACATGAAAAGAGTAATTTTCATAAGAACCACTGATGGTGCTGATGCAGGGAGGTATGGCTGAGTGAAGCTTTTGTTTGTAAATAAATTATCAGAAGAGAAAACATTTCTTTTTTTTTAAAAGAAGCAAACCACCAAGAAAAAAAGCCCTGTTTGGGTTTTGCAAGAAGATGACTGAGTGCTTTATTTGTGATGTTAATTGCTTCTCCTTTCTGAACTTTTGTTTTGCAGGTACAGATGTGAAAGATGCCCTGGTAATAAGTGTTTCTACAGGAACAAAATGCATCAATGGTGAATACATGAGTGACCGTGGTCTTGCATTAAATGATTGCCATGCAGAAATCATAGCTCGGCGGTGTCTGCTGAAATTTCTGTACACACAACTTGAGCTTTACCTAAGGTAAGCTGGAGGGCAAAAGATGATGAGCTGATCCCACAGAGCTGAAAAGGTGTCTGTGGAAAACATGTGTCTTCATCATTTCAGTGTAAAGCACTTGTCCTGTTGCATTAGGATGTTGAATTGAGAACTCGTGCCCTTTGCCCTGAAGTTTGAGTTGAACAAAACATTTATTCAGTGAGGTGTCAATCATGAGAGGGGAGGACAAGGAAAATAATTGGCAATCATTTTGTAAACTGTAAATGTATAAATCAGAATAATATGAAGTGAGCTAAAGGTTGCTGATATTTCATTTAAGTGTCTGAAAGCTCTTGACATCTGGGATTGCCACAGGCTCTTTTTTCCTGTCTCGATGGTCCTTTAATTTTTTTAATTGTTACAACTGTTAGATTTATATAATAGAAATTTCAGCCATCCTGTGTTTGTTTTTAGTATCTGTTAAGTCTGCCCAGCTTATGCCTATTTCCATGTTAATGTCAGTTTTGACTCCAGCTTTCTTCTCTGTTTCAGCAATAAAGAAGATCAGCAAAAATCCATTTTCATCAGGTCAGAGCAAGGCGGGTTTAAGCTGAAGGAGAATGTGCAGTTCCACCTCTATATCAGCACATCTCCTTGTGGTGATGCTCGGATTTTCTCACCCCATGAGGCAGCACAAGAGGGTATGGCAGCAGTCCTCCTCTTCCACCCAAGGGAGCTTAAATTATTCTTGGGGCATGTACAAGTGGCACGGTTAAAATTTAGGTGTCTTCTTTCCTTTTAGCATAGAAGTGTGTTAGACAAAGATCTCTTCCAAAAAAATCTGAGCTGTTCTTCCTCTGTGGTAGAAGTTCAGTATAGAGTGATGAGCCCTGTGGTCTTGAAGAGGCTGATGCTAACTGAGATAAGCCAGTGAGTCAGCAAGTATTCCTACAGAACTAACCATCCCCTTTCCCTGTTTCCATCCTTAACAGCAGTTCTCTGCCTGCCCCTTCCACAGTCTGCCCATTAACTTCATTTTAACTCTGTAACACACAGAACAGAGCTCCAGAGCTGCCTGCTTCCTACTGCTCCTTTGGTGAAAGCTTGGTTTAGCTGCAGGTGTGTTTTGGAAGGCAGTACTTGTGAGAGGTGTCTGATGCTGTAGCTAAGTTGCCAAGAGCAGTAGGAACTGTGGTGCAAACCAGCAGTAACTGCAGGCAGAGACTTCAAGTCAGTCCTTCTTATTGTGATTCTACTGTAAAACCCTTGGAGAAGGTTCCTCAGCTGATGCTCAGTGTTTTTTGCCCTTCAGACCAAGGGGACAGACACCCAAACCGCAAAGCCAGAGGCCAGCTCCGGACCAAAATCGAGTCTGGGGAAGGAACCATCCCTGTGCGCTCCACCACCACCATCCAGACCTGGGATGGGGTACTGCAAGGGGAGAGGCTGCTCACCATGTCCTGCAGTGACAAGATAGCCAGGTGAGACTCTGAATGGTTGGGTTTGTTGCTGTTACTGCTGGAGGAGGGCGTGGGGCAAGGGGAATGGCCTGAAGTGAAGCAGGGCTGGGTTGGGTGGGATATTGGAAAGAAATTGTTCCCTGTGAGGGTGCTGAGGCACTGGCACAGGGTGCCCAGAGGAGCTGTGGCTGCCCCATCCCTGGAAGTGCTCAAGGCCAAGGTTGGATGAGGCTTGGAGCAGCCTGGACTAGAGGAAGGTGTCCCTGCCTGTGGCAGAGGGGTGGAATAAGAGAAATCTTTAAGGTCCTTCCAATCCAAAACCATCCTGTGGTTCCTGTGAGAGAGGAGGGGTGCATGGTACCCACAGTGAATGTGCAGGGAATTGATGGGCTTATCTCACTGCTTGGACACAGTGTGAGGGTGGCTGTCACCCCTGTGGTAAAGCTCTGATTCTTCACCTGCAGTTGGTGTCAGAGGCAAGGTGTAGTCACTCTGTACCATTCCAGCCACATCAAGTCATGACAGCTTTGCTTTGTATTTCTATCACTGGGAAACAGCAGAGGAATGGTTTAGATTTTTTCCCCCAAAAGTAGTATAGCGGTAGGAAAACAGTACAATAAATCTGTTGCATTACTTGTATTTCAATAACTCCTCTGGTGATGCCTGCCCTTGCCCCATCATTGGAAATGTTCAAAGTCAGGTTGGATGGGGCTTGTAGCAGCCTGGTCTAGCTGAAAGTGTCCCTGCCCATCCTCAAGGATGGAACAGGATAAGCTTTAAAGTCCCTTCCAACCCAAACCATTTCAGGATATTAAAGATTCCTACATTTTCCATGAATAGTTTAGATTTTTATTATTTTTATGGTGCAAATTTTTCCTGTTAAAAAAATCCTAATTGTTGGGCACTTATAGTTCTTATTCAAGAATTTTAATTCTAGTTTAAATATTTTATTGAAATAAAATATATTGTTTCCAGATAATTATTTTAATTTTTATTTCATAGAATTCCTTTTTTGGAATTTTTCCAAATTCCTTTGTCTTCTTTGACAAAGATTGAAAGATTTTTCTTGTTTGCTTTTGAAGTCATAACTGCACAAAAAAATGAGCAGTAATATTCTTTAACAAGCATTGAAAGGATGGGAGAGTTGCAATATCATAATTTTTTTAAATGAGTCTGCATGTTTGCAGCCTTTGTGCTCTTGCAAAGTAGATGAGAAATGCCAAATTTTCCAGCTAATGATACTTTGGTTATTTTCATTGGTAGGTATGCTATATCTGTTTTAATTAAAAGAGCTTTGCTGTTTTCTCAAGTCACTGTTAGCCTGATTTAAAGTTTAATAAAGATATTAAGTTGGAACTATTCTTATGAACTGCATATGCCAGATGAAAAATAGAGGAGGAAGGTTATATAATGGCTTTGTTCCTTTAGTCTTGTCTCAAGTAATCACCATCTCTACTGAAGGAAGACATTTTATTTTAGTTTAAATACCCCTAACATAATTGAGTGGTGCCTTTCAGAAGCTAGGACAGGCAGCTGGGGAAAACTAATTCTATAAAAATGACATTTTGGCCTATTTTAAAACACTTTCAGTAAAATTCACCAAATAAATCCCCAATTTCATGCCAGGGGCTTTCCCCAACCACATTGTTTTATCACATTGTCATTGCAAATATATTTTTAAAAAGCCAGTTGTTGGGCTAGAGCACATTTGACTCTTTTGTTGATTTTGTGTGATGCAGAACAGAATCCATCTCTCGCTTCCATAGCTAGCTGTCACCTCTCCTTGGGGCTAATGGGAATAATTTTGTTTGTGCCAGTGAAGGAAGCAAATAGAACCCCTTGACACAGAACAGAGACTGTATGACGGGTAAGGAGGCCCAGATTTTATTTTATTTTTTTTTTAAAACATTGCCCTGACATGTTTTGTCCATTTGCATTTGAAAGAATGCCTTGCTCCATAGTGTCCAGCAGTCAGTCCTCCAGAATGCCTCAGACCCAGCAATTTCCACTGAGCTTTCCCAGAGGTTCCCAAGTCACAGCCTGGGAAAGATGTGGATGAATTTGGGGTGTGGGACTGCAGTTGTATCAAACCACTTGTGCCTGAAGTGCCTCATCTGTGTGGATTATCTGGATAATGCAAGTTGCTGTTTCCAGCCTTTGGGTGCTTTGCTGCAGTGTGCTGCCCAGCACCCTCCTAGACCTGCTAGGAACATCCAGGAACAGTTGTGAGAAATGTGGGAGGGCTATGAGTGTGTTCCCATGTGGACTGGAAGCATTAAAACAGGATTTTCTTTTCATTAAAACAGGATACTCTTTTCCTAATTGTACTCTTGTCCTGGTGTGTTAGAGCTTGGTGGCTCTGCACTAAGGTGTTAGGGTGGTTTCTAACCAGAGTTAACATTAATACACATGCATTTGTTTTAAATTATCCTGGCCTGCTGCATGCTACTTCACAATGCTGATTTTTGTAATTTTTCTTTTGATGTGTTTTTCTGCCCATATTTTTGGTTTCAAACAATTACTTACCTTCTCAGTAAAAATTCCAGTTAATGGTTAATGTCCTGCTGGGAAGCACAAAATTCCTTATCACACAGTTTCTTAGAAAAGCTCTAGGAGCTGAGAAAGAAAAGCTCTAGGAGCTGAGAAAAACTTTTCTTAGTTGAGTTGTTAAAAGGGAAGTCATTGTTTCTCTTCTACTTTAAAGAAGAGAAAATATTTTTCTGATAAATTTTTGTGTAAAAGAACATCACACACCCATTCACTGGTCTTCTGTGCTCGTTCAGAGATTTGGGAAATCCAAACAGACCTTTGTAACTCAATCTTTCTCTTTTTTCCCCAAAAGTGAGCATTTCTCCTTGCCAGTTCTTAGCCCAGTGGCAGTAGCTGATGTGAATTGCAGTGCATGGTGGCTTTGTGGCACTTGGGTGAAATACCTGAGAGCAGGTACTGTGAGATGACAGCCCAAGGTGTACCATTATGGAACCTCTCAGCTAAGCTCACATGTGTTACAATTTGGTTTAAACCAAGAAGAACAAAGAAAACTAAGTCTCTGTGTGTAAAAGGGACAGAACTTTAAATCTTAAAAAAATACCCAAAAAAGTGATTAAAAGCAAAAGAGGTTAGATCTTGGTGCCAAAAAATTGTTATGTTTTATTTAATAGTAAAAGAGGCAATGAGAAAGCAAGAGGAAGGAAAGAAATAGAGAAAGAAGTGTGTATGGGGGGTAGGGGGAGAGTGACAGGGGTTAGGTAGGAGTGTATCACCCTTCTGAGGGTCCCAGTGATGCCTTGTTGCTCCCCTCCATGTGGTCTTGGTGGTGAGGGTCCCCTGCAGCCCTGAGAGGTGCAGAATGCAGTGGGTGAATGGAAGTTTTGGGCAGGTGGGGATGCCCAGGTGGGTGCCTCCCTTGTAGGGGGCCAGCTGGACACTGTGTCTTGCAGGACTCTGGGTGTGTTGCAGTATGTGCAGGGTCTGGTGCAGGGTCTGGGGACCCCTTTGGGGGCCTTTGATGGGCCATGACACCCCTCAGCTGTCCTGCAGCTTCTGCTGGGGTGAAGGGCTCCACAGCTGAGCTCTGCACAGCAGAGGATGGCATTGCTGCCTCTGAGCAGAGGCTTTTTCACCACGCAGCCAAACCTCTCCTCCCTCCTGCCTTGGATGCAGGGTGTGTGCCAGCCTGGCAGCTGATGGCCCCGGGGCTGTGCTCTCCACCCACAAGCTGTGCTGAGCTTGATCCCTCTCTGCATGTATTCTTCACCCCCCAGCCCAGACCTGAGTCACTTTATCTTATCAACATGCAGTCCAGGACCCCATTCAGGGTTCTGGTGGTTTTCTCTGCAGCTTTTACACAGTTTTTCTGTAATAGACAAAGGTCCTTCATGAAGATGTTGAAGTCATGAACTATAACACTTCAGTCTCCAACAACATACAGGCAGCAAATCCAGGCAATGCCAGAAAAGCTGGGACAAGTCAGAGCTGTGTGGTTGCCTGCCTCAGTGCAGCTACAAGGGGAGAATTTTTCATGTCTGTAACTGCAAATCTGAAATGTGGTTTGTGACAAGAGCTGCTGTCAAAGACCAGAGACTTCCTGCACTTAGGGTTTGTAGTGTGGGCTGCTGACCCAGCCACTTGATTTAAAAGAAGCTCTCACTCCTTGTCAAGATACTGCTGCCTGTTTACAATTATGGCTCTTGAAGAGCAGTGGTCACAGAGAATTAATCTCTTTAGGAGACAAAGAGAAATGAGGTTTCAAGTTGTGTCTTTTGCATACCAGAAGAAGTGGTTTCTGGGATAGTGCTACATCGTCCAAAATGACATCTTCTCTCATTTGCCATCAGTTGCAAGTAAAAACTTGTGATAAATGAAGTGCCAACTAAATAATTTTCATTTCCTCGTAGTTATTGTTGTTTATAAATAATATTGATATGAGAAGCTCTTTGAACTGTAAACACTTGTCAGGTTTTGCCTTTGTTTGAGTAGTTGCAGGACTTTTATTTTCCTGAGATGAATTTTGGCACCAGTTCCATTGGACACCATTGTGGGTCACACATAGTGACTTCCCTGCCCTATGCTCCTCTCTGCATGAAAATCAGTAACTAAAATGTTTGATATTAATATCAAGTTGTATGACTTACTCCTGTTAGGCCTTCCTCAATCCTGCCTTTTGTCAAAAATAATGTGAATAACAGAATTTCTGTACCTTTTACATTTGGAAAGTTCAGAGGAGAGGTTTTTACCTTGCACATTTATTTTTAACTGGTTTTATTTTTGGCAAGAGGTGCTACCAGCATGCTGTGAATGGGCTGCTGAGAGTTAAATTTTGCTTACCTTCTCATGTGTCAAGAGCTGTGAAATCAGCTGCAGTTCATGAAGAAATCCACAGACCTTTTAGGAACCCACTGTAGACACCCCTGAGCAGATGGTGGTCCAACATTGCAAGGAGGAGAGGACTCCTCTTGATTTGGTGTCAGTCTCTGCTTTCTCCACCCTCTTTTTTTAGTGCAGTGTGCTTGAGAACAGCAGAGAGGTTGAGGAAGTGCATCTATCCTTCAGACTGTTATGAACAAGATATACAGCAGTGCATATAGAATAAGAAAACCAGTGAGTGTGACAAATGTATAAAATTCAGGTTTTTCCCGCTGAGGTGCTCATCTATAAGGCATCAGGTGGGCACAGTACACAGAGTAAATAATTTCCTCTGTGTAAATGGACAGGAGTTGAACACAGCCCATGTGCAAAGGTGTTGGGATGTCCTGGTTTGAAGGAGCATTTCCCAACACTGTCCTTCTACTCCAACAGTGAAAGAATCACAGTTAGCTGTACCCCAGCTCAGATCAGGGCACCTCTGTTCAAATGTTAGCAGTTGGAATATAAATCTTGTGGCTATTTATACCCATCTAAGAGCTTGCACTTTAAATGTCATTACTTTAAGGTAAAGTTTTTGGAGGTTGTCAGAGAAAATTCTTGTAGTAACTTAAAACCAGAACACTCAGAACATGTTAAATACTGTCATAAGACAATTTTTTTTGCTTACTTTAGACAAGCATTGCAGGTGTTTCCAGTGAGAAGGTGTTCATTGGGAGAGTTTCCCTGGGTGTTCTTTCCTATCTGTAACTCTGCTTTACAAGCCTTACTTGAGGCATTTCAGTATCTGTGGATGTGATGCAGCATTCCTGTGTTCTGCTCATGCTCATTCTTTAGTGCCCAGGTTTGAGTTTGTAAGCTAGACTTAAATCACTTCACTTACTTGACACTTTTCTGATGCTATTTTTAATGTGAAGAAAAAAATCCATTGTTTAAATGCTCCACTTGAAAGACAACACTGACTTGAAGTTTTCTGCAGTGCATTTTGCTTTTTCTGCTCTGCACTGCATGGTTTGTAGTGAAATACAGCATTTGGCCCCTTAATTCCAAAAGAAATGTTGCTTTCAGTAAAGGTTAATGCTATTTTGGTAGCAGTTGTTGGTGTGAGTTCTGGCAGTCTGTGTTTGTAAGCTGGAGGATGAGGCAGTTTTACCACTTCTGGAGGTGATGCCTGTGGCCTTTTGAAAACTGATGTGTGGTGGTGGTTCCTTCTCAGTTTATATTCATAAAAGTTGTTGGAGTGTACATGCTGATGGAAGTGAGATATTACTGCTTGACAGAAGTACAGGATAAAAAAGGAACAAGAAGAAAGAAGGAAAGGACTGCAGGGAGACTTTCACTCTGCTGTGATCTGCAGCACACAACCATAAATCTACCAGGGAGAGGCTGAGGGATCTGGGGAGCTCAGCCTGAAGGAAATAAGGCTCAGGGGTGATTTCCTTGCTCTCCACACCTCTCTGGTGGGAGGGCAGAGTTAGCTGAGGGCTGGTCTCAAGGGACAGGACCAGAGGAAATGGCCTCAAGCTGTGCCAGGTGTGAGGTTCAGGCTGGGTATTGGGGAAAAGTTTGGTCAGGCACTGGAATAGGCTGGCCAGGGAAATGCTGGAGTGTCCCTGGAAGTGTCCAGAAGGTGTGTGGTGGTGGCACTTGGGAACAGAGGTGAGCAGGATGGTGCTGGACAGGGTTAGGACTTGATGATTTTAGAGGGCTTGTCCAGCCTTAGTGATTATGTGATTCTTTTGGGTTTCATGTTTGTCTCTGCACTATAACCAGTTCCTGATACAACAATACATTTCTGTAGAGAAGTTGATGTTCTTCTATTAGAACCATGAAATTTAAAGCTAGTTTTATAAACCTGACCACCACCCAACCCTGCCTACTGAATATGAAGAGTTTTGGTTGGTGAGTGGTTTCTGCAGTGCTTGTACAGCCCACTGCTCTGAGCCCAGCACAAGTGTGTGCTGGGGGGCCAGAGGACATTCAGCACAGCCCAGAAAAACAGTTCATACACTTCATACAGTCCTCTCTGCAGAGCCTTGCTCAGCTCTCCTCACTCCTTGTCCTCCTCTAACCAGAACTTCACAAGACAAATGTCAGCTTTCATTTTCTGCACCACAGAAGGTCACCAGCTGTGGGAGGAAGCAGCAAAACACGAGCTCTGGAAATACTGAAGGCAGAAGTAAGGAAAAGGGTCTGGCTGAGGGATTATTTAGGAAGTAAGGGCTTGCCAGAGGAGTGCTTTGGCCTATTTTAAAATGTCTGTCATCACTTGAGCACTGGTCATGTAATGTAAAATGGGATGTGCCTTGTCTTTGCAATGCTCAGTCTTGAATTCTCTTTCCAGATGTTTTTTCCATAGTATTACCTGTGTCTGTAGCAGTCAGAAAGGTATATTGGTCCTGGGAAGCAATAATTTTCCCTTGATATCTTTACTCTGACACTTGGTTGTTGATTGTGTTCTTAGTCTTCTGAAAAATATGCCTTTATTCCGTGTAAAATGCACTTCATATATTAGCACAGTATTTTTATTCACTTATTAAGGCCAGGTTTTTAATGATGGGTGAGTAAATTAATGAATATTGCCTCCATTTTCATCATCACTAAAGATATGCAAAGAAATAGTTTCTTTGGATTATAATCTTTGTTTTACCATTTTTATATTAAAAAAAGAAGCACGTTGCAAGTCCTGAAGTGTAGTTCAGTTACTGCAGCAGTGAAACAGTTGTGGTGTGGAGTTCCTAGCCTAAAAGGATGCTGATGTGTATCCTGCCCAGCACAAGCTGCAGGAAACACTGTTAGCAGCATCTGAATTCCCTGTTTCCCTAGGAGAACCTTGCAGCCTGCTGTAGCATGGGCTTTTTAATAAGGACAACCATTCTGTGCTCCTCTGTTTGGTCCAAGCACCAAAGGAAACTTTTCCTGCTGCCTGTGTCTGGCTTGTGCAGTTGGACTCCAACTCCAGGTTGGACAGGGCTTGGAGCACCCTGGAGTAGTGGAAGGTGTCCCTGCCCATGGCAGTGTTTAAACTAGATTATGTTTAAGGTCCCTTCCAAGCCAGACCATTCTGAGATTCCAAGACTGAATTATGCTATTTTCATAGTGCCTCAGTATTCCTCAGAGCAAGGCAGTGAAAATACTCTGCAGGAGGTGCTGAGGTTTTCAAAAGTATTTTGTGTGACAGTTACAGAGACACTGAGAGTCAAAACTTTGTCAAATGAGCACAATTAAAAAAAAATTATCACAAGCAGGATTTTGCTCCTAGGCATTCTATATCCCTGCCACCAGACCTGATCTAGTGTAAATCCCAGAGCTCAAACAGGGATTTATGTTGGGAATCTATGAAGCAGCTAAAGGGAGCAAGGACTGTATGCATTCTTTGTGTGTTTTCACTTTTCTTAGTCAGTTTTGTCCCTGCTCAAAGGCCAGTGCACATGCCCTTTCTGTCAGCAGGGTGTGGCCATTGGGCCAGGGTTTGAAGGACAGGCCTTTGCTCGTGGTGGTGAGGTATGGAGGTCTTGCAGAGAATCCTTCTTGTGCTCTGGGAAGGATGCTCTTCTCCCTGCCAGGTGTCTTGTGCAGGTATCAGCTGCTGTTTCTGGTGGAGAATTTCACAGTTTGGCTTTCTCCCATTGAAGGATCCTGTCCATCTCTGGCATTAGAGTGCTGGAAAATGCATCACCAGGCATGTTAGCAGGGGTACAAGTTACAGAGTGCTCCTGTTTTAGGTCACTTTACTCAGGATTACACTTAATATCCCCTAAGCTGATCTCTGACATTCTGGCAGGTGTCACAGCTTATGCTACCATGGTCATGTGCTAGTCAGGAGGAAGGGTTGAAAGTCTGGTCCATTGTGATTAACTGCTGTTATGTCTGGCAGATGTTACTTGTTTCATTAAAAAGAAAGTGTTTTTTTGTTTTTTGTTTTGTTTTGTTTTTCCCTCCCTCTTAGGTGGAACGTATTGGGTATTCAAGGAGCCTTACTTAGCCTCTTTGTGGAGCCAATTTACTTCTCTAGCATCATCTTGGGGAGTTTATATCATGGGGATCATCTATCCAGAGCCGTTTACCAGAGGATAGCAGAGATAGAAGATCTACCACCTCTTTATACACTCAACAGACCTTTACTTAGTGGCAAGTATCTAATGGAGAAGGCCGTGCCGGTAACTAAGTCTGTTCCAGTAGCTTTGTGATTTTGTAGTTCTCAAAACCTTGCAAACTGTGTGCTGTGAGTAAACTGCTTGCTGCTTGCAATAGAGAAGCTGTGGTACCAACATAATACAGACAACCAGTCAGAAATACCATAGCAAGGACCTTTAAAAGTTGGGAAGAATTGGGGGATGAAACTTTGGGGTGAGTTTTCACACCATGCCTGTCTGGAGCATGCCCAGGGAGATGTGAGGAGAGCTGAGGGCTTAGGGAAATCTCCTCCCACCTGTGGAATAGTGTGTTAGCACTCACTGTCACTTCTCCTGCACTGCACATTTTTGTTGAGTGGTCCCTTCATCTGTCAGTATGCCAACGTGATTCACAATTCAGAATGGACAGAGATAACACCTCACCTGTCTTAAATTCTAAAATGGCTTGTTTTAGTAATGCTCTGAAAGCTTTAAAACTGAAATCTCATCCTCCCTCTCACTCACTGTGTTTATTGCTTTGTTCTGTAGAGGTTAGCTTTTGGCATGTGTTTATTTTCCAGGGAAGAAAAAGCAGCTCATAATTTTAAAGGATGTTTAAAGTTTGACATGAATTTTTAAAAAGATTTAGGGAGGGTGTGGGGAAAAGAGCATTGTGAACAATGAGGATTTCTTTAGGTGAGAAAGATAATTTTTGGTAAGGATTCTCTGAACTAGCATGTATAAAAATGTTAAATAATGTATTTGTCCTTACATTAGCAAGTAAGTAACAGTTGCAACACTGTACCAAACATCTAATAGTTTTATGGGCATAGTAGCTGGTGTATGGACTGTTTCTGCCTGATTTTGGGGAATTTTTATCAGTCCTTCAAGACAGCAGGTTTGTGTCAGGGTGAGAAGCATTTTTGTTATCCTTTTCACAGCATGTAACAGTACCTTGTCGTCTTGAAAATCATCTTTCTGCAATGGTGCTATCATCTATTTCCCATGAAAGAGAGCCATCTGTTTAAACAGTTGAGCCAGGACTTGCTGTGCAGCAGAGAGAGTCTGGAAATGTTCTCAGCTGTGGAGTTTTCACAAAAATACACATCTCAAAAATGTACAGCAAGGTTCTGTAGGAGCTTGTGCTGAGAACTATGTTGATGTATTTTCTTTTATTGGTTCAGTCTTGACAGCTGATTTTCTGACCTCTGCTGTTAGATTCAGCTGGGGCATTTGTGTAGCTGCTCATGTGCTCTTGGATTCACACATTTTTCAGTGTATTTTTACCTAGAAGAAGCATGGCAGAAATACCTGTCTCCAGTTGTGTGTTCTTTCTTGTATCACACACACACACCTCTCTGAGATTTATTTTCACCAGGGGGAGGAACTAGAACAGAAATACCTGTGTTGCCCCACTGTCCTGCCTGTTTAGCTGAGAAAGTACTGTAAAAACAGGTTTTCTTTCTCTAATAAAGCAAATTTTATGTCTGCTGGGGCACCTGCAGTAAGTCAAAATTATTTTGAGATACTGTTTGTACTGCTAAAAACTGTTTTCTTATAATCTTTGTTTCTTTATAAGACACTTTTATTTAGCCCTTTTGGCAGCAGATTGAATCATAGGATCATTAAGGTTGTAAAAGACCCCAAGATCATTGAATCCAACCATGAGCCCAGCACTGCCCTGTCCACCACGAACACATCCCCATATATTCAATTCCAGTGGGGAATAGGCATACCAGAGCAGGTGTTTTTCAGCTGAGGGATGCAGGAAATCTGTCTGTTCATAGAAAACTCCCTCCTGTGCTGACTCTTGGCAGCCTTGGTTGCAGGATCCAGCTTTTGTGGGCAGTTGAGCTCTCCCCTGAGAGATGGCTTGAAGAGAAGACAGGTTTTGAGTCTTGTAAATTTGTAGAATAATCTGAAAAGAAATTGATTTCTCAATCAGAGTGAGGGTGGTTGGATAAATCAGCCAATATCAAGTTGCCCACCTGCACAAACTCTTTGTGAGGGGGAGCCACTGTGGGCATGGGGACTTCACCTGGGCTGTAATCTGAGTCAGGTACTGAGATCTTGGTGTTTAAAAATCCTTAACATACCTTTCATTTGTTCATTCCTGGTTCCATTTTTTGAAATGCTTTCAAATTTTTGCCATCCATGGCCTCCTTGAGTAAGGAGGACTGTAGAATGTACAGGGAAAGGTTTGTGCAAGGAATTTCCTCTCTGCTAATTTCCTCAATTAGGTGTTCCTCAGTGCTCTGTGAGATCCAGGCCATAAGCAGTGGTCATGGCACTCAGTTTTCTATACCTCTCAGATATTCTTTCCTACATAAATCCTGTTTTCTGCAAGCCTAAGTGTCTTAGTCTGCTTTGTTGTTCCTTGCACAGAGACCCTTTCACATAAAGGATCATTTTGCAGCCCCATTTTTGTGCTAGTGAGAGCAGGGCAGTAGCTGAAATTCAGGGTAAAACAGCAATACTAGTCCCTGTACTGGCATATATACTGTTCACTTCCCTGATAATTCCTGACCTTCACTTTGATTACTGTTGGTGACTGACCTGACCTTTTGGTAGAACTGATAATAGAAACTAAAATCTCATTCCTGAATTCTAATATAGAGCTCCAAGTCCAGCACTCCTTGTGAAAGATTGCTTTGGTTTTTTTCTTAATATGTGTTGCTTTATATTTATCTGTCAAGAATTTAATCTCTCTTTTTATTGCCGAGACACCCAGTAGGGGAGGTTTTTTCTGCACCTTTTTTGCTATTGCTCCTCTTATTGCTTTTTAAAAATAATTTAGTATCATCAATGATCCTTCCTCAGTTTTCTTCCCCCCCACATCCCAGGTCTGCCCTGAGCTGGAGGCTCTCCAGCTTTGTTCACTCTTCCCAAAGAGATCATCTTTATACAAGTGTTAGTGAATTTGTTTTTAAGGTAGACAAAAATAAATCCTCCAGCAGAACTTCTGATGATTTTTTATTTGCCTGTTCCCTTGGTACCTTATCCTCCTGTTCACATTGGTGTTTTTCAGCTTCCTGTGTCCTTTTTCATGAAGCTTGTTTTATCTCTCTCCTCAAAGAACTGTCAAACTTTATTATTTATAAGCAGTGGCACAAAGAGCTGTGACCTTTGCTTTTGTTTATTATATCCCTTTGTAATAATACTCAACAATAAGTTCTGAGCAAGATTCTCTAAATAGCTTTAGTTCTATGAGTTTTGAAAGAAGAGTAAAATATTTGATTTTCAATCTTAAATTTCTGTTTCTAATCTAAGCATATGGTGCTGTGTTCATGTCTAGATTTTGATGGGGAAGATAGGACCCACCAAAAGTTTTATTAAATGCTTTGATTTTGAGATGACCTTTATTCCCTGCCCCTGCTACTTGTGATCCACCATCAGGGACTCCTTTGACATCTCTCCAGGGTTCTTGCATGCAAATAAGCAGCTGAATGGGTTGTTGTGAATTAAATCTATTTGAAATTCTAAATCTGGGTTGGTTTTGGTGCTTTTTAAAAAAAAAAATCATCAAAACCTAAGGAATAGAATAATGTAATTGCAGTAGAAATGTAGTGCATGCTGGATGTTCAGCTTTCTCATCTTTATTTGGTTTGCTTGTGGGACTGGTTGTGGTATCACAAGTGTTTTGGAGTACTTGATGACCTCTGTCTGATTCCTGTATTTGTTTAATAGTGTATGGAATGAAAGAAAAAGTAGTAGTATAGATGTCATTTAAGAAAAAAAAGACAAAAAATTGTCATGTGGCATCAATTTCTTAGCACTTTTGCCTCAGTACTTTTGGTAAAAGCAACTTTTGTGCCAGTTCTCATTTTTTCAGCTTATATTTTAAGAAAATGGGGACTAGTAGGTTATTTTCTGTTATTATTCAGTTAATTATTTTTCATCAGTCATAGTGACAAGATTAATCTGAACCAAGGCTAAAAATACAGCAACTTCTGTGGTTTATATTTCAACTCTTTCTTTGTTTATTAAATGAGGAATTGATGATAGGGAGCAAACTGAATTTTGCTGGGTCATTCTGACCTTGCCCACTCTCAGTGCTGGGCCAGAGGTGCCATGAGACTGAGCCAGGTGAGCCAGTCCTGCTCCCAGCTGTCCAGTTTTATTGGGTTGTGTGCCAGATATCAGCCAGAAATGCACCCTGCTGTGTTGCTCATGTTCAATTTCCACAAATTCTTTAGGTTTTATTAAGTGTAGGACCTGGCCTAACAGTGAAATAGGTTCTTGGTGGGAGCTGCCTTAAAGTAAAAGTGGGATTTATATTTACTAGAAAGAACAAATTGCCCTGGTGCTTTGTTCTCTCCTGGTGAGGTGACTGAGACATCTTAAACAGACTTTTGCCACCCCTGCAATGTCTGAGGAGTTACACATGCATGGCAGCAGCTACTGTGACCTTCATTTTGTATAGTCCATCTTTGGGGTGTTGTGGGGAATAAATCTTGCCCTGGGCAGGCAGCCAGACTCGATTTGCACTTGGGTTGGATTGTGGTGGCTTTGCTTCTCCATCCCTGCAGGTAGAGCCATAGTTGGAAGGTGTCACATAATTTAACACCTGAGCAAAGTGATTTGAGTCCTGTTTGGAATCCTGTGGTTCCCTGTCTCTGGGCTCAGTGTGCAGCACTGGGCCTGTGGAGTGGGGAGACAGCTGGAACACGGTGGATTTGTGCTGGAAGACCCAAATGTCTGCCAGCTCTGGGTTTGTGGAGGGTGCTGAGCATGGGGCTTGCTTGCAGTGGAATCACAGGATGGTTTGTGTTGGAAGGGACTGTGAAGAGCATCTCAGTCCACCCCCTGCCATGGGCAGGGACACCTTCCACTATCCCAGGTTGCTCCAAGCCCCATCCAGCCTGGCCATGAATATTTCCAGGGTTTAGGGTTCACATCCATTTGGGAGTGAGGTGAACCCCAAGAACTCCTGCCATAGAGCCCTCCATGACCCTCCCTGCCAAGGAGGCTGCTTCTTCCAGCAGTGCACCCCTGCCCTGCTGGGAGGGACAGAACTAGAGACCACTTTAGCCAGAATGACAGTGAGATGTCACTCTGTGAGTGGCTGAAAAAACTGCAGGAGAAAACCCTCAAAATAAAAGATCTGCTTCTAAGACTGTTCACCCTCCAACCTAAAACCAAAAGCCAAGGATTTGTATTTATTATCATCATTAAAGATCACTTTTCTTTCAGGTATCAGCAACGCAGAGGCCCGCCAGCCAGGGAAAGCCCCGAACTTCAGTGTGAACTGGACAGTGGGTGACTCAGGCCTGGAGGTCATTAATGCCACCACGGGCAAGGACGAGATGGGGCGCGCGTCGCGCCTCTGCAAGCACGCCTTCTACAGCCGCTGGATGCGCATCCACGCCAAGGTACAGCCCCAGGGCACCCTGACACTGCTCGGGGCTGAGGGGAACACCTCCATGGGCTTTGGGCACTCAGAAACGTGCTGTGCTTCTGGGCTTCCTCAGCCTGTCACAAGCTGGGCCTCCTGCTGGAGCCACAGAATCACTAGGGCTGGAAAAGGCCCTTAAGATGGTCAAGTCCAGCCATCAATGCAGCATCACCACCATGTTCACATTAAACCATGCCCTCCAGCACCACATCCATCCATTGTTTGGACATTTCCAGGGATGGTGAACCCTCTACTTCCCTGGGCAGCCTGTTCCAATACTTTGCAACCCTTTCAGTGATTTTTTTTTTCCTTAATATCATATCTAAACCTCCCCTGGTGCAACTTAAGGCCAGGTAGCTGCTGCTCCATGCAGTAATGGAGAAGAGCAACATGTTAACTTCGTTTTTAATGTGATGTTGTCTGGTCCAAAATGCATATTCCTTGCTGAGTAGGCAAAGTGTGCTGTCTCCTTTGAGCTTGCATTTGCATTTTAATTTATTTGGAAGGATAATCCCGTTTTCACTGCTGAGGTTTCACTCTTTACTCTCAGAAAGAAAACTGAGTAATTATGCCTGTGGCTTTTTGGCCTCAAGGTTTTGTTTGATGGATCCTTACCTTGTTTTAATATTAGCTGTTTAAATACTCTGGTGCTGTTTGGCCTAATGGGGTCTTGTCTCTCTCCTTGTCTTGTCTCTGACCCCACAGCTTTCCTCCAGCTTGCGTTCCAAGATCCTCAAGCCCAACCTGTACCACGACACCAAGCAAGGAGCCACGGAGTACCAAACTGCTAAAGAGTGTTTGTTTAAAGCATTCCTGAAGGCAGGACTTGGAGCCTGGGTGGAGAAGCCCATAGAACAGGATCAGTTTTCTCTCACAGTCTGATTCACAAACTGCACATCACTGGGGAAGGGGAGTTGTTCTGGACATTCCTGGTGTCCAGCGTTGCTTTCTGGCATCTCCACAGCCGTCAAAACATCCTTCTGCTCTTTGGAGTTGGGTTTCTTTGGGTTTTCTTTGAAACTTCACAGTAGCTGTTTCTGTTTTGCCTAAGTATTGAAACTCAATGATGATGCAACACATAATTGTATATTTTGTTATAGGAAAGTAATTTCTGGTGTATTTCTAGAAATACTTTTACTGTAGAAAATTTGCAGTAAGGCTGTCCTTACTGTATACAATGACTCATTTTTTCTGGGTTAAAATAATTTCTTTTTTAATTCAATGTCATCAAGTGCATGAAGAAATTAATAGTTTCTCTAGGTTTTACACCACACTTTTAGGAAGTAGCTTAATTTTTAAAAAAGAAGATAGGTGACAAAGCTGATTCTACTCCTCTGTTAACTTGTTTTTCAACTGCAGATATTTTTAGTACATAGACCACAGAGGCGGAATGGAGTCTGGACAGCTAGTTTTTTTTCCCCAATTCCTTGCTCTTTAAAACCAGCTGCTGAAAATTTCATGTCTTTGATGTATGTATTTATTAGTCTGTGAGCCAGTTTTTAACATGCAGCTTTTTATTCTGTTTTTAAAAATACATTTACCTCCCATTTATACCCATTGTGAAGTCTTCATTTTTTTTTACCATTGTAAACTGGAAACATCAAAATAATTATTTGTAAGTTAAGAAGTTTAGTCTATCACATGCAGAAGCCTGTTTAGAAGTAGATGATTTGTGTATCCCAGGAACTCATCTGAATACAATCTTAACTGTAACAGCAATGTAACAGCTTTAAAAAAATCTGCTCATTTTAAGGGCACCAAGCCTGAGTTGCCAAAACCAGTGACTACTTGTTGGGTATTAATTGCTCTCCTCTAGAAACTCTTGTAACAGAGAAACCAATTCTTAAAACTTATTTCCTGTGAGTTATATCTGCTTTCAGCCAAATTGTTGTGTCTGAGATTCCCTTTTGCCTTTGGGCTTTACATGTGTGATGGGCATCCTGAAGCAAATTAGGTAAGTTGCCCTCAAATGTGTGTCTATCTGTTCTGACTATTCCTTTAAAAAGTGTTTTTCCTGAAGGTGTGGACACTTCTGCTTTATGTAAAAATGTAAGATGGAAGCAAGATGCTGAGGTTTGATTAACTGCTGTGTAGAAGGAGCACCTCAGCCCCAGCACCCCTGGGGTCACCAAGTCCTTGGGGTGTTGAAGACTTTGGTCAGAAGTGGATTTACACCAATCATGAATCCTGAGGCATTTCTCCTTGAGTAGGAGCCTGTTCTCAGTTTTAAAGACCTGAAAATCATTTGTGCATGAGTTGGAGTCTCTGGGTTCATGTCCTGGGAGGAAGACACTGAGATGCATTGGGGTGGTGCTGTGGATAACAGCAAGCATTCCTCTGGGAAGACAAGAGAGGCTGTGACCCAGAGGTCTCCTCAGGGAATTGGTGCTTCTGGAGGTTATTGCCTTTTCCAGATGCTGGGGAGGAAGCTGCAATAGAAGGGCTGGGTTAATTCACCTTTGTGGTGCTTCAGTCCCCTCATTCAGCTTCTCATTAACGCTGAGAGCACTCCTGTGGCCTCTGCAGGCCAGCAAGGCTCTTGGAGACATCATCCAACCCAGGTGCAGACTGACCTCTTCCAAAACAGAAAGGAATTCAGTTACATGTGGTCAGGTTCTGCAAGCTCTGGGACACCAATCTTGGCATTGACCTTGTCTTGGTCACCCTGCAGAAGTTCTGTTTGGGGCTGTTGGTGAGTGTCTGACCATGTTTCTTTTTCTGAGGAAAAGGTGGTCAAGCTGTGTGTGTTTCCTTGGAGTCATTGCTGCTCTCAGGTGAAATACTCATTTTTAAGGGACTCATTCAAAAGTTGGCATCTCTCTGATTTTTTTCGAGGACTAGCAAAGTAGTAGCTCAAACTGTTTTTTTTTTATTAAGTCAGAAATATGAACAAAATATTTAAATAGTATTATAGACCTAGATTTTTAGCTGTTGGAATGAACTATTAACATTAAACTATAATGGAAATATATTCCATACCAGAATCTTTTGACAAAGGAGTTGTGTCAGGTTATTTGTGAGGAAAAGTTCTCTTGTTGGTAATTCTGGGATTTTAAAAAGAAGCTGTCCAGGGTTGTCTGCAATCTGTGTCTGTCTTGTGGGAGTCAATAAAAACTGCTTGGCTTCCTTCAATCCCTTGTTCCTTTTTGTGCAGCTCACAGTGGAAGGATGTAGGGAGAGCTCCCTGGAAATCAGTGTCACTGAGCAAGGAGGGGTGGCCATGTAGGTAATCTCAAGTGGCTGCAAAAAAGATCAGACAACTCAGCCTCTGGCAGGTACCAAATTTTGTAGGAAACCAGCTTTTGGAGGCTGAGGGCTCTGGAAAACCTGGACTGGGTAGGTGGGAGCTGGCCTGCACAGGGAGGCTGTACTGCTGCTCTGGGAGCTGCTTCTATTACTTTATTTTTATTTTTCCCTTATATTTGATTGAATATTTATATAATTATTTTGATTGAATATTTACATAATTATAATTGAGTATTTGTCTCAGGATCTTCAAAGGACTTAGAGTAACAACTTTAATGTTGATGAATACTTGAAATTGAATTTAAGGTGTTTTTTTTTCTCCAGATGGCAGTCTGGCTTGTAGTAAAGTTTTATAGGTTAGGTAAATAGATAATTTTAAATATAGATGTTTAAAAGAAAATATATATATATATGTATATGTTCTGCAGGATCATTTAAAGAAAATCTGGGCCTAAAGGTTAACACTTGAAATCTTGTTTATGGCTGTACTCAGGACTGGTGATAACTGTAGATTATTTACTGATTGTGTGAGTGTTGTTGTGTAGGAGCTTGTTTGTGTCCAGCTGGCTCTGCCCCTGCAGCACCTGGTGAGGGACTCTGCTGCCTTAGGGATTCACAGCAGTGGGGGTTCTGTACAGCTGGCAATTCTCATTTTCTCCTTCTCTTGGAGAAATCTTCTCATGGCTGGTCACTGCACAGGCAGCTCCAGAGTGGAAGGTTTTTGTGTGCAGTTGCTCTAAATCTAAGAGAACTAGCAGCTGAAAGGCTCAGGGGCAGGGAGCTGGGGTTGCTTTTCATCAGTCCAGCTCTGGAGATGGGCTGGGAGAGCTGCAATGTCTGTGCAGGCACAGTTTGGGGTAATTTGCTACAGGTGTGCAGGACAGGTGAATGCTATTGAAGGGAACGAGCCATGGAGTGCCCAGGGGCACTGACCAACCCCCAAAGGGAGCAGAGGGCACACAGGTGCAGGGCATCAACAGGAGGGGATAAAAGGCTGGGCTGAAGGACAAGAAGGGCAGATGCTTGCAGCCTGCTGAAGAGGTGAGGTGTTACTCTTTGTGGGCTGGTGCCTGAAGCCTTCAGAAAGGGGTAAGGAGTTGCTCTGAAGCTTTCTGATATTGTGTGGTGATACTCTATGTGTGGTGGCTGTCTCACTGTGACATTGCTGTGGCATATGCTGAGACAGGGCTGTTCACCAAAAGACAATTTCTGGGGAGGCCTTGGAGCACCTTCCAGTGCCTAGAGGGGCTCCAGGAGAGCTGGAGAGCGCCTGGAGTGCCAGGGTAACAGGCATGGCTACAAATCAATGGAGGTTAGATTTTGACTGGGTATTGGGAAGAATTTTTTCCCTGTGAGGGTGGGGAGGCCCTGGCACAGGGTGCTCAGAGAAGCTGCCCCATCCCTGGAAGTGTTGAAGGTCAGATTGGATGGGTCTTGGAGCAGCCTGGGACAGTGTGAGATGTCTCTCTCCATGGCAGGGAGCTGGAACTGGATGAGCTGTAAGGTTGTTCCAAACCATTCCATGATTTTGTGATGCCCAAGAGTGCATGTAGCCAAGGAACACCCCAGAACTCACTGTGCTCTCAGTGCAAGTGTGCTCAAGTGAAAGCTGTTGGTTCTGAGTGTTTGGGAGCATGAGGCAGAGCCTGTGTCAGGGAGTAGTGCTGCCTTTTAAACCAAGCTCTGGTTTTAGAAGAATTACCAGCTAGGAATTGAGAATGTGTTCTAAGAACTGCTTAGTCACAGTCATCACATAATTAAAATGTTGAGTTTTTTAGATATCAGTAGTTTTCAAAATAGTTTTATGTCCATTCCTTAAATTATTGTTTGGAAGGCTCATGCTTGCAGAGAAGCTGCACTTTGAATTCTTTCCAATTTCATCATCATTAACTGTCCACTGTGAAAATTATCCCAAAGTTTACTGAAAAAGAAGGAGAGCTGCAATTCAGGGAGAGAGTCAGAACCAAAATCTGTCATGTTATTTAAAACCTAAAACCCCACAGAAATAAAATGTAAAAAATATAACTGTTCTGTCTCAGAATCACTGTGTGGTTTTTGTTGGGTTCTTTATCCATTTATTTGTTTGTTTTCTAATATAAAGTGTTTTCAGTTGAGCTTCAATGTTTCCACCTGGACTTTGTGTGCTCCTGTTGGCAGAGGAGGTTGTGTTTATCCTGGGGCTAGAGCTAATAGAGGCACAGAGGTTTTTGTGTGCCCATTTGAGGCTCGTTGGGCTTGCTGCTCTTCCTTTGTGCCAACAGCTGGAGGATTTGCAGCAATTCTGGGTTGATTCCCTGTGGGAGAAGTTGTGTGGGTCTCTGGGCAGGCAGGCTTGGTGTTTGGAGCTGCAGGAGGGGGGGTTCATCCCTAGGCAGGTGTTTGTCCCTAAAATGGGATGAGCTCTGGCAGTTTTCCATCAGTGCATCCACTGGCATCGTGTGCTCGAGCCCGTACAGGGCTTCCCATGAAACTGCTTTTGCTGGGAATAATGCAAACCAGCCATCAGGGGCTGCAGGAACTGAGCTGGGGCTGGAGTCCTGGAGCAGGGAGGGCACACATCCCTTGTTGGATCGTGTCCGTGTACTGTGTTTTTCTGCACCTTTCAGCCAAAGGCCTCTCCCACTAGAATGGGCAATTAATTGCACCCACAGCATCTGTGTTTGCAGCAGTGAGTTTTGTGGGCAGCTGTGTTTTGTTTTCTTGAGTCATTCCAGAAGAGAGGAATTGAGAGCTGTGCTTGCAGCCACCTCAGCAGATAGAGCAGTTCAAGTAATACCTGTTTTCTGGAGGGGAAGCTCCACAGTTGGTGTCACTGCTGTGTTTTTATGTTTTTAATATCTTCATCACTGTCATACCAGTATCGTTTCTGTTGCAGTTTGGCTGAGATGTCCTCAACGGGTTTAAGATGCAATGTGTGTGTGTGTGAATATGTATTTATACATCCCTGTGTATAATATTGCTGTATATTATTTGCATTGAGCAGTTACTCTTCCCTGTGTGACAGTGCAAACACATCAGCTTTACCTGCCTGGTGTAAGGTTATTAAAGAACACTTTCAGATACTGTCCTTGACACTTTCTCCATTCATGACCCCAAATTTGAAGAGGAGACCTTGTTATACCTCTGGTTTGTCACTTTCCTTCCAGCATTTCTGTCCTCCTCCCAGTGTCACTGCTGAAGCACAACCCCTTGGTCGATTATTTTAAGCAATGACTGTTTTGCATACTACCTTGCTTTGTTTAAGTAATGTTTGTACAGAGATTTCAAAATATAAAGAGCTATATAATTGCTAAGTTTCATTATTATTTTTTTCACGTCAGTGTTGCTAGTGACAGCAAAACAATGAGTGGAATGTCACAAGGTACTGGGCATGTGGCAGGGAGCCACAGACACATGGCCCCTCTGGATCTGGAGCAGGGGCACCACCTTCCCTTGCATACAAGAAATAGAGATTAAGAGAGTCAGATCCAAGAAAATTCTGCTCCTCAGCCTGCTGCTGTGGGGCTATCATGGATAGAAGCCTTCAGCCATCATCTGGCTTATCAGATCAGTTTCTGATTGGGAACAGGGGTAAGATGGGAAATCCCTGCATGGGTGATGTACCTGTTTAGGAAATACCCCTTGTGAGCTCCAATGAGCCTTGTGGGTCCTTTCAACTTGGAATATTCTGTGACCTTTTCTAGGAACAACAGCAAGGAATGTTCTAAATTAAGCTCTGTCAGCATCAAAGTGGTTTCTGGCTTGATGGGTTTAGGCTGGACTTGATGACTTCAGAGGCCTTTTCCAACCTGCCTGCACCTGTGGTACTGACACTGAGCACTGCCACAGTTTGGAGGATGCTGGATAAGGGCACCACGTGGAGAGGCAGCAGTGCCAAGAGCAGCTCCTGGCTGAGGCACATTCCCCCAGGCTGTGGCACAGCCAGGTGACAAAGCCCACCAGGATTGATTGCCCCAGTTCAGCTGTTGGTGCTTGGTACAGAGCAGTGATCTCCAGAGGCAGCACAGGGAGGGTGCAGGAGCTCTTCCCCTGCAGGTCAAGTTGTGTTTATTCTGTTTTGCTTGGAAATCTGTCATTTGTAGCAGATGGGAAGATAATGGGAGAGCTGAGAGGTGAATTATTGGAAGCACTACTGGAAGCCTGTGGTTTCCGAGGTAAGTTTTAATGGAGTTTTTTGTCACTCTCATGGGAAAGTTGGGCTCTGAATTTCAGTTCAAGGCTTTGCAAATGGCCAGAATCTCTGCAGTTTGCCCTGCCACAGTGGTAACAACACAGAGGTGGGACCTGCTGGTGCTGCTGCTGATTCAGCTCTTCCCACAGAGAGATCAGCCCAGACACGAGTACTTCAGCTGCTGAAAATGCCAATTATCTCCCTCCAGAGCCTGTGCTGAACTGGGGTCTGCAAACCAGGAGATCTGCAGAATGTCTGAGGCCATGGCCTGTGCCTGGAGTGATGGCCCAGCACTGCTCACTCTGAGTTGTTCACATCAAGATCTGTAACAGCAGCAAACACAGAGCTCCTTCAGATGGCACACAGCAAGGACTGTGTGCTTTTGGAAAACAAACCAAGGGAGTCCCAGCCATGAGAGGCCAACATTTGAAGAAAACAGCTTGGCAGCATTTCTGCTGCAGCCACTGGGACTTCTGCCAGGGGGGCAAACAGCTTTGGAGCAGGTTTGTTGAACCTCACACCAGTAACGTGGGAACCTATGAGTTAGCCCCAAAAGGGACCCAAGGGATGCCAATAAGAGTTAAATGCTTTTAGGGGGGGCTGTGCCCACAGGGGTGACCCATCACACTCTGAGAGGACAGCACAGGGTGAGATGTGTGGCTGCACAGGCACCTCTCAATTCACTGAGGTCTCTGCTCACATGGCCCCACAGCACTGAGCCTTTCTAGGACCCAGCAGGGCTGCACTCCTCTTCTTGCAGGAAAATAAAAGGATATTTCATCCCCCTCTCTTCAGTGCCTCGGGTACATGGCTGGAAATAGTGCAATCTCTCACGAGCCACAGAGGGGTGAGCCTCAAAAGACATTCTCCTCCTTGGATGGCTGTGCAGGCAGCCAGGCTGCTTTTTAAGGGAAATGTGCTTTTTCCATGGCTGTGTCAAGCACTGCAGTGGGAATATTCTGGCAGCTATCACTTGAGGATGTTTGTACCACGCAACAACAAAAGATGAACCATCCAAAAAGGTGGGATTCAGCAGCAGCCCTGAGGGGCATCTTGGACCATTCAACAAGACTGTAGCAGGACAAATGTTGTTTGTATTACACACCAGACCTTGATGAGGGGGGCCAATTTGACTTTTATTTATGCCTCAACATGTTATAAATCCATTTTGTGACCTGGGGTGGAAAATTACTCTAGGGGCTGTGCTGAAAGCCCTGACATGTGCCATGTGTTAAGGAGACAGAAAATGGAGGGGAGCCCTGTCCCAGGGGCAGGGCAGAGAAAACTTCCATGATTTTCCCTTCTCTCTTTCCTATTCTCTCTTCTGCAAAGACATTTATCAATGGCAAATTCTCAGATATAATACTGCCACATTTGTGCTTTATTTTCACGTGAGGAATATCAAAAAGAACCCTGATTGCTCTTACAGCAGGACGGGACACCTGATGGAAAGATAATGATGATCTTATCAGCCTCTGTTCCTTCACCATCCAACCAAGCCACCCACTCCCCTGCAGGTGCAGAGTGAGAAACAGAAGGCCCTGATGCTGTGCAAGTGCTGCTCAGCAACAGCAAAGCACTGCTCTCTTGTCAACACTGCTTTGGGCTCAAATCTGCAAAGCAGCTGCTGTGAACAGATATAAACTCTTCCAGCCAAACCCAGTGCAACCTGTGTGCTCCAGTTCCTCTTGGTGAGGAGCTTGTCCCTCAGTTTGGGTGTAAATCTAGAATTGCAGCATTTTAAGAGGAGAATACAGCATTTGTCCTTGCTAGGTTTCACTTGGTTGGTGATTTCTGGAGTGCACTGATCCATCAGGATCTCTCTGTAATCATCTCTATATCCCCATGGGAATTAATTGTTCCTTCTAATCTGTTACTGTTGGGCTAACACTGAGCCTGGGGAGCAGCTGAATTTTACCTCAATCTCCTGCAGCTGCTTTGAGTCTGTTTGTGACAGCCCCAGCTAACAGCTGGGAAGCTGAAGTTAGCTATGAAAGCAAGGATCCAGGGATTTTCCTGAATAACCTACGGAATAAAAACACAGTGATGCTCTTTTGATGGATCCTGCCAGCTTATGAGGCCAAATTTATTTTCCTCACTGATAAAGGTAAATCCTGCTGGGCACAAGCAGCCCTGGCATTGCACAGATCTCCCTGTGGTCCAAACCCACAAAAATTTGCCATTCTCAGAGCCAGGTTTGGATAAACTGCTTCCACTCTTCCTGTTGGTGTCGTTCTCTACAGATGGGAGGATAAAAGAGAATTGCACCTCCCCTCCTAAAGCCTTTAAAAATCTCCCTAACACCCTTGGGACTGTGTTGGTACACACAGAAAAATTACAGCCAATAATAATAATAATCCCAAGCCTCTATGAGGCTGTTCAAGTTTCCTGGTAATGTCTTATCCTGAGCCCCAAGGAGGTAGAAAAATTTCCTAGAAGGAGAGTTTGGCCAACAGATTGACCAAAAATGCCAGGGGTTTTGGTTGGTTGGTTGGTGGTGTTTTTGTGGTTTTTTTGGGTGTGTGTATGTGTTTTTTCTTCTTTTTTTTTTTTTTTTTTTAATTTCATGGAGATTGTTATTAATTACCCAAATGTACAGGGTCCATGTGTTAACAAGTACACCTGTGTAAAATCTCTGCAGTGCTTGGAAGGTCCTCAAGCCAACCTTTTCCAGGATAGCTACTGGTGGCAGGTAGAATTGCATTTTAAAATCCAGTTTTTACAGATTGTTAACAGTGTACCTGCTGCTTTGCAGGGAGGATTCTCTTCTGCCTGTGGCTGGATGTGATTCAATTTATCAATTAAAACCAAATTAAGAGCTTCAGTTGGTGCTGGGAGCATGCTCAGGAAAGGCAGTTCTAATTTTCCTTACATGGGGTTTCTTCTGAGACTGCCCATGATACTTTTTGTAGTATTTTGGCTTCAGTTTGAAAGGAATCTTTTGAATATTTATTTTCTGTTGTCTGTTTCACAACCACGTTCCTCAGGTATCCCATTTTCTGGTATATAGATCTGCACAGGTTTTATTTTGAAAAAGGGATTGTTCAATTGTTTCAACGGTGATTTCCCTGCTACTTAAGTGATTTTTTTTTTGGCAAAATCTTGGGGTTTATTTATTATTTTCCCCTTCCACCTCTCCTCAGTTCAGCTTTCTGGTCACATATTTATTTTGGTAATTCACTTTCACTAACATAAAAGAGGGACAGAATGTTACAAGGACCCGTGTGTGCCTCTCATTTTTAAATTATTGGCTTTTACCTCCACCGTGTGGCAGCTCTTCAGAACTGCTTTTGCACAGAAGTAGAAAAAAGGACCAAGATGAGTTTATTACAGGTTAATTCAGCAGTATTTCAGACTTCTAAATATTGCTTTAATGAGGTAATTCTTAAACATCACTCAAAATCTTACCAGTGTTCATTCATCTCCATTTTGAGATGGGTACATTGACCAAATGATATTTCAGCAGAATATACCATAATATAATTTTTTTGGTATAAACATAATTATCTGTTTTCTGGCAGTCTTTGTGCATGTGTAAAAATACAAAGCTTGCATCATTTTCCTTTAATCCACAGATGAGCCTTCAAAAAGTGCTGCTTAACTGTATTTAGGAACTCTAGGCTGATCAGGTATTAAGTGAGGGAAAACAAAATCAGCTGGTCCAGAGAAAATTGGGATTTGGGAGCTGGTTTATTGCATTTCAGGCTGCAGGTGAGAAGGCTCAGGATTAAACATCTTAGAATAAAAGCTTTTAAAAATGATTTTTGCCTTTATTAAGGAATGCTTTGCCTCAGGTACATTGTTGAGCAATGTCTATGAGCTGTGCTTCTACCAACAAAGTATTTTCCACTTTTCCACAAGTCAAACTCATGTTGGAATCAGGCTGAGAAACTCTGAATTCTGGTGTCCTCTATGTCAGCACATATCTTGGTTTCTCAAGTTTGTCAACTTTGTAAGTAGAAATAAATTAATAAATAAATTTATTCAGCTTCAATAAAAAAAATTATTGCTGGTGTATTCAGATGCAGCTAAAGTGACCCCAAAATGCTGATCTCTGTGGTCTCTACAGATGAATTGTGGGTTTTGTTCATTCCAGTTCCTTGCCTGAAGTCGGAGTCTCTTTTTTCCTTAGGAGCAGCAGGAAAGTGAGAAATTGTTGTGAACAGCCTTTGTCTCATGGTTTCAATTGTCTGTTGCATCAGGTTTTGGTATAGTTCACTGCAGAAATCTGTTTATGAACATATCATTCATTGTAGGGTTGAAATAATGTTTTAGTATGAAAAACTGTGAACTTTTCAGTATATTTTCTTTCATATTGTGTATCTCAGCCATCTAATTTTTAGGTGCTGGTGAGTGTTAAATAGTGTTAAATACTGTAACACTTAATAGTGTTAACACTTAAATAGTCTTGTTCTTTTGCCAAAACTCCTTTATAGTTGGCTTGAAAGAATTAGAATTACAAAGTTGTCTGTAATGACAAAAAAAACCACTGTGAAATCAATTTTAAAGCTGTTTAGATCTTTTAATATATTGATAACATATATTATTAATTCAACTAGAGTCTGTTTTGTCTCCTGCTCAAAAATAGTTATCAATCCAGACTGCAATAAAAGTCAGCCATTGCAAGAGCATCTTTCTAAGAATTAATCCTGTTCATGAACATGAGCATAATGAAGAATTTAAAATGTGCTTTTAATTATGTTGTTATGGAGACAGCTAGCCTAATAGACACGCAGTGATTAACTGGAAAATGGGTGTTTTAGTGCAGTGGGTGACAGTTTTCACTGTCCCTTCAGCTAGAGATGATCAAATTTAGATATTTCTGGACATCTTCCTAGCTGAGCCTTAAAATATTCGGGTTTTTCCCCAGATCTAAGCAGAGTTGCCACTGGGAAAAGTCCTGAAAGGTAGAAAATAATAAATTATCCCAAGCTGGAAGGGACCCATAAGGATCACAGCCCCCAATGTCACCACAGCTGTGGCACTGGTACCTGTTTTACCTCACTCCTATTTGTGCTGTGGTGGTGGCATTCTGAGCCCTAGGAAAGAAAATCCAAATTTATTTAGGAGAATTAAAGCTGTAGTAGCAAAGCAAATTGTGATGCAGGAGCAGCTGTGTAGATGGTTTTATTTCTAGGAGGTTTTTGTGGCATCTGGCTCTGGGTGGGCATTTAATGAACATTGATAGATGATTTTTGTGTGTGTGAGAGTTCAGGGAGTCATTGGTGCAATGCACAGTGTGACAACGACCAGGTTAGGTGTATGTATCCAAAAGGAAGAATAAACTCTGTAAGGCACCAGGAATAGCCTCAAAAAGTGATGGGGAAACTTCCCAAACATCACCAAACTACTGCAAAATGCAAACAAGTGTTGGAAGATTTTGTTCTGATTCATCTCCTGCTGTCTGAGATGTGTTTGCAAAGTTCATGTCCTGGTTTAAAGCACAAAATGTCTGCTGAGGAAGGTGGAATGGAAAGGAAAACCCCCTCCCTCCAAATTATTACAAGTCTGAAAAGGATGGGCCTTCCAGGCAAAAATGAAGGACAAGGAACAGCAGTTCTTTATTTAGGATATCTCTGTGTATTTATATAACACAGAACAGAACAAACAACAGCACAGTAACAGAAGTTTCCCACCTGCCAAGCATCTTTTCACTGAGAAATTCACTGACAGAGAGAGAAACCTACCCCAAAGCAGTTTAAAATTCTGACTTAAATTTAGGTTTGACACATAACAAGGGGGCACTCAGCTCTGAACCTTGACACTTTGCATGGGAAAAATGAGGTTGCATCAATTTACTCACTTTCAGCCTTATCACTGCATGTGAAAGAGAGAGAAAGGGCTCAAGAACACTTTCTCAGCATTTTTCTAGTGCCCCTCTTTTTGGTGCTATTAGAGTAACGTGATCAAAATTGCCCTGTTTCTTACCAGATTATTTGATATGAACTCCATATATACATCTATGTTGTTTTTTTTCTCTGCTGTCACTAAGAGTCAAAAAAATCATTATACTTCACCTATAAGGCTAATTGTTGTTTTCTGAAGCCTTACAGTATTTTATTTCATGTTCTGTGGGTTTAATTTTCTCAGAATTTTATATCCTGAAATCAGTGAGAGTCTTGAAATTGAAATCTCCAGCTATGCAATGACAGGACTAAAATAGCTGGTGAGTTTGACAGTGTGTTAAATGAATTGTGGCTACATTTTATTGTTTTGATAATAGCCCCATAGAAACAAATGTACTAATCACATCAAAGAAATTTCAGTAAAAGCAGGGTGAAGTTTTATGCAGCTCAACCTTTATATTCATATCAGATTATTTTTGGAGAGGTGTGTAGGTTTTGTTGGTTTGTTTGGCTTTTGGGGTTGTGTTTGGGGTTTTTTTGGTTGTTGATGTTTTAGAGTTGTAAATTTTTGTGAATGGCTCATCATGATTCCCTCCTGATTGCCCTTTTCAATCCCATCCCTTTCTTTCATCCAACAGCTTTCTTCCCAATTTGTTGTGTGCTCAGGAGCAAAGAAGTAGTTTTTCTTTCTTGAAATAGAAATAAATGTTGTGCAAAGGGAAGCAGAGCCTGGCACTGCTTTATCAGGCCTTTATCCTGTTCCCAAGGGCACCTGTCTGTTCAGAGATTCCCAGATCAAATCTGCTCCCAGTCTGTCCCCAGGCTGCCTTGGCACAGCAGGAAAAGCCTCCTCTCACAGCAAGAGATACCAATACCTGGAAATTCAGCTTCTTCTCTGTTAAAAGGTGTGCTTTCTCCACATGACCTTTTCCTGTTGGCAGATTTGTGTTGGATATTGGAAGTGAAGATGATGCCTCAGGTTTTAGCTCTTATATGTTTCAGATTCAGTGCTGCTTTAGGGTGTGGGTCTGAGCTTCATATTAGGGGATGGTGAGCTCTATTCACAGAGCAGGGAGACAAAACAATTCCTTCTGTAGCTGGAGACCAAAGACAAATGATCCAAATCTCAAGCCCAAGAGCACAAAAAATGTGGGCTGGAGAGAGTAAAACAAGGAGGATGGGACTTCATAACCTAAAGCTGTAATTGGACAATTAACTCCAATATGCAAATGGAGCAGAACTTATAAAAGTGAGAGACCCCATGACCCATTGTCCATTTTGTGACCATTTTGGTTCATCTTTGGTGTAGCCCTGGCTGGGCTCTTGTGCTGCCCAAGGTGGATCCATTGAGGCCTTTTAATAAATCCCTGCTTTATTCTTTAACTCTGTCTGGCCTCTGTTCTAGGACAGCCTTGACAAGAGTTACAGGGTGGATCTAGAGTGACACGTGTGGATCAGAGTCTGGTTTAGCACTGCACCAAAAAACATTCTTCCCTTCTTGCCAATGTCACTATGGAACAAGCAAATTTATTTTATTTGAAGAGAGCTTGGTGTTGAGCAGTTTGTGCTGTAAAACTGTGGCTAAGGGTATACCAGTGCATTTCTTTTTTATTTAAAAAACCACAACTTTGGTAGGAATCATTTGGTGATTGTGATTTTGGTGACAAATAGAAGTAATACACCAAATTCTCATTTTTTTTCCCCCTCATATTTTAATAATATGTATAAATTACTATATAAATACTTTTTTCTTCCCAAGGATAAGGAATGTAAGGCTAAAATTATCACCTTGGTGGAAGGAGTATGGCCTGTAGAAAATCCAAGGGTGCATCTCTGCCACCAAAGTCTTTGCAGGGCTTGGCATACTGTCCCAGGTATTGATCCAAATGTGTTTGTCTGGAATGTTAAAATTGATGGCTGCAGGTGAGATTTCACAGGGTCTCTCCTCAGGCAGTGTGGTTTTAAACAGAGATCTCTGCAGAAGGTTCCAGGATGAGAAAGAACTTTCTGAGAGGTAAAAAGGACACCAGAGGTTGAGACAGAAGTGCTGTTTGGGGTGATCTGACCAACTGCGTGCCTGCTCACACATTGTTCCCCCTGACATTTTATGGTCATAAACATTAACTTTGCTTCTGCTCCCTAAAGTGTGAGTGGGACAAAGGGTGTCACTTGGTATCCAATGGTCACTTCAAAAAATTCTGATTAAAGATTTAGGTGCTATTGAAAGTGGTCATATTAGATTGATTTTGGACTGCAGGTCCTAGGTGACTGAGAAGAGATCAAGAGTCAGATCCGGCTAAAAACTCTCATATTCTTTCTAAAAATAAATTTTAAAAATGGAAAAATTAAAAAGTTGGCTTGGGAGTGATAATTAGGATATTTGTTGTGATGAAACTAAGTTTTTCTACAATATTGCGCTTAGTAATGTAAGCTATGTAGTAATGTGTGTGTACCCTTTAGTCTCCTTATCTCTGTATCCTTATCTCTCTATATTAGACTCCTTTAGTCATCACTTCAGTGATCCCATTTAGGTTTATATTTTCTTTCATGAGATTTTGGCAGTTTAAGCTATTTTTTTTTCCTTCTGCATTTCTTTCTACAAAATCCTAAAACAGAACAACAGGGTATCTCAAGTTGATTCACAAAATGGATGCCAAGCTGCAATGGATGCAACTTAAAAAAACAAAGAGCAGTTGTTTTGTTCTTATTTTATGATGAAAATAAGAAAAATGGAATTGATTTTTCCAATAGAAAAACCAGAAAAATAGAATTCCCAG
>JAHXMQ010012342.1:1775543-1785955 GCA_020466415.1 Ammodramus savannarum pratensis | reverse complement strand
CTGTCCTCTGGGCAGCGCTGGCAGCAGCAGCTGTGGAAGAGTTCCTGCCAAAGGAGATTTGCCATCCCTAAGGCCTGCCAATGCTGGTGCCTGTCTCCTGCCACAGAGGCCCAGGGGTCCACCAGACTTGATCCAGGAACAACGGAAGGGCAAGCATTGGAAGGGAATGGCCTCCAGCAAGAGCAAAGAAGGATCTTCTAGCAGCAAAGCCTGAGCTTGTGAACTGGGCGTCTCCTCAGGGTACACAAAGAGCTTCCCTCCATCCCTGAACCTCAGACACTGGAGTCCCTACTTTTACTCAGGATCTGTTACTTCTTCAGCACTGCTGACTCATCAGATCAAGGCTGAACCCATTTGCTGTAGTGATTTACCACAGAAACAGCATTAAATACCTGGGAGCAATTAATACTTATGCAGCCAAGTAATTTTTGAAAATATAAATACTAAAGGTGTCAAGTTGTTTCCAAGTATTAACTCTTTCAAGGGCAAGGCAGGCTGAGTAATTCATTTACCTTGTATCGCTGCAGTGCCAGGCTCAAAGTGTAACACATGCAAGTTAGAACCCAGTGAAATGTTTGAACTGAATATGGTTCCCTTGGTTTTGCTGCAGGTTTGACTTACAAAGTGAGACTTTCCATGCATGTGGTACTGAAGTCCCATATGTTAATTCATAAACTCAGTCTAAACATAGATCCCAATTAGCACAGGAAAGTACAGTGTGGTGTCATCATCATCCTTCTCACTTGTAAAGCTCAGGATATCTCTCAGAGCTGGTATGTGCTGACACAGGCTCAATGCTGCTGATAAACCACTAGAACATGTTCCATACCTCAAATCTCCATCAGATCTCAACACCTGAGACCTGAGTGTGTCCTTCCTTGTGGATCAGAGGCCAAAGCCGGGTCTCAGTGCAGTCACTGATCTACCAGCCTGGTCACATCATGTGGATTCTCATTGCACACTTTTACACCAGCCTCAGCTTTGAGGGGCTGTTACAACACAAACTAAGATGCTGGTCACGATTCAGCACTGTTTGTTTCTATTATTTATCCTTGTGTAACAAAAGACTCGCATGGCAGAACCAAATTGGGTTCCTACTGCTCAAAATCTCCCTTCCTTCCCAGTCTTGTACTTTGATTACATGAGAGCACATTCAAGAGAGAGATATCCACATTTCCTGCTTTGGAATTGATTTGGAGCATCTTGATTCCTAAAGCTTAACCTGTTCTCTGACTTTATTTACACCCAGTTGTGCCAGACTGCCTGGCCATTCCAAACCTGAGCTTCTTTGCTGTGAAGGCACAGAAGAATCCGGCATTTAATAACCCTAAATTCAGGAAACCATGAATGCACATTACTTCCCTTTGTTCAACAAAAGTAGTTACAAACAAAAATAAAGTTACAAACTTCCCAAGTCAATTGGCATGACTTGAGAAGGTAAAATATTTGGAAATCTAGTTCCCATCTCCAAACAGCAACTCATTTGCCTTTACATGGTCTGTTGAGAGTCAATTACAAAAATATGACAATAAATAGAAAAGCTCGTCTTTTGGGTTTGTTTGGGATCGTTTGGCTTTTTTGCCACGGCAGCCAGCCCAGAGAGTCCTTCCTAGGAGAAGAACACACCAGAGTGATGTCTGGGTGACAGTCCAGCCAACTCCTGCAGGGCAGGACGCAGGGAGAACCAACCACTCACCCAAGGACTCCTTCCAGATGTCCCCTACTGTGTTGTGCACAGCCCAGGCTGAAACACAGCACATCCAGACTGCCCTCCTGCAAAGCCTGCTGAGACTTCTCTTGTACAGGCACATTCTGCTTTCATTTTCTTCACTGCATTACTGGCAGCCCCAATGAAATACTGGAAAGTCTGCCAGGATTTCTCATTGAAGCCCACAGGGTTCCATGTGGATCTTCAGCAGGGAGGGATACTCATCTCTTCTGCTTCCCCACCCTGTTCCTCCTGGTTTAATCACCTTGGAGCTTTCCTTACAGAGACTGGAACTGCGGGTAAATGAGCATTGCTGATCCATACAGGGGAGGATAATAAAATGCCAAGAAACTATGTTCCATTACACGTGGGATGCAGATGAAATGGAAAACTGAAAATGAGTTTTCCTTTTTTCCAAATCCTTCCCAAACCTCTGCTCCAACTGAATTCCTAAAGGTTTCTTAACTCAAAGGTCCTCCCACTCAGCACTGCACTTGGAAGAACTCCAAAACCCACACCACTTGCTTCAATTAAAATAGCAAATACAACCACAAAAATACTTCCTCGTAGTGCAGAAGAACAGGAAGTGCACTTCCTATTAGTGCAGGCCAGGTGAGCATTCAAATGCCTGAAGATGACACTTTAGAAATATTTCACACAGTGTTTCCCAAGGCAGGGCTCTGGACAGGGAAGCACAAAGCTGCTCATCTGAAGTCAGGTATTTGTGAACCAAAAACCAGCATACAGGCAATGAGCATGAAATCCAGGTGAAATAGCTTGGATTCCAAAGTAGCACAAGGCAAAAAGTGTGTCTGGGAACACAGTATTCAAGGCAAGTTATAAGTTAATGCCTCACCCAAAGCTAAAAGACTAGAAATCACAGTTATCAACTTGTCAGAACAGGACAGGGTCAAACTTACTGTATTTGACATAGATTTGATATTAGATTTGAGACAGATACAGACTGCCAGTGTCCAGATTGCTCCTCTCCTATTACCATTCACCGAGTACCTAATAATCCTTTAATGATGTCTAAGTTTCATTTCCTCAAGCAGGGTTGTGTGCTACCAACAAGTGCAGACATGTACAATACATACACAGAAGGGAAATTTTCACTCAGCTGTTCAAACACTTTCCACCAAGGAATATTTAAAGACATCTGAGGTGTGCCAGTGTTTTTTAATACACCACCATACAATTGCTGCACACAAAGCTATTGAGGCATAAAATATTGCAGTAATCTTTAACTAATCCTCTCCAAATGAGGCCAGTAAGAATTCATTTTAAAAACTCACCAAACCAGACCTTTATTCTGCAGAGAATTTAAAAACTCAAGTGCACAAGGTCAGTGTAAACATGTTCTTTAATATCACTGAAAAAAATTTAGCAATCCAAGTCTTAGGTGGGTTTCAAATAAATAATCATTTTGAGAAAGTGTTTACATATCAAGGGAGCTCTCCAGGCAGCAAGAGCACAGTTTGTAATTCCTCCCTGCTAACACCCCCTCACCAAGAGAATGTACAGTAGGCAGTGCACACTGGAAAAACAATCACAACACAAGGGCACACTTGCCAGCTTCCATGGAACCTCTGGATAGGATTTCAGACAGGGGCAGAAGTAAATGGAGACATGCACTGCCTTTTAAAGCACCACTCTTCCTCCACAGCCTTTTCACCAACCTAACACAAACGGCAAGAGAATTCATGTTTGCTGCCAAAACCCACTCTCAGCTCAAAGACTGACACAGAGAATTTCTCTTCAAACTGACACTGCAGCCCAGTGCATCACCCCCTCCCAGCTGGGCTCTGCTCCTACTCTCACCTTGAAACTCCTCTCCAATCACTGCAAAAGTAACCCAGAAAGCCTAAAGACAGGTAAGAACTGTTATTTCTTGCAGATCCTGGCCCAGCATACTGAAAGGGAGCGAGACATGACAGGTCTCAAGGTGTAGGGTTTCCCAGGAAAACATTTGGTGTCCCACGCCACTCAAATAAAACTTTCCAAAAGCCAAAATACTTCCTCAAAGTGTAGATTTGTCTTTGTTAAACAAATATTCTGCTGTAAAAATATGCCTGATGTGAAATTTCTCACATCAGAACAAGAAGTAGATTTAACAATCTAGAAAGAACAAGAAAAAAAAATCAATTTTAAATATGCCACAAAAATATTTGCAAGAGAGTTACTGCAAAATTGTTTTCTTCCATTTTCATCAAAATATTTTTTTCTCTGTACATACAGGCTGGGCAGTCTTCCACTCTCTGTCCTCTAGTTCAACATGCAACAGATCTGTGATAAGCACTGCAGTACTCACCAGAGAACTGTTTCTTCTCCATTTCTAACACACCTGAAAAAGGTCCTGCTTTGAGTCAATTAAAAAAAAAAAGACTATGTAATACTGCTGTGTGTGCTGTGTACCTACTGAATAAATATTGCAGGAGTTAAAGGATTGTTTCACTGCTAGCTGGGCTTTGGCAAAACAGGAGTGGGGCTGACACAGACTGGATACTTCACACTTCTGAGTGGGGGATGCTGCAACATTTAACAGAATAAAACAGAATAAAATAAATCTTAGATCTAAAACTGTCAGTACACAGAATTCCCAAGTTGTTCTGAACACAGGAGCAGGGTGATCAGTTTTCTAGGAAAGCCACATAGTCAGTCAATCTGGCCAACTGCTGCTCATTGGGAATTGGTGGGACTGGAGCAGGTTCTGCAAAAACAAAACAAATGGGTCATTAATGAAATTTAGAAAGCAAATCCACCAGCAGCACCCTCCATCACAACAGTAAGGGAAAACAAATTAAATGCATCTGACTTTCAACAGCCTTCTGGGGACAGATTTTAACTGTATCTCCTCCCTGCACAGCTGACGTAATTCCTGTTATCTGCACCATTCAGTGCTCCAGGAGTTACTGACCACAAAAACTGCTGCAACAAGCTCCACTTGCCAGCAGCCTCCAGAGTTTCTCTGCACACACTGCAGCCTGAGAAATGAGGGCTGACAGTACTCTGCCCTGAGAAGGAAGCTCCTGGAGCTCTCTGGTTGCTCCTTTCCTTGCAAGCTGCCATCCTGGAGACTCCAAACAAACAGATGTGGTGGGTGACCAGACCAGCAGAACACACAGGAGCTCTGCTGTGGAAGTGGGAACCTCAGGAATCTCAGACACTGCTTAAAACATGAGGGAGTGAGGAGACAGAGGGAGAAGCACATTCCCATAGCACCTGATTGGGGTTTGCTGCTGTTTTTTATTTTGGGGAGGCCAGTGAGAACATCCGCCTCTCTAGGACTCAATTCCCACTCAGTGCTGACACTGTTTGTGCAGGTTTAGCTAAATCCATTATATACAAACAAAAATACCTGATGAAGGAATAAATCTGTTAAAGGAAGCTTCCAGCACACCTGGAGAAAAACATACAAAATTAGCCCAGTGGAACAGTTTTAAAGAGTTCTATGCAACAAAACATGGATCAAAAGCTAATTAAAATTAAACCTGTTTATTCATCACACTTGACTTTATAACTAAAAAGCAGAATACCCAAGGCTTAGCTGCTTCAAAAGACTCTTTCTTTTGCCTGAATAGCAGTTCTTGCACTCACTTTTGGAATAAAAACCACATGTAAGTAATTCCCAGTTTTTTTAAGCTCTGCACACTTGGCAGCCAGTTCATAAAAACCCAATCTGCTCATATGTAAAGTCTCAGGGCTCTGCTTGGCTTTGTGCCCCTTAGGGGTAAATTTCCACACCTGGCACCTGTTTACTATGGGCTCTGAAAACCAAAAAACTCTGTCCATGCAAACAGTGTCACTTCTTAGTCTAACAGGTCTTGCCCTTTTGGATATGCTGTAATTTGGCTCCTTCTGCCAGAGCTGCACAGAGCAGTTTAACAACAGTTGTTTCATCCTGCTTTTACATCTTAATATTTATTTTTGCCACAGCCAGATACAGATTTAGAAAAAAGAAAAAAAAAAGCCAATTGTTTCTGCAGACCATGGTTTGCATGGACAGACATTCTGTAATCAACACCATGAAAGTGAAGAGAATATTTAGATTTTAAATCAAAGGAAATGATATCAACAACTGGAGCTCCTCAGAACACAAAGATTGACTAAATCCCTGCCTGAAGAAGTTCTAATTCTCCTGAAGGAAAAAAAAAGTCTCAGGTTCAAGAGGTCTATTTTTTACTCATCTTTATTAGGTTAAGACCATTTGAGGTCATCCAGTTTCTGTTGCACAGAGGCAGAGCCAGCAGCAGGAGGAGAGGGAGCAGTCCCAGCACATCCTGTCTGCTTTTGTTTAAACAAGCTCATGTGAGGATTTAGCTTAATCCAAACTACTCGTTCTAAGTCCAAACCAAACCCACCACTTTGTACGTCCTCACATTTTACACATGCCCCGTGTTTATGAGAACCATGAGTATCCAGAAAGTATCTAACAGAATCCTGTGCAAAGCTGTAATTAAAAACTTCACGCCTAATTCCTAGAAAATGCTCAATGTTTCATGAAGTAACAGCTCCACCTACCTGGCTTTTTAGGCATCACCATGCGAGTTGCAAAGTCTGCTTGCCAGCCCTGATCTAGCACACCTGTAGGATACAGAAGGGGAGAATAAAGAGTGACAATTAACAGCAAATAATTTTTAAAAAAATCAAACCATTATCCAGAACCAAGATTTTTTTTTCTCTAATCACTGCCCAGTCACTTAAGAGGTTCAAAATTTGTAGATACATTTTTATTAATCATCACTTAGAGCTCTCTGAGCTCATCATCTACTGTAAATGCTGGCAACCCCGACGAGGGGAGGAAATGATGCATCTGACTCCATGCTCTCAGGAGGCTCATTTATTACTTTATGATACTATATTATATTAAAGAATGCTATACTATACTAAAGAATACAGAAAGGACACTTAGTGAATGCTAAAAAATAATAATGAAAGCTTGTGACTCTCTCCAGAGTCTGGCACAGCTTGGCCCTGACTGGCCAAAGAGCCAAAACAACTCACAGCAGAACCCAATGAACAATCACCTGTGGGTGAACAATCTCCAAACACATCCCACATGAGCATAACACAGGAGAAGTAGATGGGATAAGAATTGTTTTCCTTTTCTCTGAGGCTTCTCAGCTTCCCAGGAGAACAATCCTGGGTGAAGGGATTTTATCAGAGGATGTGAATGTCACAATTATCAGTATAAAAATTACTCAGGGAATAATGCCAAGTACCTTTCACAGCTTCTTCCACAGGAAGGCCAACAAAGGCTGCAAAATCATCTGCAACTATGGATGTGTAAGCCTGGGAAACCAGTCCAAAGGCTCTTCTCCTGGTTGCATCTAGGGAGGGAGGAACACAGCACACAAGGGACTCATCTCCAGAGCTGGGACACCTGAGAACATTCCCTCAATCCCACCACCTTTGGAAAATCCCTACCAGCCTTCAAGGGAGCCCTTCAGGAGCTCCCCCTCCCCTGCCACAACAGCTTGTTCTCTGGCTGAGCAAACCCCCTCAGGGCCTGCAATGAGCCTGCAAGTGCAGCCTGGGCTCCAGCAGCAGCACAGGGAACTCTGCAGCTGATGGCATTCTCTACTGGCAATGTGACAGCAATTAGTTAATAATTAGTGCCATCTAAAAAGCAAAGAAATAATGTTTCTCAAGCTACAGAGAACTTGTTTGGAGAACACCTCCTTTCAGCAGTCTGCACTGCCCTCTGGGAGCAAGAGTCTGCATGTTACCATTACACAGGATGGAAAACATTTCACAGAAAAACCACCTTGTAACTCCTACAAGGCTCTGAAATGCCAAGCCAAGTTCTCTGGTTAGAACTCTGATAAAACTGGGTGATTTATGGTCTGTTCTGCTCTTACAGAACAAACCACATGGTTTATGAAAATCCAGTGTCAAAGAATACACAGAAACAAAACCCTACTAAGACCACTTTAGTTGTTTCTACAAGGTTTTGCAGAGCTTTTAATTTACACCCAACACCCGAAAACCTTTTAGTAAAACCCACAGAACCCTGGCAGCAGTTGTCCTGATTTTTCACAATGAACAGTTTGTCACTGCTGGAGCAGACACCAATGATTCCAGGCAGCTCCCTGCTCCCACAGGAGCTCAGCCTGTACCTCTGAGTGCTTCCATGATGGGCTGGATGGTCTCAGACCACTGGTGTGCACTGATTGCTGTGTAGATCCCTGGGAAGTCCCTCTGCCAGATTCTTTGTCCCACTGACCAAACTGCACCCAGCTCAGCATTCGCCTGTTGTGACCAAAAAAAACCAAACTCCAGTGTCAATCCAGAAGAAAATCCTTATGCATAAACCCATTTCCACCCCCAGGTTTTCAGGGAACGTTGCAGTGCAACAAAACCAGCAGGTTTCTGAGGTGAATTTGGCCCAGCACTTACAGATTTGATAGCAGGAGGGATCCTTTTCCAGAGATAACGTGCATTATTCCTAAAAATAAATAAATAAAAAAGATTAAAAATACTTCTCAATACGTCACAAAGAGACACCACAAGGTTTGCCCAGATGCTGTGATGAACACTCTCAGTGCTTTAAAAATATCATTTCCAGGAATGAATATGGGATACTGAGGTGGGAAAGCAGAGCTGCCCTCCAGCAGACAACCCTGGGCTACTGTAACACAACCAACAGTTCATGGATTGCCTCATTTAACACCACTCTGGGAAAGCAATTTCTCCCTAAAACCTCAAGTTCAGTGCATTAAGTACACACAGGGACGTGGAATAACATAACCCCCCCAGAACAAATTCCCAGGAATTCCTGCAGGTTTAGCTCCTTCAAGCCAACAGCATCCCTCATTTTTAACAGGGATGGGCCAGAGTCATCCTGCTGGAGTTTAAACAGAAGGAACAAATCCAACCCTAAACAAAACAAAACAAAACCAAAACACCCCCAAATCCAACCCAAAACAAACCCAGCCCTGAACAGCTACAAAACAAAACCCTGAAATGCTCAACACTTCCCAGAGGAGCCAATTTCACCACTGAAGGAACTTTGTTCCCAAATTTCCCCACAGGAAAGGAGAACAGCATTCCTGTCAGCTCAAGGGGTGAAAGAGACTCAATCCCCAGGAGCACTGTCATTGTTTCTGTGCAAAACCAGCACTCTCATTAATCACAGAGCCCCTTCCCAGTGTGCTGGTGACACAGCCAGAGTCCCAGGCTGGGACAAGCCACTCACATGTCGTTGTGCAGCAGGTACAGAGCCAGCAGCTGCCCATACACCAGGGGTGTGGCAATGCCTCCGGGGGCCTGGAAACAAACACACGTTAGAGGGCTGCAGATTTGAAAGAGGGGTATGAAACCTAACACAGCAGGAAGCCAAGTTTTATATAAACTGAACACTCCAAGACAACTGATTTTTATTTTTTTTTCACATCACATAACAGGCCTGTGCAATTTTTTGGGGGGGAAGTAATTAAGCCTACATCTTCCAACTTCCTATGCTCGTGAAAGCTGCAGCTGTTGAAAGTGAAATTAAATTAACCCCTAGCTTCGTTTAGCTTCAGCTCAGGCCACTCCACCACAGCAAAGCCTCTCTGCCCCTCCCGAAAACCTCAAGCTAAGCTTTGGCCCCTGCCACGCTTCAGCAGAGCTCAGAAGGAGGAAATAAACGAGCTAAATAAATTTTAAAAAGCTGTATAATTGTGAAAGCGGCAAAGATTTCCAATTTTCAGGCCTTTTATCAAAGGGCAGGGGAATGTAAAGCAGCACGGAGGGAGCTTCCAATGAAAGCTGCCACAGCAAAACTCGGTCTGAGGGCAATTCCCCGAGCCTGGCTCAGGGCTCCACTCCCTGATCAATATTTTCCTTTTCTCAGCCACGAGAAGGACTGAAACCCACAAACTCCCCCTCCCTCATACTCTCTCCGAAACGGCGCGAATAATTATGCAGAAACACCCATTTCTCTGCAGCCTGCGCCTTTCTGAGGAGTCCAAGGGACCAGCTCAAACCCTGCGCCCTCCCCTGCTCGCACACAGGCCCACGCACCGACACAGACACACAGACAGACCCAGACCCCCCCTGGGCCCGCGGCACCTCCAGCTCCTGCGTCTCGCACTGCTCCAGGAGCCGCCTGAAGCTCCCGGAGCTCTCGGCCATCACCGCCACCGGCATCTTCCCCCTACGGCGCCTCCCGCCCGCCCGCCCGCTGCAGGCGCCCGCGCCCTGACGTCACTTCCGCCGTGCCCTCAGCGCGTTCCGCCCGCCTCTCTGTGCTCCTGGAGGACCGCGGGGGGCGTGGCCTGACTCGAGGGCGTGGCTTGACCCAAGGGCGTGGCCACGGTCCGTGAGGGGCTGAAGGCGGCGCGCGGCGCCAGAGGGTGGCGGTGTTTCAAAAGCCAATTGTTTTCTGTGAAATAAGCGAAGTTTCCGCGTCATAAAAAGAAATGGCTGTGCTTGGCGTGCAATACGCTGGGTTTTCCTTCTGTATTTGTCATGGGAGACGGGCGTATTTGTCATGTGTGAGACGGGCACCTTCCATCCTTTATTGCGTAAGGACTGTTCTCAAGGGGTAGGAATTGTTTTTCTTGCTCTGTGCCTGTTTCTGGTGGGGTTTTGAAGTAGTTTTTACAGGTGGATTCCCTTATCTTTGTTTCCTGTAAAACCCCATGCTTGCTGCTGTCGACAGGACCATGAAATATCCTGAGTTAACCCACAAGCACTGTCCAGTCCAACCCCTGGACCT
>JAHXMQ010012342.1:1755201-1766233 GCA_020466415.1 Ammodramus savannarum pratensis | reverse complement strand
CCCTGCAACACCAAACATATGGATGCAGCAGCAAACAATACTTAACAACAGCACTTTCATTGTTTTGTGGCCTTTTATAATCCGTCCAACAATTTTTAAATAAACTGGATGGAAAATAATGGAAATTCCAGGCCCTGGAACCCATTATTCCCACATGCCAAGCCCAATGCAGCTAAGTGCAGCAAGGACCCCAAAGTTAATGAAATTCCTGCCTGAGCAAACTTTTATCCTGCTGTTTGGGAAAATGACTTGTGCATCATAAAAGCAGCATCACTCAAGCTGTTAAAATGTCGTCTGTGGGAAGGAAGGCAAAGGAGCAGGAGGAATATATTTGTTAAATTACATAGAAGCAGCAATATACATATAAAATATATCCAATATATGTTTAAAATTTATCTTGATCAGGTTACTGGAGGTTGTTGGGTTGAAAGCACAAGGGTGAATTGATCAACTGCTGTGCCAGCACTTGAGGTCTCCAATTTAAATTTATCTCCAAATTTTCAGTGATTTTCATACAAAACATCCATCCATCACCCCACCACGCCTGGAAAAGCTCCATTCCTAGAGCAGTTCTCTGGAAAAAAGCGTTCTGTTGACATCCAAATGAGTAAGTGACTGCATCACTTCAAAACCCCCAAAGGACCATTTTGGGTTTGTTTTTATTTTTGAAGAGCACATTTCAGATGACAGCATCCACCTCGTTTCTAAAATTCCTGATGTCCTTCCCATTCTGATGAAAGATCTGTTTTGCACGAGAGGAGCTTTTGCAGAGGAAAAAGCTCTTCCAGCCGGCCCTAATTAAGTTTTGCTGTGTCCGCATGAAGCACGATGAGCTTTCTGGAGCTGGGTTTTCACAGCCCTTGTGCCTGCTTCCAGCTTCCCTCCAGAGGGCTGGAAAACACCCTTGGAAAGCTGGAGTGCACTGGTGGCTTTTGGGACCCCTGGCAGAGAATATATATTGATTATTGCCATTGCATCCTGCTCTCTTCTCCACCTCTGGAATTATTCCAGCCAGGTTGGACGGGGCTTGGGGCAACCTGCTCTCTGCCCATGGAACAAGATGAGCTTTGAGGTCCCTTCCAACCCAAACTGGGTTTTGGCTTCCTTTTTCTACCTCTGTTGGGGTCAGGATTGAAGGCACTCAATGAGACAATAGTCAGGTGTTTATTATTTCTTATCTATGTTACAGTCTCGCAGCAGTGAGTTTTGCAGTCTTTCATTAATCAGGCACAAAAATGGCCAACTGTCTCTTGTCACAGAGTCTTTTAAGGCTAAACTATCCAATTAAGAAATGACACCTAAATTATTTTCTTTTATTATTATAAATTATTACTTTTAATGTAATAACTGATCACTCGAAGCCCACAGTGCAGACTTTTCTGTCCAATTACAAAATACCACCCAAACCCATGAAGAAGGAGGTGAAGGAGAGGGTAAAAAAGAACAACCTGCCTCCACCCTAAAGCCTCCATATTACTTCATATTTATTACTACATTCTAAAACCCCAACATCTAAGTTTTCCACCCTGTGGTACTACACACTTCTAGCCAACTACACACCCATAATCCCAGCGCTATCAATAAATTTTGGAAGCTTTCTCCACGGCCTCAGGTCAAATGCAATGCTCTCCTGGGGGTCAGAGTTTGTCTGTGAAGAAAATCTAAAATTCTCAGCATCCAGAACTCCAACACCAAACCTTTCTGGTATTCTCTTGCATAATCCCAACAAGTTTTCCAAAGGATTCGTTGGCACAATGAGCCTTCACCTGCAGGGGATGGGAGTCACCTGGATTTAAGCACATGCCCAACCCTCAGTGAGGCACAATGGGATGTTGGCCCCTTTACAAACACCCCCAAAACCTGGCTGTGACCCACCCCTCTCCCTTCTCTGTGAAACCTCTGTGGGTTTGGGGAGGAAAACCACTTTCTCTGGAGGATGCCAATCTCCACTTGAGCAAAAAGGCACAGAAAGTATTTTGGACTGAAGGTTTCTTGGAAGAAATCACTATTTCTCCTGCTGCTCCTCTGACATAAGCCTGGAGGGTTTGCTGTGCACTTCCCCCTGAATTCCATTGGAGTTGTCACTTCCAAGCCTGTACCTCGGAAGGTTCCAGCACTGCACAGCCCCAGGGCCAGCTCCATCCCAGTGCTGGCTTGTTGGGGTCCCTGGGTGCCCCAGCTATGCCCTGTTACACTTCACACCCATCCTGCAGCTCGAGAAATATGAGCTGCTAAACACAGGCAGATGGAAAAGCACCACTCAGGAGGAGGCTGAGCTGCTGATGTCTTTAACACCTGCAGAGGCTTCAGCTCGGGGCATGGACACCTTGTGCCATTCCCAGGTGGAGAGAGGGTGGAATGTGCCTGAGATTCTGGTACAGCCATCTCCCAACAAGTCCTGCTCCCTGGGCAGGTGTCTCTCCAGCACATCGTAATTTCTGCCACGGGCTTAAGGCACGGGCAGGCCTTGTTACCATCTTCTCCCTCACCTCTGAAACTACCTGAGGCTGACATGGAGCAGAGCTCTTTGGAGAATAGTCTAAAAGGGCACAGGAAGGTCTCTGAGATGATGGGAGATCACAGAATCCTGGAATGGTTTGGGTTGGAGGGGCCTTAAAGTTCATCCCATCCCACCCCTGCCATGGCAGGGACACCTTCCACAGTCCCAGGCTGCTCCAAGCCCCATCCAACCTGGCCTGGGGCACTGTCAGGGATCCAGGGGCAGCCACAGCTGCTCTGGGCACCCTGTGCCAGGCCCTGACCACCCTCACAATTTCTTCCCAATATTAAATCTAAACTTTCCCTTATCATCATCTCCCTCACCTCCTCTGTGGATATAAACTTGCACAAACTCATTGATTTTAAGAGAGCCCTCAGCTCTGGATGCACTTCCATAATCTGTTCTGTAGTTTAAAAAAAAAAGAGATAAAATGATAAATGACACCCAAAGTTTTCCCAGCCAGCGAGGGTGAATTACTGACAGGCACTGTGACCTTGAAAATAATTTCCAGATAAATTCTTTAAACAAAACTTTAAGGGGAGGTGAGGAGGTGGAATAAAGTGAGCTTAAAATTAACATTTATGAACATTTACATTTCTTTGCAGCAGGAAAGGAGAGATCAGTCCCACATGTCTCCTGAAATAATGTAGAATCCTGGAAGAGTTTGGTTTGGAAGGGACCTTAAAGCCCATCCAGTTCCAACCCCCTGCCATATGCAGGGACACCCAGGTGATGACTGTGGTGACAATGGGGCTGCTCCAATGGGACCAGCAACAGCCCTGGTACAAATCTGAGAGGTTCCTCACGCTCCAAAACCTCATTTGCCTGGAACAAGGTCCTTGATTTGGCAGGGGACCAACTGCCTCAGTTGACTCTCCAAGAGGAAGTTGCCCATTCCTCTGCGTTTATCACCAAAGTTTATCCGGGTTTGTGAAGCTCTCAGGGGCTCAGCCTGCAGACAAGGGCAGGGTTAGGCTCAGTGCAAGCCTGAGGCTCATTTAGGCACAGGTCAGAAATCCCCAAGAGAGAAGATGGGGATTTGTTTAGGTACCAGTGAAAAGTCCCCATGGTGCTGCCTCTCCCTTGCTGCGTCAGGCTCTGAGCATTGCAGGAATGCCCTGGATTGCACCAGCCATGGGATGTTTTGGGCCTGATGTCAGTCCCTGGTGTAAAGGCAGGGCTGACACTGATGCTACTGACCAGCTGCCCACAGGAAAGCTGCCAAGAGCTCAGCAGAAGAAAATGTTCCCTCTCAGTTTGAGAAATCAGGGGATTGAGACTTGGTGTTCACAGAGGTGAGGAGCCCTCACCTCACCCCTACATCCAACACCTTCTCCATCAGGGGAGAGGGAGGATATATAGTCCAGTGGTGATTCCTTAAGAGGGTGACACAGCAGCTCCTTGGGAAGATGGAGGGACAGACCCAAATCCTCCTGCTATAGTCTTGGATCTCCATGCAAATTGGGGCGTATCCACACGGTGCTTGAGTCCTGGTGAAGAATGCCCTTTGGGATGTCCCTGGCATCCTCCTTGCACCAGGGAGTGGTCCTGCTGTCCCCAAACCTGTCCTGATCCATACTGGCTCCAAGGGACAATGCTCCCCCTTCTCCACTCCACTGATACCCCAAGTCCACCTTTAAATCTGACCCTGCCCAATTAAAAAACATCACAAAGTAAACAGCTGAAACACTCGAGAAAAAATCTCTGTAACCATAAGCAAATAAAACCCCAAACCTTTCTCCACTCCAAGCTGCCTCCTGAGGCTCCTCTGAGTCTCCTCTCCCTGTCCCTGAGTGCTGCCTACCTGTACCCACCCCATCCCTGGGTTTCTTTTCCCTGCTTCTCCTCAGCACTTCATGAGCATAAATAAAGCCTGGAGTTCTCTCCTGCAGTTTCCTGTCTCGTCCTGGACTGGAAAGGGAAACACAGCCCCTTTTTGTCTGCCCAGTCAGAGCTGACCTCCAGCCCCAGCCAGACAGGCCAAAGAGGAGAATCTGACTCCACAGGACTCTGCAAGCCGTTGCCTCACAAGGGGTTGTTTTGCCTCCTTCCCTTTTCCAAACAGGGAGCACACGTGGCATTCCATGGAACAGACAGCTGGCCATGAGCTCAGGCCACTCTGTCCCCACTGTACCCCCAGCACGTGGGCTTGGGGTTCATGACCTTGCAGATGGTCTGGGAAAAACAGGAGGGATGGATATGGAGGGAGGGATGCAGCCAAGGCCTCACATGTGGTGGCCCAGTGCTTGGAAATCTCTGGATCTGAGGGGGAGAAGGTGTTTCATGCTACCAGGTGAAGCATCCAGCCACCACCACGCTGCAGCTTTATGTGAAAGCAAAAGCTTCAGGCAGGATGTTTTTCAGCTGCACTAAAAGTCATCAGCGTCCAAGCACTGGAGGTGTCTCCAGAAATGGCAGAGGAGAAGCTGAAGGTGGTGATGGTCCCAAAATGCATCAGGTTCATGGATGGGGAACTCCCCTGGTTCTCTCCTCCGTTCTCCCTTCCCTGTTGAGCTTGTTCTGCAGCAATCCCACTGCAGCCAGGCACAGATCCGTGCTCAGGCTTCCCAGGGCTCCTGCCCCTCTCCAGGCTGGCTCCAGGGCAGGTGTCCTGGGACACAGCCACTGGCCCACGCTCTCCCCGTGGCTCCCCCCAGGCCCCGGGACACAGGAGCTGACATTCCCTGACAGACATTCCCTGAACAGCATGTTCCCTGGGCCAGGGCCATCCCCAGTTTGTCCCAGTCTGGCCCAGATTCCCGAGGCAGGCCCAGGAAGCAGCTGGGCGGGATTGTTTCCAGGCCGGTGCAGCTGGGGAAGATTTGCTTTGCTGAGCTGCTCCTGTCCCAAGGTCAAGGAAGGCACGATTGGGACATTAGCCCCTCTTTGGGCCCTGCTGGTGGAACTCAGGATGGGCCAAGAATCCCGGCAAATCCAGCAGGAAATGCCAATTTGTTTTGGTTAGTGAGGCTCAGAAAGATGTGCTGCCCCATGGCTCCATGGGCTGCTGCATCACCCACACTCATCACCTTCATCCCAGCACAATCCCAGCACAGCCACCCATGGATTCACCCCAATCCCTGGGTGTTGGAAACCAGGAAATTCCTCTGGCTGTCCTGGATGGCTCCAGCCCCTGCCAGGGGGCTCAGAGACCTTGCCACAGAGCCCAAGACCCTTGTGCCTTTGATTTTGACCCATGGAGCAAATTACCACCTTTATATGGGGAATTACAAGTTGAGAGAGTTTAGGTAGAATGATAGTCAGTTTGTCATGGGGTGAAAAATAGATTTCTGAGGTTTTTAGAATGGGGGTTCAGGAGGCAATATGGAGGAATTTTGGCGTGCCTTGTCCTCCTTCTTTCTTCTTCCTAGCCTCCATCTTCTGGGTGATGTTGGCACTTTTGGATTGGTTTAAAGGTAGAAACTCACTGTCTAACATAGGTGATAGGTATTGGGAAGTTATGGTAAATAATGTACACGTAGTTTTTAGTATAAAAGGCTAACACCACCCCAAGGGTGGTCACTGTGCCTCAACCCGACCTGCTGGACAGACCTCAACAGGTCAGAGAAAGAATTTTATAGATAACAACAAATAAACCACCTTGAGAACGAGAACAGAAAAATCCTGACTCCTTATTCAACTGTTGAGCTGAGAATAAGAAGATTGTGTGTATCTCAGAGTCACTCTGATCTCAGATCAGAGATTCTGAGACCTGGGAAGGGGACACTCAGGGCAGCACCCTCTAAGAGGATTTCACCCTCTGGCACCAACCCGGGGGTTAAAATCACACGTGGGTGTGGAGTTTGTGAGGTCCCCAGGACGAGGTGAGAATCTGACTCCATGCTCTGAGAAGGCTGATTTATTATTTTATTGTATTACATTATATTAAAGAATGCTATACTAAAACTGTACTAAAGAAAGAGAAAGGATACATCAGAAGGCTTAACAAAAATGAAATAATAAAAACTGGTGACTGACTCCTTGGAGTCTGACACAGCTGGCTGTGATTGGTCATTAATTAATAACAATTCACATGGAACCAATCAAACATTCACCTGTTGGTAAATAATGTCTAGACCACATTCCAAAGCAGCAAACACAGGAGCAGCAATCAGATAATTATTTTCATTCTTCTCTGAGGCTTCTCCGCTTCCCAGGAGAAGAAATCCTGGGCAAAGAGGAAATTTTTCAGAAAACGTCACGGTGAAACACATGGGGATTTAACTGGCGTAATCAGGAAGCAGCATCCCTGCCCTCCCTTCTCCAGGAATGATGCACAGGGAGCAAGAGTGTCCCCACCCTGGCACAGCCCTTTGGAGGCTGCAGCATCACTCACAGATGACCCTGGGGCGGCTGGGACCTTGCAGGGTCACTGAGCTCCTGACAAGGACATCAATTTGTCTGCCTGGGCTTTCCTTATCAGCCGCAGGCAGCAGGAAGCTCCCGGTGCCAGGGCTGCCATCCCAGCCCTTCCAGGTCATTTGTAATGTGCCTTGGGGGATGCTGGGCTGGCTCGCCCTTAACCCTCACGCGAAATTTACCTTTGGCTCCAAGATTTTATTGCATTTCACAAAATCTCAGAATGGTTGGTGTTTGGAAGGACATTAAAGACTGTCTCGTTCCCACCCCCAGCCATGGGCAGGGACACTTTCCTCTATCCCAGATTGCTCCAAGCCCTGCCCAACCTGTTCATTCATTCCCTTGTTTTCCTCTCACTTCCTGATCAGGCTCCAGCACTGCCCATACCAACACAACAATTAGGAAGCCTTTTCTTTGCTAAGAATTTAGAAATATTAAGCATTTTACCACTGCTATTTCAGTACATAATACTTATTTTTTTACTCCTATATTATTGACTATATTATATTTTATATCTATAAAAAAAGTCAGAATCTAGCACTGAGGATGGGTGGGAGACAAGATCTGTCCCCAGCCCTCCATCTAGCTGTGGCAGCTGACAGAACATCCCAGTCCCGGGGGAAAAGTGACTACAGGAACTGGCCAGGACCAGAAACTTCAGAAACAACTTGAGAATTTTATTCTCTGAATAAAACCCTGGGAAGAAGGCTCCCAGCGAGTCAGCCCTGGCAGAGAGGAATCTACCTCCGAACGGGGCTTTTCCCTCTGTGCTTTCCATCTGCCATCCTCCTCGTAATATGACAGCAATTAAAAGCGCTGAGAAATGGATGGGAACGATTTGGAGAAGGTCTCTGTCAGATTTGCTCTCATTAGCACCGCAGGCTGTTTTTTCAGCTGCTAATTGACAGCTGCCTTCCACATGCAGTGTCAAAAGCTAAAAAGCCCTAGGGCATTAAAGCAGGGAGATTTTAGCTGGGGCTCTCTCCTCAGCAGCATGAGGAAGGGGACAGTCTCATGAGCCCACCGTGGCCACCCTGATGCCAATTTTGGGGGCACCAGGCCCTGCCAAAGCAGAGAGATGAGGTGCACATGAGGACTTGGGACATGCCAGGTCCTCCCACCTTGGCTCCAGGCGTTTCCCTGGGTGTCCTGGGGCTGTCGGGGCAACTTTTATGCTGGGACAAGGGCTGTGACCACCCTCCCAAACTGTCCTGCCTTGGGGAAGCCAGGGGAGCCCCCCTGTGCCCAAATGTACAAAATGTCCCAGTGGGAAGACCTGCAAGATGTCAAGTCCAGCCTTTGGCCCACTAGACCATCCCACTGAGTGCCACATGAACTCAGTTCCTTGGGCACTTCCAGGAATGGTGACCACTTCCCTGGGCTGTCCCAATGCTCAGCCACTCTTCCAATGAAGGAATTTTTCCTGATCTCCATCCTAAACCCTCCTTGGTGCAGTTTGAAACCGTTTCCCCTTGACTGATCACTGATGCCTTTAATCCACTGGTGTGTGCTGCCTGCAGGAGTCACAGATGTGCTTCCCTATTCCAAGAAAAACATTGGCCTGCACTGAACAGAGCCAGGAGGTGAGCTGCCATGAATTTTTGGACCTGATGGGGAGATGGAGGCACCTGGATGGGTGTCCAGACACAGGGACAACATGCAGTGAGCAAGTGGGTGGCCATGTGAGATGTTTGCTCCGTGGATTTACACAGGAACAGCCTTGGAAGCCAGGAATTGGGAAAATGACTGTGTGCCAAGGTGGGCATTTCACTAATTGGCTGTTTAAATTTGTGATTGATGAGGTGTTGGCTTTCCTTCCCTGACACCCAGCTCAGATTTACTGCAGAACATTTTCACAGAAAGGGCTGAAGATGCTCCCAAATTTCAATATGCGAGCCCACACTGAGCGTCTTGGAGCTGCTGGGCAGCTGAATGTGGATTTCCTTCACTGGAGACAAGGGTGGCACAACTCTTGGGCATCTGGAAATTGTGCTCTTGCTTTTCCCCTACCTGAAGTGCAGAAGTTCACATTTTGGGCAGATTTCCTCCTGGAAAAGTCAGGTGCTAGGAAAAAATTTATTTCTTCACCAGAAACTATGGTGCCACCACATAGAAAATCGGGTACTCAAACACTTGGGCACCTAAAATAGACTTTTTTTCACCCACTTGGAGTGATGCAGGTTATTGCTCAGCACTCCCTTCTTTGGGGCTGTCAGCACCAATATCCACCAGCTCTGCCAGAGGGTGGGAAGAGCCCATCAGAGCCCAGCACGCGGAGCAGGCTGTGATTTACAGGGAGCCCATGGAATGTAGATCTCCCATCATTTCAGGCAGAATTATTTTTTACTGTTGCTCCACGCTGTAAATTTGTCTCTGCGTGACATAATTAACAGCATCGCCTCGCGGGGCTGGGGTGATTTACAGGAGTGGAAATAACTGCAGGAACGTCATGGCAGGGGAATTTGGGGAGAGGTGGAGGGAGGGGGAAGGAGAACAGCCTAGACCACACTGGTGGGTGCCCGTGTGGTGCCCCAACAGTGAGGAGAGAGCTTGGAAAGCATGGATTTGGCTCCTACGGGCTGAACATGAGCCAGGTGGGCTCCTGGCTCATATCAGCAATAAAGTGGCCACAGGACCATGCCCAGGTAGAATCCATCCCGGAGATGTCCAGGGAAGGCCTGGATGTGGCACTCAGTGCTCTGGGCTGGGTGACAAGGTGGGGATCAGGCACAGCCTGGACTCGGTGGCCTGGGAGTCCTTTTCCAAGGTAAAAGGTTCTATGATTCTGTGTGATTCTGTGTGATTCTGTGTGATTCTGACACCTCCATGGATTATTTCATGGTAGGCATCAGATTGAGAGGCTTGTAATGAAATCATTCCCCGGGCACACAGGAACAACGATGGTGTCCACCAAGCAAGAGCAGGGAATTGTCCAGAATGTAAATAACCACTGGGTCTGTTCATGGCTCTGTTTCTATTAAAGGTAAATATTCAAGAGATCAAGTTCTGCAGTTCACTTAGCTGAGCTGCATCCCTAACATCTCTATATAGGCTCGTCCCTAAATAAATGAGCTTCAGAACTGGATGGGAAGTCTCCCCAAAAATATCTCCTTTGGTGAGGTAAATGCAATCTCTGAATACTCCAAGTTTTCTACAGGCTACCATTCTGGAGACTCCATTTTCCCTTTGGACCAAACAACAAAAAGCCTCTCAAAAGCCAAACAATAATTTCAGTTCAGTTTCTTTGGGCTTAAAACCCTGCAGTTTGGGAAGTGGAGCTGAGATCCATTCAGCATTCACGAGGATCTGCAAAAATGTTGCTGTAGTATCATTCACAAGCTGGGTTCATTTCCCCTGATAAACTCCTCAGCCTTCTTTACCTGGGGTCCTCATGAATCAGGAGAAACACAGCATATCCCAGGAATTTGAAAAATAGGGGATATTTAGTCAGATTTTCACCCCCTTCTCTGCTACAACAACCTTAGGCATCCAATTCCCCAATTGCTAAATGATATGGAAGGATATAAAGAAGCTGTGGATGCCACATCCCTGGAAGAGTTCAAGGCCAGGTTGGGTGGGGCTTGGAGGAAATTGGGGTGGCAGAAGGTGTCCTTCAAGTTCCACCCCACTCCCATCCCTGTCTGCATGGATGAGGTCAGTGAATGCAGGACACAAATTCTTGGTTGTGTACTGGTGTAACTTCCCACATGGACAATTTTGTCCTGCTTTACAAACCCCTATTTTCATGCAGATGATCTCAGTTTGTAGGAGCTGAAAATAAATCTCTATTTCCATCCTGGAATGAGCAACCCCCTCTGGGACTCCACTGGCCACAGCAGAACAGAGAAGAGATGTCTACTTTTGGGGAGGAAAACACGTTTCACAGCCCAGGGAGCACCCCTGGGTGCCCAGCACCAAAAGAAGGGAATCTTCCACCTCGGGATATTCTAATCCCTGCTAGTTTCCCTGTCACACTCAGGTCTCACTGTGTGAAACACAGGAAAAATGCTCTCCCTCCCAGTTTATATCCCAAACGCAGGAAACAGAAGCCCTGCACGCTCTTGTTTCCAAATCCCTCTCCAGCTCTACTGGAGCCCCTCTGGAAGGGGCTCTGGGGTCTCCCTGGAGCTCTCTCTTCTCCAGGTGAGCACCCCCAGCTCTCCCAGCCTGGCT
>JAHXMQ010012342.1:1708139-1755101 GCA_020466415.1 Ammodramus savannarum pratensis | reverse complement strand
GACACCCTTGGACTTGTGTCTTTTTGGTGCTCTATAGTGTTCTGTGCCATGGAGCAAAGTCTGTCCATGGCCACCAAGAGACTGCTGTGAGGACAAATCTCAGGTTATGTGTTTGCAGGAATCAAATCACTGCAGCTGCACAGATATCCTCTACAAATGGGAAGTGCATGGGAAGAGGAGAAGTGGAAGGGAAGGCATTCCTCTTCCTGGCATTCTGAATCTTCCCCGCGGAAAAAGCAGAATTGCCCCAAGACAGTCATTTCTGACCAGGCAAATGAGCATTTTCTGTGGAAATGTCCATGAAGACATGCCCAGTTTTCTGGTGTGCACTGCTGGAGGAGCTGTGGTGGTGTAAGAGGGTGATTGGTGCCTTTTCCCCATTTCCAGCAGGTCAGTGGGCAGCAGGAGAAGCCTGGGCTCCAGCCGTGGCTCCAGGGCTGGTGACCTTGGAGAGCCACATTCCCATCTGTGAGATGAGGATAAGAAAGTGTCATGCAAGAACTCTCTGGGTTATTAATAGAGGCCTCTGGCTGAGATTCCAACACAGCCCAAGGGCTTGAGAAGCCCATTTATTCTCTACAACTCAAAGCAGACAAGTGACTCAGATTTCCTTGACACTTTTGAGCACAAAAGTCAGGGAAAAGCATTCTCCAAAGCTTTTGTCTGGAGGGAAGGGAGTGTATAAATATGTGATTTTCTATTTTTTTTTTTCCCAAATACAAATGGAAACAAATTACCAATGAAGCTGAAATGTTTGGGTTGGTTTGACTTTTGTGTTAAAATAAGTCAAGATAGAAATCTGAACATCAACTGCTCTGTGTGTCATAGTTATGGTAGAAAAAGCAGGTAAGGCAGGGAAAATTCAGGCTCCATGGTATAGGAATGTTTCCATAATTTCCTGTTGAAACAGCAGGTGAAATTGATACATTCTCCCAAAATGTTTGGATTCATTAAATGGATCAAGTGCTAGCAGCAGTGGTTCAAGGATCCTGTAGATATAAAGGAGTTTCTCCAGCATTGGTGTTAAATTAATTCCTAGGCAAACTGGCAAAATCCCGGATAGAAAACAGATGACAAAGATGCCACAGAAAGGCCATGGCAAGATTTTCTGGGGATGAGGACTGGAGCAGGGCAGGGAACAGGGGAACAGCACCCATGCATCCCATGCAAGGGGCTGCTCTGGGATGGGATACCCTAAAGGAGATTTCTAATTGGGCATTCCTAATTTAGGCCAGCCTCAATCCAGAGGAAGAAGGGAGTGTTCGAGGTGTGGGAGCAAAGCCACAGGAAAAAGGAGGTTGCATTTTGGGTGAGGGGACGAAAGCAAAGCCAGAGAAACATCAACAATTCTTGGCATTTTAACTGTATCCTGAAAATAGTCAATCCTGTTTTAGGGCAGGGGAATTGTCTAATCTCCCTTTTCAGCCCCGTTTTTAATGGATACATCTTGTTTTCATTCTGGCTTTGACAAAATCTGATGCAGCTCCTTGACTTCATTAAAATGACATTTGGAAACAAACAAACGAAAGGCTCGAGCAGAATCTTTGCAAGCGGATTTTTTATGCTGTTTGGTTTTTTGTTTTATTTTGTTTTGTGGTTGTTGGTTTTTTTTGTTTTTTCCTCCTGGAAAGTTTTCATTTGGACAAAGGGGAGTTTACCACAGGGGTTAAAAAAAAAAAAAAAAGAAAAAGCAATAATCATGCCCTTGGAAGACAATAATCATTTTGCTGGAAAACAGTAATTATCCCTTTGGGAGGATTCGAGCACTTTTCGTTTTCCTCAGATTTGTGTTTACTGCAACCTCAGAGGCAGCAGGAACAACACAGTGTTAGAATTCCAAGGATTATAATTCCAAATCACTGGTGTGGTGACCCCTTGTCTCATCCCTTATCTCTCATGGCTACGGCCATGAAGAGGATCAGCAACACATCCCCACCTTTTCCTCGTGTGCCACTCTTCCCTCATCCAAACCCCAAAAATTCCTGGAAGGAACATTTCCTCCCAGCCCATAAAGGCACTCAGGTGGTAATTGGCCCTCACCTGAGATGATTTTTCTTCTTCAGACCACGGGTTGGTGTTCTGGAAACTCTGAAGCAGGACACGGGAGAGGAGGAGCAGAGCGAGCGCTGCATCTCCCAGCACTGGAGAAGCCAAACTGGGATGGATTCCTTTGGCTTGGATGCAACGTAATTAAAAGGGAATGGTGAGGCAAAGACACACAGGGAAATTCCCGACAACATGAAAGGGAGGAAGGGATGGCTCATAAAGGAGTGATTCCCTGTTTTCCTTGGCAGCCCAGCCAAGCTCCCTCAACGCAGGGCTGGAAGAGGCTCCACACTGAGCGGAGGACAACAACAAGCCGGGCCCTGTGGAAAATGACCCTTCCCTGAGCAAACAGATCTGATATTCCTGCCACCTCCCAAATGTTTGGATTCTTCATTCTACTTTCTTCATCTGCTCCTCAAATCTGCTCTCCACCAGCAGATGTGGCCTCGACCCCGTGAGCTGCTGGGTTTTTGTGCAGCACTCATGTGCCTGAGGGGCCTCCACTCACCAGGGCTTGGCCAAGGTGCCCAGTTCCTGGGACATCCTTCCCCCCTGGAGCCCCTGCTCCAGGCTAGGGAAGCTTTGCACCTGGGTGTGCCCCAAAATCAGGGATTTGCACACAGAAATAAGATGGGTTGAGTGCGGCGTCCCCTGCTCTCATGAACGCGTCGAAGCTTGTGGGAAATGTTTTAATTCTGCTTAGTAGGGGCTATGTCACCACCAAAAATCATAAATAATTAGAGAATCACAGAATGGTTTGGGCTGGAAGAGATCTTATAGGTCACCTCATTCCACCCCCTGCCATGGGCAGGGACTATCTCCCACCATCCCAGGTTGCTCCAAGCCCATCCAACCTGGCCTTGGGCACTTCCAGGGATCCAGGGGCAGCCACAGCTGCTCTGGGCACCCTGTGCCAGGGCTTAACCACCCTCAAAAGGAGGAATTCTTTCCCACTATCCAATCCAACCCTGCCCTCTGGCATTGGGAAAGCATTCCCCCTCATGCTGTCACTCCATGCTCTTGTCCAAAATCCCTCTCCATCCCTCTTGGAGCCCTCTTATGTACTGAAAGGCTGCAAAATCTGGAAATACTCTTAGGCTTAACTTGGCTTGAATGTGAAGGTGTTTTAGACCCAGGTTCAGTTTTTAGAATTCAGCATCCCTATGAAATATGTTTTGGAATCAGCAAAACAAGGAGCAGAGGGATTCAGAGTTATGCAAAGCTGACTTCCACTGAGTCAGAGAAGTGAATGGAAGTCTTCCTAATATAATTCATTTTTCTCTCATTTCCTTGACTTAAAGTAAAAATACCAAAAATCCAACAGCATTTGGAATACAGAAAAGGGACAACCAGCCAAAACTAGCAAGTCTGGCTCGGGTTCCTGACACTGCTCTCTTTTCCAACACTTTCTCCTGAAAACCGCAAATTAGCACAACAAGACTTTAAAATGGGCTCCACAGATGGATCCTGGTGGCAGCGATATTCCTGCAGCCTGGGGGGGATCTTTGCAGCAGGGTCTGGAGCAGAGCAACCCAGCAGGGCTGATTTCTCCACTCCCAGAGCTTGGGGACTTTTTCTTCCAGCTTTTCTCCACCCCTGTGGCAGCTCTGCCCAAGGAAATAACCAAAACCAGAGGGAGAAACCTTCCCTCCTCCTTCATTGGGTTTTGTTCCACTGCTGAATAGACAAGGGGGGAAAAAAGTTTTAAAAACCATCATTTCCCTTATTTTTATTGAATCTGAAGTTGCTTTTCGGATGTCCTTGCCCGTTTGGGAGCTCCTGGGGACTGAATACAAATCCTTTGGATTGAAAGAGAAGCCATTGGTTGAAGGCAATTTAAAATAGGAGTTTTGTGATGTATGGGTGCAAATTACCTGGGGAAAAAACCAGAGTCAGTGGGAATAAAATGGGAATGGAATGAATGATTAAAGCCTGCACTGCTCCAGGAGCAGGTTTCTCCCAAGCCAGACAGTGACAGCAGAGCTCTCAGCATCCCCGGGGCACAGAGTCAAGCCAAGGCTGAATCCTTCACTTCTCATTTTCCTGCGTTGGGTTTCCATCCCCTTCCTTCTCAGCCTGGGCTGTTCATTGCCCTCCTGGAGCCCATGGAAGATTCCTTGTGCATGTGCAACACCCCTCATCCCACAGCAGGGGAAATAACAAGGGGAAAAAAAAAAAACCCACAACAACCAAACACCAAACCCAAGAGCAAAGCACCGCTTGGAGAGCATTTGCTGAGCTGCTGAAATCAAAAGGTTACTCCCCAAGGTGGGATGAGGAAACTTGAGAGCCCAGGCAGGTTCCTGCCCAGCAGCCAAGGAGGGGAGATGCCAAACTCCCCTTCTGGGAGCCCCCATGTGTGCTGAGCTCATCCAAGGAGGGACTGCCCCAGATCTGGGCACTGCAATTTTTAAAACGTTTTTTCTTTTTTTTTAAAGTACTGTGCCTCAAATTTGATTCTGGTTTGGGTTTAGCTGCCAAGCTGATCCTCTGAGAGTTCAGTTTTCATTTAAGGGGGGAAAACCCAGTGGTTCAGCGTCTATTAGATTTGACTCATTGCAGCATTTTCAGTTTTATGCAGACAGGAAATCACAGAGAAGCAGAGCTGGGTATTTCCCACCACGCTTGTGCCAGGCTCACAACCCCTCCTGCCTCAGGTGCTTTCGTAGGAAACAGCCCCAGTCCTGCCCAAATTCATTTGACACAGGCTTAGGTCAGGCTGAAGTCAGATTTAAGTGCATTTGAGTTAAAACACCAACCAAAAAAAGGCATTGGAGTTAAAACCCCAACAAAAAAAGACACTGTGTGAGGACTACACACTCCAGGTGCTGTCAGTCCTGGGAGTTTATGTGCTGACAAAGGTTAAATAGATGGAAAACAAACCATCAGGCCCATTGAAGATGGAACAAAACAATGAAAACACCCAGAAACAAGAGCAGGAAAAAAAAAATTTGGACAGGAACAACAAAGTTAATTGCAACCAGCTTGGCTAAAGCACCAAGATGAAGTGAATTAATTGATTTTTTCCTTGTAAAAATCAACAAATGTTCTGAATTTGCTTTTAGCTGAAATGGGCAAGAAGCATTTGCAGGTTTAAAGCAACGAGATGGTTTCACTCTGACTAATCATTAAAAAAAACCCCACAAAAACAGGGCAAATATTGCTCAAATCAGCTAAAATGCTGAAATGAATCTGTCAGGAGGGGCCTCTGGCTCCAGGAACTCACGGAAAAGAGGAAATTTGGAACAAAAGTTGAATTATTAGCCCAAGGTAAGTGGTTAATGAGTGCTAAATACACATGTCAGCGAAAGATATACAAACCCAAAGTGGCACTTCTCTTCTCAGGGATGATGGAGGGCAGCAGCAGCCATAAATGAAATCCATAGAATGGCCCTTTGGGATGGATTTGCCACTTGGAGAACAGCAAACTGGAGTGGGGATCCCATGGTTTTTCCTCTTCTCACTTTCCCTCCACCCGCAGGTGCTGGCTCAGCCCAGCCCAACATCCAGACCCAGTTTGGACAGCTTCTCTGCCCCTCTCCTGAGTTTTATGAGGGCTGGGAGGGCTGGAAACACCCTATCCCATGGTCAAACACCCGCTGTGCCTCAGCCCCAGCTGCTTTGAGCTGTGATTTATTTGCAGAGGAGGACGGGGGATGCCTCAGTCCCCGTGTTCAAGGCTGGGCTGCCAATTGTCTGAGCTGGCTGTGCCCAGCAGACTAAACAGGCTGGGGCTTGGCTGGCAGCCATCAGCCCTGCAGGTGATCCATCACCACCTGGGAGCCCTGGGAATGCACGTTCTGCCCTGTGCAGGGCAAGGGGGAGGAGGACCCCGGGTGTTCTTTAGTTTGGGCATCGTCTCCTGGCCATAAATAAGGGCCAGGAGCTGGAGGTGGCAGTGCTGGATGGCAGAAAAGCACCAGATCTCAGAGTTTGGGGGTGCCTCTGATAGCTCCTTGGGGCAGGAGGGGGTGGCAGCTCCCCAAAACCCTCCAGGGACATAAAACCCACAGTCACAAGAGCCTGGCAGGCAGCAGATCAAACACAGACAGGGTTTAGGGCAGGGATTTCCGCCTATGCTGTCTGATGGAAATTTGACCAAGAAATTTCCATCAAGAAATTGGTCAAATTTCTTTTTTCACACGTAAGGGAAAGCAAATTTTCCTCTGAATTCCTTTTTGAATGATGGAAATTTTCACAGATGACAACATCTGGCTCCCACATGGAGCCAGGTGGTTTTGCCATGCCCAAGCTACACAGAATGGTTTTGCCATTACAAAATGGCTTTGCCATATCCAAACTACACAGAAGGGCCCCACAGCCCGGGGAAGAGATTTCAAGCCCTTGGGATGTTCACTTCAGGCTGTGCTACCCGCCCCTGTAGGAACAGAGGGGGAATGGGACCCCAAAGAGGGTAAAACAACATTTCCAGGCAGAAGAGGATGGCAGTGAAGTGATTCCAGCAGGGAAACGATTCCAGCAGGGAAATACTTCCACTGAAATGATTCTCATGTCAAAGAGACGTGCCCAACAACTTCCACTTGGGGTTCGTGCTGGAACACGGTGTCTCAAATTGCCTGAGGTTTCAGGAATATGTTATTAACTGTGGTAAACAAGCTGGGAACCAGATCTGCCCAAAATGGGGTTTTCCAGCTTGGTTTTGCATCTGCTTTTTTGAGCTGGTTCAAACCTTGTACCTTCCAACTAAAGAAAAAAAAAATAGAAAATTTATCCAAACAGGAATATTTTCAAATAAAATGAGAACATCAGGCCACCAAACAAGAGATGGTCCCACTGAGCACTGCTTACCCACCTGTGTGAGTGCACAGCATTTTGGGATTTACCAGCTCATCACAAAACCCCAATCTGGCTAGAGGAGAAAATCTCCAAATGAAAGCTTGCTTCCTTCCCAAGTCTGCCACTCCTGGGAAATGGTACGGAAAAACGTGCCCAGAACTTCCCTGAACTTTTAATTCATGGAAAGGCTTTTACCAATTCAATGAGTCCATAGCTGGCTGGCTGCTCTCCCTCCCAGGCTGTTGTCAGGCTCTGCTTTGGAGCTGGGGAGGAAACACACTGGGGGAGAAGGCAAGGAAAAAGGAGGAGAAGGGAAACCTTATCCCAGCTTGGATTAACAGCTGGGTGGGAGGCAAGCAGGTCCAGCACACAAACAGCCTTTCCTTTAAGGGGTGTCTGTGGTCCCATGTCCTCCCAAGGGGTCCCAGAAAGTCCTGGGGTGCCAGAACAGCAACAAAGGGACAGCTGGGACTGTGTCAGGGGATGTTTAGGTTGGATTTTAGGAAAAGATTCTTCTTCCAGAGGGTGCTGGGCCCCAGGGAATGGGCACGGCCCCAGGCTGCCAGAGCCCAAGGAACATTTTGACAAAGCTCCCAGGGTGGGATTGTTGGGGTGTCTGCGCAGAGCCAGGGCTTGGACTCTGTGATCCCTGTGGGTCCCTTCCAGCTCAGGCCATTCCATAATTCCATGATTCTTCATCCATCAAGCAGAGGGAGGCATGCCTGGGAAGCAGCAGAGGCAAGGGAAGGAAGCAAGCAGAGCTCTCATCTTTGGAGAGGATGAATTTCCTCCTCAGCCTTGATTTAGCCCCTGAGCCGTTTTGGTGGAGGCTGCCATCACAAACAAAGCGCTCTGTTTTCCTGACCAGGATCCAAGGGAGAGCTGAAATCCCCTTTCAGGGGGGAAAAAACAACCTCTTCAGGGTTTTTCCCCTTCTTGAAAAAGAGGAGGAGAAAAGAAAAGGAGCCCAAGGGCAGCCCATGACAAACTGAGTCTCCTCTAAACCCTCTGGAGATGTTACTTCACCCTCGCTGGGATGCAGGAATAACATTTCTTATTATTTTCCCCCAGCTGCAGCCAATATCCAGCATCTGCAGCGTGGTGCTCTGGATCTGTCACATCTGGATGCTGGGGATGGCCGGGGGGAGTTCAAACCCAGCGCTGGAGCACGAGTCCAGCAGGGACTGTTGGCCTGTGGCCAAGGAAAATGGGCAGCACAGGGAGGGGAGGCGGCGGCCAGCGCCTCATCCCACCACACTCAGAGCACACGTGCCAAAGCAAACGGGGAGCTCTGGCCCTGCTGAGATTCCCAGGCCAGCCCCAAATTACCCCCAAACGCCAGCGAAGTCCAGGAGATGAGAAAGCCCCAGGAAAGGATGCTCCATGCTGAGCGTCTAACAGTCGCAGCCCGGTTTGCAACCCCTCCTTCCTGAGTGTGCTCGTATTTTCTGCAGCAGATTTGGAAAGGATAAAACCCTTCCGATGAGAAATGCTACTCTGAAAACATATTTTCTGTTGTTTTTTTTTTTTTAATTTTATTTTACTTCCAGGAAATGAGAGGCATTTGTGGGATTGGGGGGAAAAACAAATTCACATATTTAGGCTACTGCTCTTAGTCACAACTGGTCTCACCAGGGAGTTTTCTACTGGGAAATTATGTTCTGTGGAGTTACCTTAATTTTTGTGAGTGTTGTGTCAGACCAGCCTGATTTTATCAGAGTTTACAGGCTTGGTTTCATCCAGCTAGTCTGTCTTTTTAAGTGCTGCATGAGCTTAGGTAACTCAAGTTAACATCAAAAATGTCATTCAGACAATTTTTATCAGTGGTTTTTTTCTTTTTTAAAATCCCTTTTTTGATCAAATTTCTTTTTTTGCATGTAAGGGAAGAAAATTTTCCTCTGAATTCCTTTTTGAATGATGAAAATTTTCACAGATGACAACATCTGGCTCCCACATGGATGGGATTCTTAGCAGGATGAAGCCCCCAGTTCGGTGTCTCCTCAGGTCACACAAGATGAATTCAAACTGGCCTGGATGGAAATGGTCCATGAAGGATAAGAACTGGATGGGGAGGAAGAGCAAAAAGGCAACCAGCAGAGCACAGAGTTGGCAGAGCTGGTGGATTCCATGGGGAGGTCACTGTCAGGTCTGGAATTTTGGTCCATCTTTATTAATGGCATGGAAATGCAGCGTAATATGCCAATAAAGCAAAGGGAGGGAAAAAAGAGAAAAGCAAACAACCCAGAGAGGCTGACAGGGGGGAAAAAAATATGGCATTTCCATGAGGTTCCTGCTTAGACAACACCTGAAACAGCAGAGAGCATTCTGGGCACCCAACATTTTAATTTGGAGGGAGTTCATGGAGGAGTGACGGAGACAGAGGAGAGGGAAGTGTTGAACTTGGCTCCGGGAGAAGCCGGACAGAGCAAAAGGCTGGGAGTGATTAAAGGAAATAAACACCCAGGGAGAAACCCTGACCTCGCTGGGGCTGCTGTCAAGGCTTCCACTGGCCTCAGCAGGGCCAGGATTTCACACCAAGAAAGGGGAATTTGGTGCTGGAGAAGAAGCCATGGGATGGAAACTGAGCAAGTTCAACGTCAAGGGGATTCCAGGCAAGAAATCTCAATTTTGTCAAAAAGCAGGAAAATGCAGAGTGCCAGCTACTGCATGGCAGAGCCAACTGCACTTCTGTAACCCTCTAATTAAGGGGAGGTTAAATAAAACAAGTGTTACATATTCAGCTATGATGAGAGGAGAAAATTGGATGTAACAAATCCACCCCCTGCAGCCAAACTCCCCACTGGAGCATCTCCCCACTTCAAGCACAGATGGTTTTATATGGGAAATGTAAATAAGAAGTTGCCATCTGGTTAATAAAAAAGCATCTCTGCTACATTTGACTACATGTCCCCATATGTAAACATTTAAAAATACACTTTTTTTTTTTTTTCCAATGTTTTAAGGTTTTCCTTGAGAATGCCCGTGGAGAAGGAATTCCCATAGACACTAAATGTGATAAACCACAAAAATGTCCCATGTTTATCCTACAAATTTTAAATCTATATTCAATTTCACTGCTATCTGTGTGGAAATATGACCAGGTTCTATTGCTCAATATCTGGTGAAGCTGAGAATTGGAGAAGCCAGGTTCTGAAATCCATGGTATTTGTAAAAAAATCAGGCATAATGCAGAAATTTTTTTTCCAGAAAAATTGTTGGAAAATTCTGCCTGGGAGATGGAAGTTCTTTGTGCATTTCAGTTGAAATTGTCAACCAGTTGTTTGTTAAAAAGGGAAAGACACTCCTGAGGAACTGGAAGTATTTGGTTTGGGTTGGTTTGTTTGGTTTGTTTTTTTGTTTTTTTTTCCAAAGGATCTTTTCCTTCCTAAACTGATGTACTATCAAAATAAAGCTGCAGAGAACTAAATAATGCTAATATCAACAGAGAGTTGTGTATTCCAGGTGGCACAGAAAGTTTAACCACTTATTTCAAGGACAGGTTTTCATCTTTCTCCTTGTCCTGCAAAGACATCAAGGAAATTCCAGTCCTGGGAGACCCAGATATCCCACCCCATCCATCTCTCCAGTGAGCAGCACCTCTGCCAAATCCTCCCCATCAAGAGGGGGTTTTGCTCCTAATTAATACTAACCTAAATGATTAATTATAAAAAACCCCAATATTTAAATCAAGGAACACAGGCACCCTCTCAGCTCAGAGGGGAGTTTAAGGGATTACAGGCTGAACTTTGACAAAGAGATAAGAGAACACATCCCTGAACCCCTTGCTGGACAAGCTGCCAAGTTTTCTCTTTCTGAAGGGGCTGGGTTAGCAGCAGGGCTCCAAAGAAGGGACAACATCACCCCTCAGAGCCTCTGTGTGCACCTGAGGAGGAAACACTTCAGCCCCAACATCAGGAACCTGCCAAATTCCTCAGATCAATAACTGGAGCTGCCCTCTTGGATGTGTGCTCTGGAAGCAGGCTCCACTCCAGATATTCATTATGGTCATAAAAATAACCTCTGGTTTTATTTCCTTCCCAAACAAAGTGTTTTCAGGCCAAGCCCAGCACCCTGGATCCTTCTGCTTCTGTTACTTTTAGCTGCAAGCTCCTCAATGTGCTTGGGAGCCTCTGCGGGGGATCTCAGGCCTCGCAGCCAAGGCCTGACCCCGGAGAGCTCCCCTGGAACCACAGCGTGGTGTCCTGATCCTCCCCTTCCCATGGAATCCATGGAATGCCAGAATAGTTTGGGCTGAAAGGGACCTTCAGGATCACCCAGTTCCTGGGACAGGGACACCTTCCACTCGACCAGGCTGCTCAGAGCTCCATCCAGCCCAGCCCTGAGCATTTCCAGGGATGGGGCAGCCACAGCTCCTCTGGGCAGCTCCATCCACCCTCACAGCCAGGAATTTTCCCCCAATATCCGCCCTAACCCTGCCCTCTGTCACTCTGAAGCCACTCCCCTGCCTCCCTACATTTATCCTGCTCCATTTAGACATCAGAGCTTGAGAAGGAGATCCCCAAAGAATGCAACACCACCATCCTTCCATCTGGGCACACAGTTGGCTGAGAACAGTGGGAAAGAATCCAAGAATTCAGCATTTGCCAGGAAGCATGGCCAGTGTCCAGCTCAAGTCCAGCAAACCTGATGTTTTGGCTGGACCTCAAGGAATCACTGCAATGTCACCGGACCAGGTGAAACACTCCTGGGTTCTTGCTGCTGTTAATCACTCATTTAATGCTGGGCCACGAGGAGAGAATAAAAAAAAACCCCAAAACTCACCTGGATGGTTTCCTTGCTCTTAGAGGGGGTGAAAAAGTTTCTAGGCCAAACTGCCCACTGTACATTTACAGGAAGCTTTTGTTGCTTGGTTTAAATTTGTTATTACATTTTTATTGAAAGGAAGCTGGAGATGTTTACTGACGTGAACCACGCTCGCTTTGTGCCTCTTTAAGTGCCAGAAATGTTCCATTGCAGGCACCCTCTGAAATGTTTTCCTTTTTCCTGCACACTCTTGAGTTTATGTCAAGTCTCCTCGTTAAACCAAGGAGTGATTCCTTATCAGCTGCAATGTTTGGATTGCAGGGCAAGATGGATATTCCACTTCATTTCAGCCTCAAAACTGGGGGAGCTGAGAGCAAGCACTGGCATTGTCAGATGTCACAGCCAAGGGCACATACACACACACAGGGCCCTCTCCAGTCTTCCCCAAAACGTGAAAAACATATTTTTCAGCAGCTCAGCCACACATGGGTACCTATCTAGGCTGCCCCTTTCTGAGCAATGCAAAGAAATCAGCCCTTATTATTGTATTTCTGAGGAATGCAAAGAAATCAGCCCTTATTATTGTATTTCTGAGTAATTAAAAGAAATCAGCCCTTACGGTGAGGGGAGCTGCATCCCTCTCCCTTTAAGAGTTCCCAAGCTTTTCCATGTGTCTCCCCAGGCTCCTGTCTGTCCCTTTTGCCCCCAGAGCCAGCTCCCTTTTGCCCCCAGAGCCCAGCCGACTGCACCAAAGGTGTCACCAGTGTCCCAAAGGTGTCACCAGTGTCCCAATCCTGCTCCTCTCCAAGCTCCACCAGGATCTTCACGCCCCTCCCCATCCTCTAAAGCTGTTTTTGGCAGGAAATTGGGGTTGTGGGGAGGGAGACAACCTGCAGCATTTTCTGGTTTCATTCAGTGAATGCTGTGCAGATCCCATGCAGCAGGACGTGGACGGAAATTCCTCGTGAAGCAGCTCAGACACCACAGGAGTGTGGATGGATGGATGGATGGATGGATGGATGGATGGATGGATGGATGGATGGATGGATGGATGGATGGATGGAAAGCCTAGAGCTGTGGGCAGGTCAAGAGAAGCACAGAAAATATCAACAAGATGAGGAAAACTGGGAAGGGAGAGGAAGAATCCTTCCCCTCTTGATGTTTTTAAGTGTTGGTGAAAGCTCCAGCACCTGTTCCCAGAAGGAGAGGATGTGGACAAGCTGTGGAGGGATGGGAAGGGAGGTTTGTGGAGCTTTTCCCAGTGAAGGGGGACAAAGAGAGACCTGTTCCTGTGGCCTGGTGGCACTCCTGGTCCCCTGATGTGCTCATGGGGAGTGGTGACAATCCTCAGTGGGATGGGCTGGGCTTAAAAAGGTTTTGGTGGGGTTGGAATGGAGGTTGTGGGGGCTTCTGCTGAGCTGATGGGACAGACACCTCAAGGCACATCAGGGCACTCCCCCAGCACCACCTGGGATCACACATCCATGGGGATCAAATGCAAAAGGGGCAGTTAACAGGGACAACAGCTGAAGGCTATTCCTGGAAATGCAGAGCAGGAGGATCCTCACTAACAGCACAGAGAGCCACATGGGGACCATGCACCTCCTCAGTTTCCTGAAGGAGCTCAAACCAGCCATCAAGTGTTATTTTAGCACAGTTCCTTGTCTATAAATATTTATAAAATACTTGCTTGAATACCCCTTTGAAAAAAAAAAAAAAGAGTAAAATGAAATAACCTTCCAAACCCCACTACTGCTTATTGCATTGCATCTTGGGCAAAATATTTTCTTAACCTTTCCCATCTTCAAACCCTGAGCAAAGCTCTCTGCTCCTGCAGGGCAGCAGTGCCTGCTTGGTGGTTCAGAAAGTTACAGAGGGCTGTGGGAATATCAAGATTTGGGAGCAAATGAAGGTGAAGGGAGAAATAGAGGCTTTTCAAATTTGTAGTCTTACCAGGAGCACTTGGGTTTCATCCAAGAGGGGTCAGTGTGAGAAGAAATAAATTCAGAGATGTGAATCAAATTTGATGTGCAAGGCTTGGCACCTTGGGCAGGGCTAATTAGTAAAATTTGGTATGTCTTTGGTATGGATCTTTTGCATTATTATTTGAGATGACTCAGGATCATTCAAGCCAGAAGCACCCAAAGTTCAGCCCTGGAGAGGAGAGACCTCCTGAGAGGCCCTCAGGATGCAGAAACAGGGATCTGTGTGATGCTCAGGGGTGGGCACAGCTTCCCATGGGGATGAGGAGAGGATCTCTTCCCTTTCCCTCCTGGCTGATCACTGTCCCTGGCCTGACTGGTTCTCCCAGCACCACCCTCCCCACAAATCATGGGCAGCCAGTGGGACACAGCACCTAAACCTGAATCAGCCTGGTTTTAAGGCATTTTATTATTAGAGATGACCTAACCCATTTTGTGCCCCGCTGTGTTCCTAAACTCATCTGGTTCAGCAAAGCCCAGGGTGGAGCTGTCACCCTGCCCCTGGCCACCAACGGGGGCAGGCTGGAGCCTCCCTGGGCTGGGGGTGACCTACTTTCCTGGCTGCACTGCCCCTCATTACCGATTCCTAATGATCTCCTTGTTCATTAAATGGAGGTTGCCACCTGTCCCGCAGACTTTAGATCAAGCTGGGATTAACAGATCCGCTGACCCATTTCCCCCTTTTGTAGGACACAGCCCCGTGACCAGTTGGGCTTTTTCTCTCTTTTTCTTTTTCTTTTTCTTTTTCTTTTTCTTTTTCTTTTTCTTTTTCTTTTTCTTTTTCTTTTTCTTTTTCTTTCTTCCTTTTCCTTTTCCTTTATCTACCTTCTCCTTCTCCTTCTTTTTCCTTTTTTCTATTTCTTTTTCTTTTTCTTTTTTCTTTATTCCCCAGACCATCCAAGCTTGAGCTTTAGCAGGAATGTGGTGCTGGGGATGCTGCTGCAAATCCTGCCCCAGTCGGTTTTGGTGTCAGATTCCACCTGCCTGGATCCAAAATTTCCAACTCTACATGCTCTGGCAGGAGGGGAAAAAAAAAAAGGCAGAGGGGAATTGCTGAGGTTGCATTTAGTGCCAATTCCAGTTTAAAAGAAAGGTTATAAGAGACTCTATTAAGGATCTGGAGGCTGCATCCCTACGGCAATAATCTGGGAAGGAAAAAGCCTGGATTAGCAGGGACCCTCACAGGGATCCCTATCCCACTGCCAAACAGCCCCCAGGGACACAGAGGGCTGGGGATGGCAGGTTGGGAAGCAGAAGGAAGAAAACAAATAAAGCAAGGAGGAGAGAGGAATAAATTCCCATGGACAGGCTCAGCCAGCAGCCAGATGACCTCAAGTGCTCCGCTCGCTTCCCTCGCCCGTGGAAGGCAGCGCTGCAGCTGCATTCCTCATAAATAGGAACACCCCAGCTTGATGTTTTTTAAAGCTGTCTAGACAGTGGAGCAAGACCTTATTTCAAGTCACATAATCACTTTCCCATTTTTCTTCACAGCAGAGGACGTTTTTCCAAGATTAGATAGAAGCTGGTGGAGCAACGTGTTATTAACCTTGGGTGTGCCTCCCTGCGTCAGGCTCCCTGCGAGGTGCCTTGCTGTCTGATCACGTCTCCCCTCCATCTGTGCCTCCCCCCTTGACAGGAGAGCTCCCAGGCTGGCTGGGATTACTCATGGATCCCAGACAATTGGGAGCACAGGGGGTGCTGCAGCCAAATGCCAGCTCACTGTGCAAAAGGCAAATATAGCACTGTGCTTCCCCAGATAAAGCAGTGTTGGAGGGAAAAAATAAAATTAAAGAGCTTGGTGCTGACTTCCTTCGGGCCAGAGTGCCCCAGGTTGTCAAACAGATCATTCCCACAGCCTGTGGAGATCACAGAATCCCAGAGTGGGTTGGGTTGGAGCTCATCCCATTCCAATCCTTGCTACGGGCAGGGACACTTCCACTAGACCAGGCTGCTCCAAGCCCCATCCAACACGACCTTTGTTGCACCAGGCACTCTTACTGCATGTCCAGGGCCAAGGATGAGCCTTTGTGACCAGGAATAACCCTCATCCTGTACCTGACATGGACCATTTTCCCCGTGTGATGTGCAGGGATCTGCGCTCAGGTTAACTGGGCGAAGCGAAGCCCAGCGTGGCTTTGTGCATTAAACTAAGCCAGCAAAAGCTGATGGCAGACAGAGCATCCCAAATGGCATCATTTCAGCGAGGAGAGCTGGCATGAGAGGTTTGCTGCCCTGATGGAGGTGCCCTGGGGAGGTGGGTGGGTGTTTTCAGCCGAAGCCCAAGAAACATTCCAGGCCTGGTGTTCCAAACCCTCTCCCTGAGTGCTGCCTGCACAGAGTTACCCATCAGGAGTGAAACACCTGGGCTTGGAGCCAGGAGCTGCCCTGGTGCCCAGATCCCTGCAGGATTGCCCCATCTCCCCGTGCTGTTACAGTGATTAAACACCCATAGCAGGGAGGCCAGCCAGGGATCTCCTTTTGCTTCCTTAGCATTTTCCTTTGGAGGATGCAGAACTTGACTTTGGGAATCATTTCAGCTTGAGAGTATTTCCAGTATTTCCCTGCTCCCTCAAGTGAGCAGTTAAGATCATCCAGAGCTGCCTTTCCTTAAACAAATTCCCTGCTGCTATGGAGAATACATGAGCTGCCTGAGATTAATGTCAGGCTTCATAATTTACATATCAAGTGCTTTAATGAATTGTTTTGGGTATCATTGTCCTTACCATGAATAAACTTAAAAGTAATGGATTTGTAATTAATTAAAATTTAATTACGATAGTTTATCATTTTATTATTTGCAATTATTGCCATAAAGGTAATAAAAATGGCAGGATGTCACAACTGAATACAAATCCCTAATCAGAAGCAATCAACTCGTGCTGTAACCTTGAACAAGGGTGATTTTATTAAAGCTCCAAGTCTGGAGCCCAAGGTGGCACCTTGAAGGTGGAAGGTGGAGCATCCTTGGTCCTGGCTGAGTGTTTGGTGGGGGGGTCACAGAACCCCATAATCATTCAGCTTGGAAAAGACCCCCAAGGCCATGGAGTCAAAGCTGTGCCAAATCCCCACCTTGTCTCCCAGCCCAGAGCACCGAGTGCCACATCCAGGCCTTCCCTGGGCACCTCCAGGGGTGCAGAAGAAGCAGAGGAGCTTTCACCCACCTGCCCTGACCACACTGGTTATTTATTGAGCAGTTATCCACCATCATCCTTATCAGCTAGCATTTCTTCCAGGTCCTTTGGATGAGTTTTTAATTCCTATCAGGTTTAAACCCCTGCTTTAAATCCAAGTTTCTGCATCATCTTCTAGTGTTTGATTTCCAGGCAACTGGGTTTTAATATTGTAAAATTATTCTTTACCCACCACCAGTATTACCCCTCTTCTCCCTGCAGAAGAAGCCTCTTTTTTATGAAGTTTGAAGGATAAAAAGGATAAATTATCTCTGTGCTTGCTGGTGCTGTCCCTCCCAGGACTATTTCCAAGACTCCCAATCATGCAGTCTTGAGGGAACAGGATATGCCTCTTCTCATCCCTGCTCCAACCATACCCACAACACCCTGGCGTATTTCCTTTGGGACTGATATCCTAAAAAAACCATCTTTGGGAGCAGTTTTCCACCAGCCAGTCTCAAGCCATCATCCAAAGGCGTGAGCAGTGCTCCCAGAGCAGCAATTAGGCTGTAATTCTGTAATTAAGCAGAGACTTTCCCAGTGAGTGCCCTCAAGGGACTGTATTTGTGATGTGGGAGAGGATATCCAGGTTGCCTTGTTAAATCCACCCCTTCTCACTGTCCTTTGCCAATCTTTTCCACAGCCCTTGGTCGTGGTTTGTTCTTTGAGGTTCATCAATTGGTTGGGAAGAAGAAATTCCATTCTTAGCTTCTTTTCCTTAGGGAAAGAATATGGGGCTTTGCCTGTCGTCTCTCCATCCCTCAACAGATTGGCCAACTCCTTGGAAAGCCCAAACAGGAGGAGAGAGGTCTTGCTGCTTACAATTCCCATGAAAAACCCCAGATTTGGGGGTGCCTTTCACCAGGCTGGAGAAACCCAAAGTGGATTCTCCTCCTCAGGGCTGTCACACTTCCCATGGAAAACCTCTCCGCTGCTCCTGGCTGGGAGCTCAGCCTCCACCCCATAAATCACAGAATTCACAGCAGCCCTGCTCTGCCAGCAGATGGATTGAGGCGGAAAAAGACAGCCCTGGAGGCATCACCCTCCACTCTTTATGGGATGGTGGTCTCCAGGCTCTGGAATTCCCTTCCTTCTGGAGAGGCCTGGACATCCTGGATTTTCAAGCTGTGCTCCAGCATCTCGTGCTCTCTCACGCCTCAGCCCCTCCACCCCAGGGAGGTTTGCAGACACGCTCGGCCCCGGGCGTGCAAACTTTCAAGTGCTGCAGCATGAGACTCTGATGTGTACACAAACCCACAGGATCTGGGGCTAAATTGAGGTGAAAAACGAGCCCGCCGCAGTCCGGGGGTATTTGCATTTCTCGTAAACATGCTTGCAAAAGCACTTAGCGAATGAATGTTAATTGTTCTGCAGAAATCCCACCCTGTTCAAAGGAGAAGGGGGAAATAAAACCAAAATAAGCCCTAGGTGGATGTTGCCAATTTTCCCTTTGGCCTCCACCCCCCCCAAAATAAAATTCAGGTGATCTCATCCTGCACTGATCAGCAGAGACCAAGTAAGAAAATAAAAAGGAAATTACTTCATCTTAAGTGCCTATTAGCTGATGTTAAGTGATTAAAAAAAGCTTAATTTGAGAGCAAAAAAAAAAATCATGTGACAAGCCCACAGATGCCAGAACAAGCTGGTTGTGGCTGGATCTGTCAAAAGCGTGGAACTGCAAGGCTTTAAACCAATTTAAGTGCCTTCAGTCAGATTTGGGAGACATTTCCATAAAAATGGACTTCTGCTTTTGTTTTTCCAGTCCAAGGCTGGCAGAGCATCTCATACGTGATACAGGGAGGATTTTACACAGAGTGCAGCAGCCAGGGGTAGCAGAAATAGATAAAACTTGACAAATTACCAGCACACAGCAAAGCAAGGGAGAGAACTTTGAATTTCCTCGCTTGCTGTGAGGGTGCTGAGCCCAAGCTTCACCCACAGCTCTGCTCTGGCCCTTGGGCTGGTCCCCACCACTGCACCTGACCTTGGTGGGGTGAAACTCAGCAGAGATGCTGGCTGAGAGGCCAGGAGCAGCGGTGGGTGTGAGGGTTCTCCTCGCCCAGGTCCAAAAGCAGAGCGAGCCTCACGCATCTCCTGGGATTTGGGGATTATCAGGATGATTCAGGAACAGCAAAGCCTCAGCCCCAGCACCGGTGCAGTTGTTTCCTCAGAGCGATGTGATTAGGCAGAATAAGAACAAGCTGGAATGGTCCTGGTCAGCCAACGTGTGCTGCAGAGCAAGGAGCTGCTCTGGGGAGAGCTCAGGCTCCAAGTGCTGAACTGGCTTTGACCTCCTCACTGCACGCACCCGTGACTCCCAGAGCAGCTGAGGATCCCTCCAGCTCTCCTCTTCTCTCCTTGAGCCTTCCTGCAAGCTCCCCTTAATTTTTTAAAGCCTTCCTTGGCTTTACAAAAGCTTTTTGCTTGCCCAGCAGCCCCACGTCACATATTCCAAATGTGGGAGGGAAGCCTCTTCCTCCTTCCTTTTTCCAGGGCTTTCTGTGCCTGTAACATATTAGTTAATCCATTGTTCAAGCCCTAACCTAGGGGCTCTGGTGACATAAACAGGAACTGGGGTGGTTTGACAGCTCTGCTGCTTTCTTCTCCCTGGATTCAGAGTTTCACAAGTGGCCCTGCCAAAGCCCTGCCCTGTGCTGCCACCACACCAATGGTTTCTGGCGTGGATTGATGTCAAGGATAAGCTTTGGCTTCCTGGTGGGCAGGTGAACATGGTCTCAGCCTGGCTTGGATAGGACCTTAAACCACAGAATCCCAGCCTGGCTTGGAAAGGACCTTAAAATTCATCTCCATGGGCAGGGACACCCTCCACTACCCCAGGCTGCTCCAAGCCCCACGCACAAGCCAGGCGCTCTATGGCATCATCTCAAACATCCTGGAAAATGAAGACCTTTCTCCTTCCTGAGATGAACCCTCCCCTTCAGGCCTATTTCTTTATATGGAAATACTCATCAAGTTCCCTAAATTGTGAGCAAGCAGGAAATTCTTTATATGCCACTAAAATAGAGCCAAAATCCTTGCTAGACTGACAGGAAGGTAAATAAAGATGGACTATGTGAAAACAGTCAAAATGGCTGCAGATCTCACCAAATAACTCATTCTTTTAAAGTAAAACTGATTTATCTTTCCTAATTCTGCCCTCCATTCTTCCAAGGAATGATTTGCCAAACTTTGGGGCAGCTCTCATTTCAAAGGAAAGGGCTCATAGACAATGTCCTTATTTTTCTTTTAAAGCAAGTTTTTGTGCTGGTCCATTTCCACAATATTTTTGGTTCATCACCTGTGTTCTTCAGCTTCCAGACAACAACATCAGAAAAAGGACCTGGCCACAGGTAGCTGTGGCTGCCACATCCCTGGAAGTGTCCAAGGTCAGGCTGGACGGGGCTTGGAGCACCCTGGGATAGTGGAAGGTGTCCCTGCCCATGGAACTGGATGGGCTTCCAAGGTCCCTGCCAACCTCACACCACCATAATCCCACAAGGACTCTCCTCTTTCTTTCTTTTAGGTCTCCTCTGCTAAAGCTAGGTGAGGGAAACTGGAAGGTTCCCTGGAGAGCAGAGCGATGACTGATCCTGGGTCTGCTCCACCAGGAGCACCAGGGCAGGCACCAAAAGCCTGGTGGAAGGAGAATTACAGAAGCTCACAGGGGTCCCACCAGGCAGCAGGAGATAAGCAGCCCTGGGAGCATAAATTCTGACAGATGATAAGGCAGAATTCCCCTCCCAGCAGCTGTACATGTGTTCCTAGGATTGACTCCAGAGGCGCCTGTCATCGGGTGTCAAACCAGGAGCAGCAGAAATCACAGGGAATTAATTCCTCGCCTTTGTTCCTTGCAAGCATGTGGCACTTTCCCCCTTGTTCAGATAGAGTGAAGGATTTCAGAGATTCCAGCAAGATGTGGTTGGGTGGCAGGAGCTGGGATCAGGTCACCTGTGCTCCAGCAGGAGCTCCAGCAGAAATCAGGACTGCTTTGAGCTCTAGAAATAAAAACAAATAAAATATAAAACACAGGCACCGAGTGCTCCAGCTTTTTGTTGTGACTCTCCCTTCTAGATAAACAGGAAACCACGGCCACATGGCAGGGAGCTGCCTCCACGACAGCAATCAGGGCATATTGACATCCTCTGTTTATGCACTGCTTTGTTAACACTGTTTATCCTTGGCCACGTCCATGGAACAATCCCCAACCTCTGCCACTGCTCCTTTGTCCCCTCCTAAGTGTGGCACTGTGCCTCTAACCATCACCAGCAGATCTTGCTGGCTCAGACCTAAGGGATGTGCACTTTGAGGGGCAGACAGACTTCCCTTCCAGAAGGATTGCCACCCAGGATCTTGCTGTTAGCTTTGGCCTGCAGGCAGGAATTCCTCTTGTGAATTCCTTGGGACAAACCCCCAGCCTAACTGGGCATGGCACAGCCAAGACCAGCCTACACTTGGCTGTTGGCTCTTTATTTCTGCCTGCAGGTTTGATCCAAGCCCAAATTCATCCCACTGCAACGAGGAGTCTTACAGGCAATATCAGTTCCAGTGTCTCTGATGCTCCAATGTGTGCCCTACCACAAAACTGATTCATTCCCAGTGCTCTGATATTTTGCAGTCCATCTGCTCCTGAAGGCCTCCCTCCCCACCCCAGGAATGCTGGAAACACCAAGGTGGCAGTTCCCAGCCCGGGCTCTGGGACATCAGAAATAGATGACACGGAAAGACCTCAAATTCCTGCCTGTTTGAGGGATTTCTTCACCCAGCCGAGTCCCCAGCAGGTCACAGAGCTCCTTCTTTCACACACCCTTGGCCCTGGAGGAGGGAGGCAACTGCAAAATCCAAACTATTTGAGCTGAAAGTGATTTGGGGTTTAAACACTGAATATTCCACCCCGTTTTCACCAGGTAAGGAGCTCTTCCTCCACAGCTTGAGGGTGGTAGGAGGAGGAAGAAGATGATGAAGGCTGAGGGATATTTTGCCAGGCAATGACCTGCTAAAATCACTGAGTGGGGATATGCAGGGCTTTTTCCAGGGGAATTAATATTATTTAATTAATATTAATTAATATTAATTAATATTTCCAGCCTGCACTGGAAGGGCTCTGTCCCCTCCACGCTTTCAACTGTGCTTCCTGGTACCTGTTCTGCCTGCCAGATAATTAGGATATTTTTATTAAAAAAATAGCAGGATAAATTGGGATATCTTTATTTCAATTATGATATATGTATAATTAGGATATTTTTATTTCAAAATATATCAGGATAAATTAGGATATTTTTATTTCAATATGGATATATATAATTAGGATAATATAATTAGAATATTTTTTTATTTTAAAAATATTAGGATATTTTTATTTCAATTAGTATATATATATCATTAGGATTATATAATTAGGATATTTTTATTTAAAATATATTAGGATAAATTAGGATATTTTTATTTCAATATGGATATATATAATTAGGATATTTTTATTTAAAATATATCAGGAGAAATTAGGATATTTTTATTTCAATTAGGATATATATAATAAGGATATTTTTATTTCAAAATAGTAGTATAAATTACGATATTTTTATTTCAATATGGATATATATAATTAGGATTATATAATTAGGATATTTTCATTTAAAATATATTAGGATAAATTAGGATTTTTAAAATTTAAATTAAGATAATTTTTACCCTAAGAATTAATGAAAAAAACCAAAAAAACACTCCCTCAGTACAACTCCAAGCTGACACAGTTTGGGGCAGGGTCCCTGCAGCTCTCACGGGAAACCACACTCAGTTGAAAACCTTGCAGCTGCTGGGAGCAGCCAGATGTTCTTTCTCCCCAATTTCCTCAGCCCTGTGCTCCTTCCCTATGGGGAAAACTCTGCCTGGAGCCCCAGCCACAAAAGTTATAGGGTTAAAGTTATGGGGTGGCCTTGGGTTTGTGCTCCTCCAGGGCCCTGCAGACCCCCAGGGCTGAACGTTCCCAGTGAACATCCCAGGTTTTGGTCCCAGATGGTTCATCCCAGGTGGAGCAGAGTGGACTGGGAAGCTGAGCTCAACAGAGGGAGGTCAGGAAGGGCCATGCCTCCACTTTTGGGCAGGGCTCCATCCTGTCCTCACTTTGCCTGTGGGATCCAAAAGGAATTTTTTCCTATTTCTCTGCCAGGCAGAGGGAAAAAAAAAACCCACACCCCACTCTCCCACTCTGTACTTTGTTGTTGTTTATACTGGATGGGATAAAAGCTTTCAATATTTGTTATATTTAGATGTCTTTCAGCCCCAGAGTCAGGGAAACATCACACACGATCCTTGCTCTGTTTACCCTTCCCTCCATTCTCTGGCTTTTATTGTTCTTCCACAGTTTATTCCCCTTCCAATTTAGGTCACATTTCCCAAGGGCCACAGCACAGCCCTGGATTTCCCAGGGAAACCAGCACCTCTTGGTAGTGGCCACTGGTTTTGTGGTTCCCAAATCACCTCAGCCCTGCCCGAATTAAAGCGCATCCTCACAGAAATTCTATTGGCAGGCAGAGATGAAGAAAATCCTTGCCCAAAGGTGAGCATTGTGATAAATCAATTTACAGACAGTGTGAGTGGCAGAGAAGTTTACAGCCAGGGCCCATTTTCCGGTAAATCATCCCCTTCCATCTAGCTGAAATTAATTAATTTGTTACCTTTAAAACTCTGTTCCCACTACCATTCTCCACATACCCTTTTTGGTGTGCTCTGCCTTCACCCTCTGCCTCAGGAAGGATGGAGCCCCTGGTCCCCCATCTCTGCTGTGCCCTGGCTGATGGAAAAACAACAAACCAAAAAATCTTCTGGCCTGGAGCTGCTCCAATTTATCCCACAGTAATCTCTCCAACAGGGAATCCTTTCCCTAACACCCACCCTGGTGGCTGAGGAGGCACAGAGAGTTATTTCCTCTTTGCAGTAATGCAATGTGCCATTTCTTGCACCTTTTTTTTTTACCTCCAACATGAATGCAAACATCAGAGGAGAACTGTCGCAGACATCTTTTCATGAAAATCTTTTCCTTAGGATTTTTTCCTCCTGAGAAGCTGGAGGCCTCAGGAACAAAATGTAAACAATGATTATCTGCTGCTGTGGAATGCAACAGGTGCATCTGTGATTGGCCCATGTTGGTTGTTTCTAATTAATGGCCAATCACAGTCAGCTGGCTTGGACAAAGAGCCCGAGCCACAAACCTTTGTTATCATTCTTTCCTTGCTATTCTTAGCTAACCCATCTGATGAAACCTTTTCTTCTATTCTTTTAGTATAGTTTTAATGTAATATATATAATAAAATAAGAAATCAAGCCTTCTGCAACATGGAGTCAGATCCTCGTCTCTTCCCTCATCCTAAGACCCCTGTGAACACCATCACAGAGGAGTTTATTTATTCACTTTTCATTTATTTATTCATTTTCCCAGCTCTGGTCCAGAACCCATCATTTCCTTCAGCTCCAAGCCCTGCACACAGATGCTGGCAGGGCTCCTAGGTGTGTTTAATTCCAAGAGCAGGGATGATCTGCCTGGCTCAAGGCTGAGCTTGTGCAGAGCTGCCGGATGCAAAAGGCACTTGGAGTGCAGCTAAGCCTGACCTGTCCCCTCCGGCCAGGAGAAAGCCAGGAACAGATGTTTGGGGCTGGGGCTTGTCTCCCAAAAATATCTCTGATGTTTCATCTGCATCTCACTGTTGTTCTGTACAACGGGAAGAGGAGGACGTGGTTGGGATGCAGGGAAGGAAAGGAGGAATCCAGCAGCTTTCTGCCTCTTTTTAGAGATGGCTCAGGGGAGTTTTGAGTTTGTGAGCTCAGCACATTGAGGGTGAGTCCTCAAACACATTCACTGTGGTCTCCTTTGCTCCATTCCACACTTAAAGCAGTGTTACCACAGCCTCAACATCTATTTACATCTCCCTTTGCCCCAAAGGGTATCACTGGGTAAAACAAGCACAGGAGTTTTCAAACACAAAAACCCTTCTGCAAGCCTTGTTGTCTGACTGTTCACCCAAAGCTCTCGCTGGGTTGGGTTTTCCTTTTCCCCCTTCAAGCTTTGCACAGGGTGATTTCCACCAGGGCTTTTGCTGGTTCTCACACCTGAAGGAGTCTCTGCTACAGAGAAGGTGGAAAATTTTAAGATCTCACTCATTGCAGTTGTGAGGAACCCACCCCTGAGATATAATTTAAAATATCATATTAATATTATATATAATATTATATAATATAATAACATATTAAATATTATGATATATTATTATTGTAATATATAATAATATATTAATATACTTTAATAGTATGTTAATATAATATATAGATAATAAGCAATAATAATAGATAATGTTAAAATAATTAATAAAACCATAATAATAATATTAAAATAACATATTAATATAATAGGATATTATTATAATATTATACTATACATTATACTATTATAATATCATTTTATATATCATAATATTATATTAATAATGTAAAATATTGAAGTACATGGCTGGTTTTACATCTTTCTGACCCATAAGAGAAAGGTGGCTCCAGAATGAAGCCAGAGTATTTCACCAGAAGATAAATGATGTGCAGGAAATCTCTGAGGCAACCAAATGTTTGCTGTGCCCATTGAGCTCTTCCCTCCAAATATTTCCACTCTAAAATACTTGAAGCTATCAGACTTTTCCCCCAATTTTTCTCTGTGCAGGCAGCCCAGAAGTTTCCTCTGGGAAGAGGAACAGAGCCATGATAGTGTTTCCCTTGTGCCAAATGCACTGGAAAATTTGGGAGGCAATAACAGAACCTCAAATTTCTGCCCCAAACCTTTTCCCCAGGGACTGGGGAGTCTCACAGCCCTGGCTGGCTTTTGCAATTTTTATTTTTTTTTAATGGAAACAATCCAGTGCCAGAAGGAATCCAGGGTGGGATAGAGCCTGGCTGCACCTTTCCACCAGGGCTGGAGGCAGTGTTAAGTGTCTGGTGAGGTGCTGGGAGCTTGGCCACCCTGCTCCCTCACACAGGGGGCTCCTTTCCTTTCTACCAGGTGAATCCATCAGGGTGGTTTTCCCTGAAAAAAAGGGGAATCCATCAGGGTCATTTTCCCTGAAAAAGGGGGATCCATCAGGGTCATTTCCCCAAGCCCTGCAAAAAGCCAGGTGCCTTTCTCCCCTTCTGATCAGGAAAACAACCCCATCAGGGCAGGGAGTGACCAGCAGCCACCTCTGGCTCAGCTTTAAGGGGCTACAAATTGCCCAAGGGGGTACAGATGTGCTTTAACCATAAAAAACATTTTCCACCAAACCCCCACAATCAGAGACACCAGCCCCTCCTGGGGGAACTGCAGCTGAGATGTTCCCTGTCCTGCCCAGGCTGGGGGCTGCTTTTTGGGATGGCTGGGCTCCAAGAGGGCTGACGTGACATCCTTTCCGTGCCATGCATCCACATGGAGCTGAGCCACCAGGGCTGGAGCCAAAGGGACCCTGGAGCTGTGATCCAAGCGCCAGATGAGCCTGCCAGCTCAGCCTGCTGCTCCCTGCGCTGCTTTTGTCAGCCTGATGTGCAGCAGGAAGGGGGAACAGGCAGCTCCTGGCACCTTCCAGGCTCCTCTGAGGCTCAGGAACTCGCTGAGAGTGTTTGAACCTCAGCAGCCAAGAGGGAGAACAGCCGGGGCTGGTTTTCATCCCAGGATGGAGCAGATGGACAGATGTTTACTGCACTCCCCTGGCTCCAGCGCTGAGCATGGCCTCAGGCTGGCAGATGCCAGGCTGGCATTCCCCTCAGCCCTCCCAAAGGCACAGCATCTCCCAGCCGGCCAAAATGCCCAAAATGCACCCAGGGTCTGCCTCCCCATTCCACCCCAGCCCTGGGAGCAGAGGAGCCACCCGAAATGGCTGGATCTAAAGCAGCTATGCCAGGAATGCTCCAGTGGGCTCCTATGCAAAAGTGTGAGCTCCTGCAGCAGTGCCACAGTAGGTGATCCACCCTTGGAGGGGGATTTGCTCCTTTTGCTGCCATTTCTGCTTTTCCTGCTGGTTTTGCCCCAGCTCTGCAGCTCGGCAGTTTGAGGTGCGCTCACCCTGTCTGTGCAGTTCCAGCAGGAATGTGATGGGTGGGTGCTCCCGTGAGCCAGGGGAGGATAAAGCAGAGCTGAAGAGAGAGCAGAGAGCAAGGACAAGCCAAGCCCCCCCAAACTCCTCGCTGTGACTATTGGCATGCCAGCACCCTCGTGCTGACCTCAGATCTCCCACTCAAAGCTCCCCTCCTCCAAAAACCGCTGGATTTCACAGCAAATCCTCCTGCCAGCACCCTGTTTATACAACACCGAGTGCTGATGGCATTTCACAGCCCTCTCCCTTTCCCTGGCGTTCCTTTCTGCTGCTCTGCCAAGCCAAGCAAACCTGCTGCCCCCAGCCAGTGCCATCCCTCATCTTCTTCATCTTCCTCATCCTCCTCATCCTCCCCAGCCACAGCCGCCTCCATCCCTCCGAGGCATCAGAGCACAAATAATCCAGGCGCTGCCCCTCGGACTGGTTTTAATCAAAGGATTTGCTGGGGTTTCCAGCACGTGAGGCAGCTCATTAACAACTTCACACCTCTGCGAAAGAAAGAGATGTTATCCGTGCTGGGAGCTGGGGAAACGAGTTTTATTTTGGTGGGGAACAAAACAACAACAAGATTATACATAAAATAAAATAAGCTTTGATGGGCTGAAAGGGCTTAGGGATCTGCAGGAGTGTATTTATCAGGGAGGAGATTAGAGCCTAATGAAATTTGTCTTTGTGCCTGTGTCTGTTTCTCTCTTTTTTTTTTTTTTTTTTTTGGGGGGGGGCCTTTGTAAAAGCCAGGCTTATTAAAATGCAGGGAGAACCCCACACAAAAGACACTCCTGGGGGTCCAAAGGCTGGCTTATTAATGCAGAGGGTTTTTTGTTTTTTTGGTTTTTTTTTTTTGTACAGGACATGCCAGTTTGGGGAGGTTTGGGGGCATTGTTTGGTGAGAAGAAAGCAAGCCTCACTGATCATTTTCTTCTCCACTTTTAATCAGAGCAGCTGAAGCAAGCAGGTGCTGTGATTCAGAGCCCATGGGAAGGGGGCAGGGAGACATCACAGGGGAAAACTCATCTGCATGAGGGATTTTTAGGATTTTTGCCTTCTTAAATTGCAGCACAGGGGTGCTGGCTCTTCTGGGAGGGTTGGGGGAGCTGCTGGAGAGGCATCACAGGGCAGCCAGCAGAAGTCAAAGCCTGCTTCACATGCGATGCTCAGCAATTTTAATCAAAGCATCCATTTCCCACACACCTCCCAGGGAATGGGCACTGCCCCAGGCTGCCAGAGCCCAAGGAGAATTTGGATAACACTGTCAAGGATGCACAGGGTGGGATTGTTGGGGTGTCTGTGCAGGGCCAGGAGCTGGACTTTGATCCTTGTGGGTCCCCTCCAGCCTTGGATATTCTATGTTTTACCTCCTCCTGCGATCCCTGAGGATGCCAAGCTGCTGGCAAGGGGCTGTGGCAGAGATGCTGGTGTGCAGCACAGCTCTGGGCTCTCGCACTGATCCCAAAACACAGCAGCCAGCACATCTGAAGCCTGGGGTCAGCACAGCTGCACAGGGATGGCTCAGCTCAGCTGGGGCTGGCACCGGGGGACATGTGCAGCTTTTACTATCCATCTATCCACTATCCATGTGCAGCTTTCACTATCCACTAACAATATCATTCAGCTTTCACCCATCCATCAAGGGCAGAGTGGCAGTGACAGCAGCCCAATCACACTGGCACAGGACTGGGAAAGGGGGAGAGCTAAGCACTTGCCCCTGGCCTCCTTGAGTGCCTTGGTTCCCCTCCAAGGCAAAGCTTGCACTGTTGGCAAAGCAAACTGAGCAGTGAGCTGGGCAAGCGGTTGTGCAAGAGGTGTGGAAACCTCCACAAGGCACTTCTGGCATTCCCAGGGCTCTCAGCCCACAGGGGAAAGCCCTCCAGGTCGGGAAACCTGCCCAAGGCTGCTGCCAAAAAATGTTTTTGGGGTGGGGCTTGTTTGCTGTTTGTTCAGGAGCAGCTTCCACGAGCACCTCTGACACTGACAGCAGGGCTGGGTGTACCCAGCTGGATTTTCCTCCTGCATGTTTCCACCTGCCACACTATGAAAACTATGAGAAAAAATGCCTCATGTGTTTTCTTCTGGGATTCTTCCTTCTGAGGGGATGTGGGAACTGGTGCCACAAGTGCCTGAGCCTCGAGGGGAGGGTGCAGAGGGAGGACACAAAGTGCAGGATGGAGCAGAGAGCCCTGGGAACAAGCCAGGGGAAAGCATCCCGGAGAGGCAGGGCTGCAAATTCCCCTGGCACTCATTTTCCTCTTCTGCTCCATCTGAGCTGATTGCATAAAAATCCAGCTCTGATAAAATACCATTCACGTGGATTATTTAATTCATGGCTCTATGAGATATCTGATGGCCTCACAACATCCAATACCCTCGCGACAAGGAATGACAATAAAATTCCCTGTAAATCTTTTATGGAACATCACCCAGCTTCTTCTGCAGAGCCCTCAAACACTCACAGCACACACTCAGCAACGCCAGCCAGTTGAGATATGACAAAGGTGTGGGTTATAATCACTTATATCCCACTTTTATCTCCAGTCAGACCTCTGCCAACATCTCCTTCACCTCCTGCAGGTGCACAGCAGAACAACAGCAAAACATCTTTGAGCTCAGGGACATAGAAAAACAACAAAAAACCACATTCCCTGACAGGTCATGCATAGAAAAATGCTTTGACAGATCAAAATTTATATGATAAGAGCATAAAAAAATTCCTGGGATGGTTTATCCCTGTTGTGGACTAAAGGAGGGACAGAGCCATGGCCAGCAGCAAACAGGAGAGGGGAAGGAGCTCCAGTTCTAAGGAGCATCTTTGACCTGTTTTCCTGCAGATAAAAGGAGGATCAGCTGCCTGGAAAAGGCCAAGTGACATCCTGGGAGGATGCTCCCAACCCCAAAGCACACACAGAGCTCTGGGGCTGTGCTGAAAGGTCAAGGAAAAGATTGGGGTTTTAAAAATGCTGCGTAATTTTCATGTGATTCATCTGCTTTTTTGGAGGTCAACATGCCTGGTTTCTGTGAGCACAGCACATGGAGGGTCTGTGGGAGGGTTAATGGGATCTCACAGGGCTCTGGATAAATCTATGAGGGACAGGAATAGTGTGGATGGCCCAGGGAACACAGGCAGTGCTTAATCCCTCTCTCACAAATGAATGCTACAGATGGGAACATTGACTATCAGCCAGCTGAAAATGGATAGGTATTTATATATATATATATATATATATATATATCTGAGAGAAATCTATCTAAATAAACATTCACAGATCTATGGAACCCATGGCCACAACAAAGCTGATTTTAAGATTTTATCCACTTCCAAAGAATCACAGCTGGAAGAGCCCCACAAGGATGATGCAGTCCAAAGAAGAAAGAGCAAATGGATATTTATTGTAGGAGTTTAGTCATCCCACTCAGAGGGTTTTTTCCACACTTCAGGGAGAACATCAAGCTCCATCCATCCATCCAAAAGCAGGAAGGATTTGGGGATGTTTGGCCATTATTTCCACCTTCTCCTCGAGCCTGTCAGGAGGTGGCTGTGGGAAGGCAGACCCACAACCTCCTGGTGGCCCCATCCCAGGTGCATTTCTGGGATGCTTTCAGAAGCCCATCCCTGGCTCTGATGGCCACATTCCCCAGCCCCTCAGCCCACCAGATGGTGCTCTCAGTATTAGTTAATACCAACCTAATTTGGGCCTTTTCCTGCCAATGAGAGACTCCAACGCTGGGTTGGGGAAAAACATCACCAAGGCCTAATAAAGTCCTGATTGTGGTACCAGGAGTTCAGTCAAAGCAGTGGGAGAGGCTGGAGAAGCCAAGGCAGCAGGGAACATGAATTCAACACTCAGGACATCATTCCATGCACCTTTGGAAAGCCTCTGGTGTTTTGTGTCCTGAGGGCCTCCTCCACAGGGCGTTCACTTCTTGGAGTTTTTCACTCCACAGGGCCTTCACTTCTTGGAGTTTTTCACTCCCAGCCACGAGAGCTGGCTGGAACATTGGTGGGCTTTGGTGTTTCCGCTTGCTAGAGGTAACAAAAGGTGCCCAAATTTACAGAGAAATGTTGGGGCATCAGGGAAGGATCATGCAGGGATCTCCACCACCCCACAAACCCAGCATGTGCCGACGTCCTCCAGCTGGGAGCTCTGATGAACTCCAAAGTCCCTCTCAGCCTTTATTTCTCCCCAGTTTTCTCTGAGAGGAGTTTCCTGCTGTTCCCATGCCCTTTGCAGGCTGTGATACCCATAATTATATCAGGCCAGCAGAACCAGGCTAATTGTGGAGTTGATCCTGAGGTTGTTTCTCCGGGCCAGCAGGACGGCCTGCTCTCCTTTCATGTCCCCAGCTTAACAAGGCTCCCTTTAATTTCTCCTTAATAAAACCTGGGGCAAAGGGGAACATTTAATGCGCAGCTAAATAAAAAACAGAGTGTGCACCACACTGGCCGACTTCCTAAAACCCAAGTGCCTGTTCTGCAGCCATCCACAGGACCTCAGCAGCCAAATAAAACCTCCAGCACGGGAGCCTGAAGGCTGGGAGAACCAGCAGCTCGCTCTGAGGCTTTTGTTTTGTTGTTTTTTCCCCCCCAGTGATGTGTTTTTATCGCTGGGAAGCCGGAAAAGGGGGAGCATGAAAGGTTCCCTGCATGGGTGCACGGGAGCGTTCCTGCACATAATGAGTTTTGCTGCCTCTGAGCAGAGCACTGTGAATAACAGCCCATAAAGTGGCTTTACCACCCCAATTGCCAGCCTCTGAAGCTTACTAAAAGCCTGCTCAAGCACAGGCAGAGCTGCCTGGCTGGCTGGAACTCACCATTTCCTTCAGGGTTGAAATGGGAGAAAATCAGCGAACAAAGCCAACCTCCTTTTGGCCCAAACAGTTTTGCCAAAATCACTTAAATTTGTGTGATGATGCCATGTCTGCTCCACCCAGAGCTGTCCCACCAGCTCATTGAGTAATGACACAACTCCTTATAAAGCAGCTCCACGCTGAGGAGGGTTAACCCAGCTCTGGGATGTGTTTTTCAAGCGTCATGCCTGGAAAACTCTTGAGGCTCAGGGCCACCACTGTGTCCCAAGAGCTGAACAAATGGGATGATCCCCTGATGGATAAAGAGCTCCCACCCTCCTTGCTCCCCACTGCTCAGAAGATCCATGGGTTGATGATGTCTAGTGGGATAAAATCCATCTTTCCTTGTGGTTTAGGATGTGGAGTTGTGCAGGAACATTCCCAACAGCCTTAACAGGAGAAACCCTGTGATTATTTCACTCTTCCAACCCAAAAGGGCCCAGGAAGGTGGGCAGTGCTCTGGGAAAGAGAAAAAAGTCCCTGGAACATTCACTGCTCTGGTTCCAGAGCCCTGTTTTGCTGCCCATCCATGGGGTATGGAGAGCATCAATTCCCAGCCTAGCTTCCCTCATCCCACCTGAGCTGCCATCACTCTCCCTGGCACAAGGAGACCATCAAACCTCCACCAAGAGCAAAACGTGCTTTTTCTGCTTAGCCTGGACCAGAATCTCTCCTCTTTCACCCCAGAATGGTTTGGGCTAGAGGAACCTTAAAGCTCATCCCATTCCACCCATGCCATGGCAAGGATACCTCCCACTGTCCCAGGTTGCTTCAAGCCCCATCCAGACTTACTTTGGGCACTTCCAGGGATCCAGGGGCAGCCACAGCTTCTCTGGGCACCCTGTGCCAGGGCCTCAACCCCTCTCAGAGGAGAATTTCTTCCAAATATCCCATCTAAACCTACCCCAAGAAGTGCCATTTCTCCTTTTGGAGAAGCCAGCTCCATTTCCCACATATGCTTTTCCATTTACAGCCAAAAAAAAAAAAAAAAAAGAGACAAAAAAACCAGAATTTCCATTGTTTACTTAGCCCTTTGATTTCTCTCCATTTTCCTTGCCTTTGTCTGTGTGGGAATGTGCATTTGTAATATATTTTAATGTTTTCTTCAGTCCCTTTTGGACCACCATGGGCTGGGAAGCCGGGATGGGAGATGCGGAGAGACAGCCCCGCGTAAACCCAGCCTCATCCCTTTGAACTCCTTGGGGCTTCCACAGCAGCCAGAAGTAATTAGGGGAGCCAAAGGGGTTGCAAGAGCTCTGCTGGCTCCCTGTCAGCCCTTCCTGCTGCCTTGGAATGAGGCTGGGCTGAGCCAGAGCCGAGAACTCTTGGAATTCCGGCCCTGAACGTCGCGAGGCAGCTCTGCCTCCACCTCACACCACACCAGCACCAAGGCCACACTGCTGTCCCTTCAGGCTGGGTGGCTTTGAGCTCTGATTTCCTTCTCAGACCAACCATATTCTTGGAACAACCCGTTTTAGTGGAAGGTGTCCCTGCCCATGGATTGAGAAGGTCTCCAAGGTCCCTTCCAACCCAGACCTCTCTGTTATGGATTCTCTGAAGAATCGCCATCAGATTTTTGTGCAGCTCCAAGATTTCCAGGGAAAATCAGTGCTGGATCATCAAAATGCTTCTTCTCAGCTCACTAAACCTCTCCATCTGTTGAGTGCTCCCTCTGCCATGGGGTGCTGAGCCTGCTCTTCCCTCTGGATCCATGCAGGGGCTCCTCCACCTGAGCTGGGAATTCTGGCTGCCTTTTCCTCCCCTCTCTGTTGAGCAAAGAGGGAAAATTTATTGGCCTACTGCTTAATGAGCCTGTGCCTTCCCCATTAATGGGTGCACTCCACAGTCAGGAGTGTCCCCAAAGACACCACACCTGGAAAATCCTTCCTCCACTGCTGAGCTGAGGTCCATAGGGTGGCTGGAAGACATTATTTGAGGGTGGACTAGATGACTTTAAAGTTCCTTCAAACCCAAGCCATCACTTTGAGGCTATTTTGGAAGAAAATATGGAAGGGATTTTAAATTTTCAGCCTGGGAAGTGTTTTTTCCTTCTAGGCATGGCTTTGACAAAACGTGTTCCTCTACCCCTGTTTTAATTCTCCTCTCTTGCTTTTTTCCTCCCTCCTCCTTCCTCCCTCTTGATCTCTTAGCAAAATCACTCTTTTCTATGGGCTGTGGACATCTCCAAAGTTCAAAGGGACCTCAGGAGGTCTCTAATCCCCCCTCCTGCTCAAAGCAGGGCCAGACTCAGAGCTGGAGCCCAAATTTTGGATGTCCATATGAGCTCTGTGTTATAATGATGGGCACAGGTGTGAGAGCAAGCTGTGCTTGAGGCAAACCACTGAAAATTCCCATTCATCCCAATTTATTTGAGTTTGTGGAAGAATTGTGATTTTGAAGGAGTTGGACAGCAAAACCTCTAAGTTCAGACCCAAAAGCTTTCTTTCTTCTTTTGGTTATTCCACCCTTTCCTTCCATTCTGGATGCCCATGATTTGTATCAGTTTTGCCTGGTTTTTACACTAAATTTTCCACTTCAGTCAGCTCACTGACTCAATTTCAGAAAAACTTCCACTTAGTGGAAAAAGTTGGACCTTTCTCCCTCATCTGGAACAAAAGCAAAGAAAAGCCCATGAGGACATTTCATTCCATGGAATTCCACTTTCTGGACAGCTTTGGTTGCTGTCAAGAAGAAGGGGAGGCTGGCTGAGACGGCTCAAGGAAGCTTTGGAAGCTCATCCAAAGGCTCCAAGCTGGCAGTGCATCCCCAGATCCTCTGCCAGCATCATGAGGATGGGCTCTTTCAGGGTCCCCTCAAAGAACTGAATATGCAGTTCCCAAAATGCCTGAGGTCTCTAATTCTCCTAGGCTCCTTTTGAAGAATCCCAGCCTTTCTTTTTTTTTCCCTTTTTTTTTTTTCTTTTTTTTTTTCCCCCTCTTGTTTTTCATTCTGCTTCAGATAACCAGAGTGGGCCCCTTGCTCATTGTTCTCTGTGTCACCTCCCACCAAGAAAAGCGAAGGAGAGAGGAGGGAAAAAGCCACATGAAGATATTAAAACAAGCAACTGGAATGTCTACAGACTGGTGGGAGAGTTTATTCCTAATTCACATGTCCCTGTTTGCTGCTGGAAGCAGCTCTTCAGCTATTTATGGTATTCTGAGTGAGCAGCCACTCCTGGTTCCTGCTCAGCTTCAGCTGCAGGGTTGGCCCATGTGGCTCCTGCTGTTCTTTAGTGGGGTGGGGAGGGGAAAAAAGCCCTAAAAGAGAGTGTAGAGAAGTGAGCAGAACTTTTGGGATGGGCCCATCTGGTCCCCATGTGGAAGCCCAGCCTGGGGGAAAGGCTGCTGGCAGGGAAAAGCTGCATGCTGTGGTCCTAGACAAGCTCCTTTCACTGATCCATTGAGGATATATAGACACATCCATTATATGTGTGTGTGTAAATACACACAGAGATTCATCCTGGGCAAGAGAGAGCTCCCAGTGTTTTCTTTCCTGAAGCCTGCAGACCCCTGGGCAGCACTGATTTATTGCAGAGCAGGGATGCTCTGCCCTGTGTGCTGCTGCAGAGCACAGGGACCTCCAAAACCCCCTGAGCTTGTCAGAAAAGGCCCTGAAAGCAGAATCAGAATGGCCTGAGTGGGAAATTTCCTCAAAACACATCCCTTCCCACCCCCTGACACAGGTAGGGATGCTTTCCACCATCCCAGGTTGCTCCAAGCCTCATCCAGCCTGGCCTGGGGCACTTCCAGGGATGCAGGGGCAGCCACAGCTTCCCCACCTTCACAGGGAGGAATTTCTTCCCAGTATCCCACCTAAACCTTCTCTGTGCCAGTGAGAAAGCATTGCCCCTTTTCCTATCACTCCATCCCCTGTAAATAGTCTCTCCCCACGTTCCTTGTGGCTTTCCCTCACTGGAAAACCCCACAGCCTTCTCTTCTCCAGGCTGGAAAAAAATGATAGATGTGAAGTGATGGTGAAGTGAAGTTTCCTTTCCTTATTCCTCAATTTTCTAACCTTGCACAGAGAGCACACATCCTGGTGAAGGGCAAGACAAACCATTTACCATCCAGGCAGATGCGCCAGGCCCAAAATCCAGAGCTGGCTGTGTCCTCTGGCCTGCAAAGTCTGTCCTGCCCTGCTCCCCTTGAAAAAAGGTGCTTGGAGGTGCCTCCCCTTAATTCCAAACTCACCACCAGCCTTTGTGCACCTGCAGAGCTGCCACTGCCTCATTTCCCAGGACAAATGAAGCTTTTGGGATGGTGCAGCTGATCAAAGGGTGCCTGCAGACACTCACTAGGGAAAGAGGCTGAGGTGAGAGCAGAGCGAGGGCTGGCAGCTGGAAAACAGTGGGGAAATAAATTTAAAACTGTGGAATTGGTGGAAAATATTACAAAATAACACCCAGTTCCTTCCACAGCCTGTGCCCAGCCCTGGCCCTCTTGTTCCAATGAAGACACTGAGGGGCTGGAGAGTGTCCAGGGCAGGGAATGGAGGGGCTGAGGGAGCTGGGCAGGGGCTCAGCCTGGAGCAAAGGAGGCTCCAGAGGGATCTTTTCCCTCTCTGGAATTCCCTGACAGGAGAGGACAGCCCAGGGGTTGGGCTGTGCTGCAGGGAACAGGGACAGGAGCAGAGGGAACGGCCTCAGGCTGGGCCAGGCAGGTTTGGATTAGAGATTGGGAAAAATTCCATAATGGAAAAGGCTGCCAGGCCTTATAAGGGGCTGCCCAGGCAGTGGTGGGCAATCCCCCATTCCCAGAGGGATTTAAAAAGTTATATGGGTAAGAAGACACTGTGGCAGTGCTGGGGGAATGATTGGACTTGATGGTCTTAGAGGGCTTTTCCCACCTAAACAATTCTGTGATTTACGTAGATTTAAATGATTTAAATAGGTTCTTAGTGATTTAAACCCTTTTCCCTCTGATTTTTCAAAGTCCCTGAAAGTGATCCCTCAATAAGGCTGTGATAAATACAGAGGAATCTCAAATATGTGCATTAGAAGCTGCCATTTTTAGAAAGAAGCAGGAAAAAAAATCCCACTAGAAGCTCAAATCCTCTATTTTCCTCTAGCCAGGGCCAGAATGGTTTTCAACATTCCCTTAAAGTTTTACAAGTCAAATAATTCTAGTCTAAAACACCATATTTCCTCAGCACCTACTGATACTGAACATGCTGTTTAAATAGTGAACAGCACAGAATCATTAGGGCTGGAAAAGACCTCTAAGATCATCAAGTCCATGTACGAATGATTTCCTGCTGGCTTTTTGCAGGGGCAAGAGAATGGTTCCATAAGGGCATTAAAGGGAACATTTCCCAAGTATTTGGGAGGTTTTATACTGCAAAACACCCAGTAAATGACAAAGGCAACCTGTTGTTAAGAAGTTCCATAGGAATTACATTTTCTTTTCCTTAGATCAGGCCGTAACTCTTGAAACAGAGATAAAGTTATTTGGCTGAAAATGAAAATAAGGACCAGGGTCTGACTAAAAGGTTCTTAGGCTGAGCTCTCATGGAATCCTTTGGGTTGGGAGGGACCCCAAAGCTCATCTTATCCTACCTCCTGCCATGGGCAGGGCACATTCCACTATCCCAGGTTGCTCCAAGCCCTGTCCAGCCTGGCCTTGGATGGTGCCAGGGATCCAGGGCATTGTTCATAAGCAAATTTCTTTGTATTTTCAAAGAACATGCAAATTTTCCCACTTTTTTTCCCTAACAGGAAATTTGAGCCAGCCAAAAGCAGAAGCAGTTGGATTATGCAGAAAGAACATAAAGCTTGAAAAAAATATCAGGTTTCCAACCCCCTGCTCTGTGCTGCACACAAATCTGCCAATCAGAAGTTTGCAAGACAGAGAAACTCCTGGGGATCATCCAAAATAAAATCCATTTTCCCATTACAAGTGGGCTGAAAATAGAGCTGCGAATCCAAGCCTTCGGAGAGCTGGGCTGCAGTTGGGATGGGACTCCCCAGGTCTGGATCTGTGGCTGACCATTTTGATGTGGGAACCCAGACCAGACCCCTTTCATAGCGCTGCTTCAGATGTGGCTGGAAAGCTGCTGCCAGGGACAGATTTCCCAGTGTTTTCCTGCTTCCAAAATGGCTCCAAGTCCTGCCTGGAGCCAAGGATCACGAGTCCCACTGGCAGAGTCTGTCAGCATCAAGTCTTGGAGCATTTTCCAACACACTCACAAAGCTTTCTGATACCCCATTCCCAACCAAACTACACCATGGCAGCCTTCCATAATTTTTTTGAGGAGTGCTTGAAGCATAAAGCTTTGCATCCTCTTGGAAAATCTGGTTTTGGGGGAGTTTCCTGCATTTCTGGCTTGGTTCCCCTGCCAGCAACTGCTGCTAACGTCCCAGGCTGGTTTGAAAGATGCAAAATATTCCCATTTGCAAGTGGAGCAAGTTTTAATTACTCCCAGAATTTGGCCTGGAAGAGCCAAACTCAAAGAGATTTAGATAAAACTTTGGGAAGAAATGTTTTGAGGGTGCTGAGGCCCTGGCACAGGGTGAGCAGAGAGGCTGTGGCTGCCCCTGGCAGTGCCCAAGGCCAGGCTGGATGGGGATTGGAGCAGCCTGGGACAGTGGAAGGTGTCCCTGCCATGGCAGGGGTGGGATGGGCTGAACTTTGAGCTCCCTTCCAACCCAAACCATTCCAGGATTCATATTGATCAGATAAGAAAAGGAATTGCTTGAATACACAAGCCAGGCTGTGTTGGCAAAAAATAAACACAAAGCGCTGTTTGCATTATAGGAATGTGCGGCAAAACTCAGGGAACTTTGCTTGGGAGGCTTTTCCCCACCTTGGGCCATTCCTCTCCCCTCTATTCCCAGCCTCTCTGCAGGCAGGACCTTTGCCAAAGAACACTTCCAGTCATATCTGAAGGATGAGGCCTGCAAAGCAATGGGGCTTTCAAATGAAGATTGGAAATATTTCCTTACAGGAAGGAGCTGTCCCAGTTTGTCTTCCCTTCCCTTTGATTGCACAGCTCGGATCAGGGAGAGTCAGGAAATTACATTGTCTTAGGAAAAATAATAATAATATCAAAAAATTAAAAAGCAAAGAGAAGAATATCAAGGAAAAGGAAATTTTTTCATTTCCTGCCAAAACCAATCCCACAACATCTTTGAGGTTTCAAAGGCCTGGTTATGATTTTATTTTTTTTTTAATGTTTTACAGTGACAAATTCCACTTTGCACATGCTCTTTGTTTTTAAACAAAATCTGGGCCACTATAGGAGGGAGGAATATTTTCATCCAGTTTAGTATTTTAATATCAAAGGTGGGTGGATAGACACTGACAAACCAAAAACCAACACCTGCCCCACGACAAATCCCAAACACTGCTGAGAGGAGGAACTTGGCTCTGTGTATAAAATCATCATTTTTGAGTTTGGAATGGTTTGGGTTGGCAGGGACCTTAAAGTCCATCCAGTGCCACTCCCTGCCATGAGCAAGGACATCTCCCACTATGCCAGGGTGCTCCAAACCCCATCCTCTGAGCCAAAACGACATTTTGTAGGTAATAAAACAGGACAAAGATGGAATGCCACGAAGCACATTGTGCCTAAACACAGAATTTGTGATTGTACACTCATTTTTTGGCCAGCCATCATGGACAATCCTGCCGCCTTACCTCCCCTTCTTGGTGGGGAAGAGGGAGAGAGCCAAGTTTTCTCCTGGATGGGGCTGAATAATTATTTACTGTCCGTGTGAGGTTAGCCCCACCATGGGATGACAGGCCCAGGTGGGTGAAACACATTCAGCAGGGTGATTCATGCCTGGCTTTTGTCAGGAGATATTCTCTGGCAGGCTGTACCATGCTCAGCTTAACTCCACCTGGATGGGCTTGGCACAGCTGATTTCCCACAGAAATTGGGGTTTTTTCCTGTGGCAAAAGGCAGGGCAGGGTGTGCTGCACCCATCTGTGTTTCAGCAAACAGACTGGACACAGAGCAGGAGGGAGCAACCCTCTGCTTTCCTGACCAGCTTTCCTTAACCTTTCACAGCTATTCAAAAACAGCCCCACAAACCTTTCCATGCTGCCTTGCACTTTCCAAGGAGAGGAATGGGGTCTGGGCACCACAGCCCCGTGGAAGAGGGATGCCCCATCTCACAGCTCCTCTAAAACCCCCCTGGCCATGGTCCTTGGGTGTTTCCCTGTCAAAGAAACGCTCCCAGCTCTGGGATTTATCATCCAGGTGAGGGCTGGGCTTTGCTGGGAGAGCTGGGAGTGCTCACCTGGAGAAGAGAAACTCCAGAGACCCCAGCTCCCCTTCCAGTGCCTGAGGGGGATCCAGGAGAGCTGGAGAGGGGATTTTCAGAGGCACTTTTTGAATTTTTGCCCTTTGGTGCTGAGACAGAGAGTGGCGGCACAGCACAGCAGCCTGCTGTCCCCAGACACTTCCCAGTGCCTGTGCTCCTCTCCCAGCCCTGCTGCTGCAACCAGACAAGCTCCTGAGCCCTCCTTTTACACATCCCTGCCCTGGGAGTGATCCTCAGATGGGAATATTAGAGCAACACCCACCAAAGCCTCTGTGAGCTTTGGCTGGAAGAAATCCATCCCTTATCCCCGATCTGAGGAGCATTCTCGGACTGAGGTGGAAGCAAAGCACCAGTTGTTTTCTTTTGCCATTACTGAAGATTAAAAGAAAGCCAGGAGCACGGCAGAGGGTCTCCAGTGTCAGCAGGAGAACGGGGAAGGGTGGCAGCAGCATCATTAGCAGAACAAAGCACCACACACCCAAAGCAGCTGACCCAGCCCTGAGAGCCTCCCTCCTTCCCTCCATCGCCTCCAAGAGGAGCCTGCAGGAGTTTCAGCTCCATCCCAGAGCTGCAGGACCCTCACCAGACCAGCACCCAGCACAACCACATCACAACATCCCAGCAGAGCAAATTCCTTTCATCAGGCATCCCAAATATTTCTGCCGGGGTAAATCCGTGTGACTTTAAGTGACAGTGGAATCACAGGGTCACACTGAGCTGGTGACACAGGGTCACACTGAACTGGTGACACAGCTTGTCCCAGCCTCACCAATCCCTCTGGAGCATAAGCCTCACACAGCAAATCATGCTACAGCTCCTAGAGAGCAAACCATGGCTCCTTACCCACGTCCTTTTCCCAACGGGTCATTCACCACATCCCAGGCAGGCAAAACTCCTCAATACTCTTTTAAAGGTTCAGCCCTTTATTCCTAAAAACCTCAGCTGAATTTCCATGTCCACTGAGAAGTATTTCAGCTGCCTCTTGGGGCAGGCAAACATTGTTCTGCAATCCCTTGTGGACCATGGAGAAATGTTGCTCCCAAAACCTGGACACCATCTGGCCTAACATCATCACTCAAGGACAGCTGGAGCACTGATGTACTTGAAAACCCCTCTTTTTTTTTTTTTTTTTTTAAATTTTAAACATTTTATTTAATACTATACATTAGAATAAGTATTATTTAATATTCCAGCCCTCCTTTGAGGTATCCTATAAAACACAGGAGCTGGCAGACAGCAGTGGTGTCCTGACATTCTCTGCATCACTCACTCTCTCAAAACCCCACCCTGGCATCCCTTGCTCTTCTCCTCAGTGAATCAAACACCCCTAATCTTTTTGGAAGACTTTCCAAGCTCCTCACCCTTCCTGCCTTTCTTTGCTGGCCCTGCTCCAGCCATGTGTTCCACCAGGTTTTGGGTGCAGGAATGCTCCTGGCAAGTCACAGGATGTCACTCAGGTGCCCTCAGGGCAGCTCTCCAATCCTTAAAGCAGCCAAACACGTCCTGGGATGGGAGATGGAGCATCTGGGAACAGCCACTGCCAGGGCTGAAGGTGGAAATCATTTCAGGAAGGTGGAAATCATTTCAGGAAGGTGGAAAGCTGGAAATGCCTGATGTGGGAGGAAGAGGTGAAAGAGTCCAACCTGCCTGTGGGATGGTCCTTTTGGGGTTTGGAGGTAAAGGGTGATGGGGGAATAACCATCTCCCCTGCATCCTCTGCCAGAGACAGCAAATATCCCAACTTCTCCCATTTTGGGTCTCTTTAGGGTGGAGTTTATTGCAGCCCTACAGCTGAAATTGAAGATGTTACCTCTGGAAGGGCAACAACAACACAGCACCACTGCACTTGGCAGCATCCATGAGGTCCTGGCATTCCTGGCACCTGGGAACATTGAGGGACTTCAGTTCCAGGAAAGGGATGGGTTTGGCAACTCCTCCTTCAGGATTGCCACATCAAGAGTAATTGGATTAGTGTCAATCAAAAGTATTTTGCCATGCAGCATCCCTACAGCTAGGGAGAACGTTTTCCACTTCCACACTAATTTTATCAAGTTTCCCACTCAGAAAACAAATCATTTTTTTAGGAACTGTCCTGGTTTCATTTCGATGAAACGAAACCAAAAGCAAAACCATTTTCCCTGGAAAATTATACGAGAGTTGGGAGGAAAAAGTATGGTCAGGGATAATAATTATCCCTCATGAAAAACTGGGAAAAATTAGCACAACTTAATCCAAAAGAGCGGAATTTCCACGCCTCTCCTGGGCTAACCTCATCCTCTGAGCCTCCTGCCCTGCAGGGATCTGGATATTTGGGCAGCTCCACCACTTAGACCTGAAAGGTGCAGGTTGCAGATGGAGGGAAGAAGGAATTGGATCCCTGTGAGAGGGAGAAGAGAACTCCTGCCTGCTGGAAACTCGGATGTCTGGGAGCCTCTGGCAGCTCATTGCTGCACAGCAGGCGAGTCTGGTGGTCTCCACCCCAGGGTGGGCACATTTCCAACTTGGAGACCCCCATTCCTGAATGGCAGCAGCTGCTGAGCGTGCTCGGGGCAGGGAGAACACCCAGGGCTGGAACACCTGGAGATGGGACTCCAGGAAGGGCAGGAGGTGGCCAGGGCTGCTTTGGATGGAGCTGCACAGTAGCCCGCGGGGCAGGGAAGACGCTGCCTGGACAGGATCCAGACGTTCCTGTAACAAACTGCTGGTTTTCTCTAAAGCTCCCCAAGAGAAGACCACACAAAGGAAATTGAGGACGGAGTCCAAGCCCGAGCAGGATCTAACCAGTCCAACTTAAATTGTAACGCAGCATCCAACTGGCCTTCATCCCAAAATGGGACGTGCAACTGAACCCGCTAAAACACCGGGACATCTGTGGGGTGGGCTGAGCTGGGCTGTCCCTCCTCACACAAGGTGACACCCCCAAGGTGACACCACCAGCACATGGAATTCTGCTGCCCAAGGCTCTGGGGCTGCTGGAAAACCAGAGGGATTTTCCCACCTGTCGCCAATCCCTTTCTTGGGGTTTTCCATGACTCTCCAAGCACATGGAGGGTTTTTTTTCCCTTCTTTTTCAATTACATGTCCCTTTACCCACCTGCATCTCCCGATTTGCTGAAGATTTCCCAGCTGAAAAGGGAAATAAAGCAACAATCCATTGCTGCTTCCAGCTGCCACGGGATGATGCAAAACTTCACCAGTTGTTTGTGAAATGCTTTCACTAGCAGGGAAAAAAAGACTGGGCAAAAGAGCAATCCCTTGCTGAGGATAATTTCCACCCCATCACCCTCTTTTTAAATAAATGCTTGGGGAAGTGGAAGCCTTCAAAGTGTGTCCAGCCCTAAGCTCTCTGCTGGAGCTGGCTCCCAAATTCCTTCTGTTGGTCATTCCACTGGCCATCAGAGCACAGGGTCACTCTGCTGACCACACACAACCCAAATGCAGGAAGAAGGAGCCACCCTTGGGGGCCAGGAGATCTCCCTGTGGTGCAAGATGTGGTGGTTTGGATCAGAGACCTGAAGGTGACCCTCTCAGGCTGCAGGTCTACAAGTCCTCTCAGCTGAGCTGTGCCCACAATAAATGAATTTAATCAATGCTCCTCAGGTGGCTTTTTATGGAGTTCACCAGCCCTATTCTTGCTGAGACCTTTCCAGTGAGATTTGCTGACCTGCTGCAATCCTGCCAGGAATGAGGGCTCTCCTGCTGTCCTCCTCACAGGGATGGGCAGCAGGACTGAGCAGGACAGAAGGATTGAGCAGGACAGCAGGATTAAGCAGGACAGCCCCTTCCTGTCCACCTCTGCTGACCAGGCGAGGAGGGTCTCCACCAGATCCCATGAGGAGTTTGGCTGGCTCCTCCCTGACCATAAAACCCTCTCCTCTCCCCAGCCCAGCCCACGTGAGCCATCTCAGAGACCACCCAGCTCGAGCTGCAGAGCGTTCAGTGACTGATAAAAACAACAGTTGCCTTAAGAGAGCCCGCGCTCCTAGCCAGGAAGATCTGCAGTGGGAAAACTCCTCCTTTAGGGAATTCTGCAGCCAAGGATGGGCCCTCAGGGTTCATGACTGACAAGATGCCCCCGCACACTTAACAGCTATGAGGGAAACGTGGGAAGGATGATGAGCTTGGGGACATCCAGTAAATCCTGCTTGTGTCCTCGTTCCTCAAGGGGAGAGTGATTCCAGTGGAACGGCCGCACCAAGATCCCTTATCAAAGATAAGATACCCCCCTGGAGCACCTTCTCTGCCTCCAGTCCACTTGTTCTGGAAAACAGACCAACCTGAGGGTGCTGGAGGAGAGGAGGAGTCAGCTCGTTGGTCTGTCAGACAGATTTCCACCCCAGGTCCCTGAGGATAGGGCCGGACGTGCCAGGTGATGAGTGGGGTGGATAATGAAGACCCACAAAATGAAGAGCCACGAGCCAAACTATGGATCAGGGAGGGGAAAATACCACAGAGGTGAGAGGTGAACAAGGATTTTTATTCTGCTGAAATGCAAAGAAAGGAAAGAAGAAGCTTGAGGCTTGTCCCTTCGCAACCACCAAGTGTTCAAAATGCCCTGTGGGGCTGAAATGCTGCGTCCACCTTCCCAACCTTCCCAACATTTGCCCCCAGGAATGTCTGTGGTTTCATACCTGTTTTTGCTGGAAAGAGCGCTTCAGCGCTGGAACAGAGAGAAGGTTGTGCTCCATGCACAGAATTGGATTTTTCTGGCACTATTTCACCCTTGGAGTCTCATCAGAGGTTACTCAAATAATTTTATGGAGTGAGCAGAACATTAATGATGCGTTAAAAAAAATATTTGTCACATCAGAATCCCAGCAAGGGCTTGCACAGCCACTGGACCAAGATGCAGAAGCTGATTGATACATCAAATACTAATTTTTTTTTTGTTATTTTCTCCTATTCATAGATATTAAAGTTTCCGTTCCTCATCTCCAGCCAGTTTCTAATCCCTGCTAAGAAGCTGCCTTGACACCTGGTAAAGGAACAGCAAAGTGGTGGGACAGGAGAGCAGGCAACAGCAACAATTAATGGTTAAAATAACGTCTCTGCACCTCACACTCTTAGGAACCTGCCAAAAATTCTTCCAAATGAGTTTAGAATCACATCAGATGACAACTGTGCACGGATAACCACGACAAAAAAGGCATCAGAACACTTTTTGAAATTAATTAATATGTTCAGCCACCATCAAGGCTTCTCCTGAGAGCCCCAGGGCCCCGTTTTCCTTCTTTGGATATTTTTTAATCACAAAGTTGATTTGTCCCTAGCAAGCACCCTGAATTGCATTGTGCTTGGCCTTCTCTGGATCCCTCTCGTGGCATTTGGGGATGGTGCCACCCAGCCAGATGTCCCCAGCACTTTTTGACAAGGAAATCCATATTTTTCTTTTATTGGACACCCTGGCCAGAGAACCCATGTGGAATGTAAACTCTGTAGGGAGAGATCTATATTTTCTCTCTGTTTATAAACACAGAGAGTCCAGTTCTTCCCCCAGCAGGGTTAGATGAGCCCAGAATTTATCAGCTTTGGAGAACATGCTCCTGATTTACACAGGAGGAAGTGGGGAAATTGTTTGTAGGAGGAAACAAAAAATAAATTGGGCAATTCCCATTTGCATATGGATTGGAATATACATGCACCACAATATTTGGATTCTCTGCAATAAACAAACCTGCCTCAACACCCACAAGAGCAAACACGAAATCCAGAGGGGAAGTCAGGGAAAAATATTTTGCTCTGATATCCCTGAGCCAGTCCTCAAATTTCCTCTTGGAGTAACCTGCTCTCATGGAAGGGGTTGGAAGGGCAGGGGTTGGAATGAAATGGTCCTGGAGGTCCCTTCCAAGCCAAACCATGCTGGGATCTGTAACCCCAAGCTCCCTTTCCTTGCTGCTCCTCCTGCCTCGCTCCTGGGCCTTGTCCTTCCCACCAGGAGCCACCAAAGGCAGATTTGCTAGGCTGGGCCTACCTTCTCCCACCCAGCTGCTGCCCAAGCCTTCCACAGCTGCCAAAATCTCCAACAGAATCAGGCACCTGGCTGCTGGGCACGAGCTTAAACCCAACGCACGTTAATTTGATAATTGGCCCTCGTGCAGACGAGGCAGTGAGGGTGGTTTGCATCAGGCATCCTTGCAAGACATCAGAGAAGCCACATCTATGTTTTGACATCCAGAAGATGATGTTGTTTGTAGGGCTGAGCTCTCATAATGATGAATTTTAGGGCTGAGCTCTCACAATGATGAATTTTCCGGCCTCAGCCCTGCTGTTATTGTTGAAATAACACAAAGTCACTGGTAACAGATTCAAACACTCCCCACATGCATTTGTGTGTACACATCTATAAATGTGCACACACGCAGAGGAGGGGAGAGATAAATATCTGCAGGTCACAAGGGAGCAGTTTTAGGAAGCTTTAGGACACGAGGGAGGGTTTTGTTTAGAGAAGGATTTCCCCCTTTGTCCCTCCAGGATGAGATCTCCAACATCTGTCCCCTGTCACCTCCCCGTGGAGCCAGAGGGTGCTTGGAGCACAAAACCCTGCCCTCTTTGGCAGGGAATTCACCCCATTTTGGGTGGATTGGGGGGCTCTAACTGAGCCCATGCCCTGCCTGATGGGGCTGCAGAGCTGTTCCAGGGTGCTGCTCCTTTGCTGCATGGATTTGGATGACACCCGGCCAGAGATGAGGGCCACCAGTGGTGCTGCATGTCCCTGCCTGCCTCCTTCCTCACTGCTTCACAGCTGTGTCTGCACAGGGGTGGAGGTGTCTCGCTCCTCTGAGCCATTTTTTAATGCTTCATTGGAGGGAATCTGGGATCGTGGAGCTTAATGGAGCTCAGCATGCTTAGAAGAGCAGAAAAAGGATAAACACATGTCAGAATTCAGCACATCCCTCTGGGTGTCCAGAGTTGCCAAGGACCCTGTCAAGGGTCTTGGAGACCCTGGCATGCTGCCTAGAACACCTGGGGATTTGATTTTGACCCTTGGAGCAAGTTAC
>JAHXMQ010012342.1:1674490-1685338 GCA_020466415.1 Ammodramus savannarum pratensis | reverse complement strand
AAAAAAAAAAAGAAAAAAAAATCACACCCACCAGGGAAGCTGCCTGCCTCAAGGAACCACCCACAACAGCTCAGAACCTCCCACAACAGCTCAGCTGTCTCTCAGCATCCCTGCAATGCAGAGCCAAGACATCCGAGCACGCTTGGACCTCCTGGAAGGAGCTCCAGGGCTCGGTGGTGAGTTGAAGCCAAGTCTGAACACACTTTCTGTCACCTCCACACCTCCAAAGCAGCTCACAGGGTTCTCCTGTTGGCTTCCCACTGGAATATGAGAGTCTGGGGAGTGGAATGGCAGTGCAGCCCTCCCAAAGGTGCCCATCAGCCCACATGGAGGGGACAAGTCCAGCTGCCATCACTCAGACAGTGTTCCTCCCAACTGTCCCCCAAAATCCTTCAAAATTATGAACTGAAATAGCTTTTCATTTTTTTTTTAATTTTTATTTCATTCCAGCCAACCAACAAGCACTTCACCTGTCTGCTTTGCCTTTTTGAATCCCCATTATTTTTTTGGCACAGCTGCGTGGTCCTCAAGCAGGCATCCTACAGACACCCAGGTGCTGTGCTCTGCAGCCCAGCCACCTTTGAATCCTCAATGTTAAAAAGATTTGTCAGGCACTATCTGCTTTTGCTGGATGTTGCCCTCAGCCCAAGGGGACTCCTCTCTTCCCTTTGAATCTGGCAGCACAAGTCCTGCTGCCTGCAGATTTATATGGAGGTACATCAAGTTCTCCTTCCAGTAAATAGGACTGGATAATCAATTCCGAATGAAGGTTTGGGAAAAAACCCTTCACAGACAGTCCCTCTCAGGAAAGAGTTTTTAAACTGCTTCCAAGTTGCTAATAAAAAAAAAGTCTTTTTTAAAAGCAAATAATGATGTGCTAACAGCGCTTCCAATTCTTGGTGTCTTCCCAAAGCCACAGCTCATGAGGGTTAACACGCAAACCCAAGGAACTGTGGGAGCTCCTGGGCCTCCTGTTTGCAAAAAAAGAACATTTCAGCAGCCCCAGAAACAGGTCAAACAAACATTTCCCAAGAACCACACAGGTGATTGCTGAGCTCGCCTTGGAATGACAGGAATCTGCTGGAAGAGATCTCTGGTGCCTATTCCAGGACTATTTCCTCCAATTCTTTTTAAAGTCAGTGCTTCCAAGGGTTAAAACCCCACTGCTTTTAGCCAAGCTCTCATTTTATTTCAGGCATGAAGGGAACAATATTTATCATTGAAAGGAGCCAGTTCTGCTTCGTCCCTGCTCCTATTTCTGTCCTCTGCCTCTGGACAGGAGCGTCCCTTCCCTGTGCTAATTAACAGAGGGGATAAAGGCACACCTTGGGCTCCAGAGCTTTATAGAAAATTTAATTAATTACAGATCCTGACTTTCTAATTACCAAGCAAGACTCTCCCATTATCTGCCACGGGATCCCTGAGGCTTCACCAGGCTGGAAAGAAGCAGGAGATGGCTTGAAAGGCTGGGGTGCAAGCTGATCTCTAGACAAAGTGTAAGGCACAAGGGGCCACCAAAAAGCAGAAGGGCCACCAAAAACCTCGGTAACGATGGCAGCAGGGGGGACATCAGCAGGTCAGAAGGAGAGAGAAGCCCTGAGAGGTCACAGACACCAAAATGGGCTTGGCAGGACTGCAGGGAATGGAGGCTAAGGCCATAAGGAGGTAACAAACTTGCAGCACTGCCAACACAAGCTCAGCTGGGTGGCTCTAAGTCCATCATCAGGCTGAGACTAATCAGAAGGAGATGCACGACCAGAGCAGAAGGAAAATTTTCCTTAGAGAAGCTGAAAATGTTCTTGTGCAACCTGTGCTGCACGTTCTCAGCCCTTGGAGCTGGGAACACAGAGTGGCTGAAGATGATCAAGACCACTTGTGTAGCTCCATCTCCGACCTGTGAGCACTTACATATTCACTCTGGTATGTGCTGAGCTGGTGCCTCACACTCCCCATTCCATAAATCCTCTCCCCGTGCAGGCTCAAGTGATGGAAAACGCTCTCTGAGCAGACAATGAACTCGCTGAGGTCAGAGGGGGACTGCAGATGGAGAGGTGCAGCATGAAGCTGCAGCCTTGCAGGGGATACAAAGGACTCCTCAGCTACCCACATTTTTCTAGAAGCTCTCCACAGAACACCCCAGTGGCACTGTGCACCATGACTGAATTCCCTGAGTTTTACCAGCACAGCTCCCAGCTTAAAGAGGAACCATTCATTAATGATGCACTGGGCCATTGTAACAGTCTGAGTATTTCTTAATGCATTCAAGGCTTTGCCAGCCAGCTCCATAAATCAACTTGCTGGAAAAATTGCCTTAAAAAAGGCAATTGAATGTTGTGTCAGCAACACAGCCATGCAAACTGGATTCCCTCACCTCGTGTACTCCCAGGGCATTTTATAACCTGTATTATAGAGGTGCTGCTCTGCTCCTTGAAAATTGTCTTTAAAAATATTCAGTAAGAGACAAAAAAAAAAAAAAAAAAAAATTCCTTAGTGACTGTCAGGGGGAAACAAAGCAAGAAAAGGGGAGGAAATGGCGATTTGTGGGCCACTGTTGGTGGGCACTTGAATGGGAGCCCTGTGCTTGACACTGCCATGACTCTGAACAAAACCAGAGCCAAGAGCTATTTGTCAAGGGGCACCCAGGCACACAAGTGGTGAGAATCTGGCCCTGCTGTAAAAACGTGTCAGGCACTTTTCTGTGGGGCCTGATGGAGCCCTTGATGGATCGCCGCGCCGCCGGGAGGGGCCGCATTGTGAGCGGCCAGAATGAGACATCTGCTCCCTTCTCCTTCTCCTGAAAGGACATCCTGCCTCAGCCAAGCCCAAATGAGCAACTCCTCGTACACAGAGATGGGTCTGGCCTCCCTCACAGCATCCCTGAGGGCTCAGCTCAGGATTCAGGAGCTGGGATGCGCAGCCGGCATCCGGCACGGCCTCTGCTCCTCTCTGTGTTCCACCCCCTTCTGAGGTGTCCCTGCTCTTTTTTTTTAAGCTCTTTTCCTTAAATCTGCTGTGTGGGCACGGGAAAGCTGCAGGCAGCATCATGGAATGGGTTGGGTGGTTGGAAGGGCCCTTGAAGATCATCCAGTGCCACCCTCTGTCGCCATGTTTTTCCTCACAGAGAAAAGCAAGGCACAATTCCTCCCGAGAATATTTCTGGGTTTCACATTCTCTGAACCTCAGAGAAGGAATAAAAACAGTTCTTATCTTACTTACTGCACGTGTGTTGTACCAAAATAAAGTATAATATGGAGATTGTTTACCCAGAGTGATGGTGGTTTGTTTTCTTGGCCTGTCAGGGCCTATCAGGACTGTCAGCTGACAGTCACAAAATTCTGTGCAGTTATGTGCAGAGTTGAGTGCTTAACAAATTCAGTTTAAATGTAATGTAACATAGTGTAATATAAAATAATGCAACAAAGTAATTAATTCACCTTCTAATAAGATGAAGTCAAATACATCATTCTCTCCCCCTCGTTGGGGGCAAAATTATCCACAATAACATCCTGACATGGCAGGGACACCTTCCACTAGCCCAGGCAGCTCCAAGCCCCATCCAGGCTGGCCTTGGACACACTTACACAGTTTCTTTGGTAACCAGTGCCTCATTTTTCCCAAAATCCCCCTCAATTTTCCCAATACCCCATCTAATCCTGCCCTCTGTCAATTTGAATCCACTGCCCCTTGTCCTGAACATCCGCTTGCCAAAAGGAACCCCCTTCAGCCAGAGAGGGAAGGATTTGCAGCAGGATGTGAGGATTTTCAGCATTTTCTGGAGCTGCCAGTGCAAGCAGGCTCCCCATTCCCAGGTAAGCCAGCAGCTCCTGGGGATCCATCCCTTTTCCTTCCCCCACAAGGCTCACAGGCACAGCCTCAGGGAAGCAGGAATAATTCATAAGGCCTGATTTGTGGAAAAAGCAGAACGTTTCTATAGAGAGTTCCAGTTCTGAGCACATTTTATCCCCAAGAAAATGGAAAATACCAGGAGTTAACCCACTGGAGGAACCTTCAGCAGCCCTCTCCTGACACCCAACACCCTGCAAGTGTGGGATGGACTGGGGAGCTGACGGAGGGAGAGCTGGGAGCTGCCTGGGAATGGACTGGAGACATAAAGAAAATCGGGGAAATAGAAGCAAAGAAAAGAACAGCAAAGCGGAAGGAGCAGAAAGAAGGACGTCTGTGTGCTTCAAATGTCTCCAAACAGAGGCCCCACTTTGCAAATGCTGCTTCACTGGGGGCAGGAAGGAAGGAGGGAGGGGGAAGGCTGGTTTCCATTTCATTTTCACTTTGAAAACGCCATTTTTCCGCGCATCCACTGAAGTGCAAATTTCCTTGGAAGCCGTCTGGAGAGCCAGAGCTGAACTTTTCTAAACCACATCTGCTGGGCTGTACAAAGCCCTGCCTGAGGCAGCCCCTGGCAGCCGTGAGCAGCATTCCCAGAGCAGCACCTGGAATGTCCCCAGTGCCCGGTGGGGTGACAGAGCAGCCCAGGGCGACACACACGGGTCTGTCCAGCCCCAGAGCTGGGAACAGAGATAAGGAGTGGCTGCTGGGTGGGCAGGGGGTGATAAAAGTGGGGTGACAATCAACACCTCCCCAGCTGCTGGGGGAGAGAGAGCTGCCCATCCTTCTGTGAGGAGCTGAGCAGTGCAGGATGTGGGGATAACACTGAGGGAGAGGGCTGACAACGAGGATGGGGGTGTTCATGGGGCAGCAATCCCACCTGGAGAGCCCCACAGCCTCCATCTACTCCACATAAAGTAGTGGAGTGGGTGGGAAAACTGCATTTGGAGCAGAGTTTGGAGCAAAGCTTGTATTCACATCCTTAGTGACTGTCGCAGACATCTTTTCATGAAAAATCCTTTCCTCCGGACTTTTCCTCCTGAGAAACTGAGAGGCCTCAGGAATGAAATGTAAACATTGATTATCTGCTGCTGTGGAATGCAACAGGGGGATCTGTGACTGGCCCATGTTGGATGTTTCTAATTAATGGCCAATCACAGAGAGCTGGCTTGGACAGAGAGCTGAGTCACAAACCTTTGTTATCATTCCTTCCTCTTTCTATTCTTAGTTTAGCTAATCTTCTGATGAAACCTTTTCTTCTCTTCTTTTAGTATAGTTTTAATGTACTATATATCATAAAATAATAAATCAAGCCTTCTGAAACATGGAGTCAGATCCTCACCTCTTTCCTCAACCTGAGACCCCTGCCAACACGGTCACAGGTGACATGCCAAGGAAAAGCCTGGGCAGGGACCTGCCACCACCTATGGCTGTGTCCTTGCAGCTCCCCCGGGTCCCAGGCAGAGGGTTTGTGCAAACAGCTCAGGGGCAGAGGGCTGGAAATCTCTCCAAGCTCCCAGGAGCACACAGCAGCCTGCCCCTTCCCAGCACTGCCTGTCCCCAGCCCTTTGCTACAGCTGGAGGGGCTGGCAGGGAAGGGACAGACACAGGGACAGTGCCCAGGCTGGCAGCTGCAGCCGTGGCAGGGGTGCCCAGGGGAGCAGCTGTCCCTTCCCAGGGGCTGAGTGGCACTGCTGGCACCCAGGGCTGGCAGGGGCTCAGGGCTGACCCTGGCTGGGTGCCCAGGGCTGTGTTTGATGTGACAAAGGAGCTGGGCAGCCCCAGTGGCACCAGCTGGCAGGGATCAGCTCTGGGACACCCCAGCAGACTCCTGCGCCCACTGGGAGCCAAAAGGAGGGACACAAAGCCCAAATGTGCTCCCACAGAGGGAGGCATGCCAGGCACTGAGCACCTCCCTCTTCCTGAGGCCTGTCTGCAACAGGACAAGGATATGCAGGCCATCCCAATCTCCCCAGCTCCTCCATGTCCTCCCTTCCCACAGCATTCCCACCATCAGCTGTGCAGATCTCCTTCCCAAGGCCGTCCCAATTTATAAACCCACACATTGAGGGTGAGACACAGCCCAGCTCGGTGCCAGAGGAGCTGCTCCTTTCCTGAAAATGTTAAGGGCTGTGGGTTTTGCAGGGCAAAGGAGCCCTTTGGCACTCAGTTGAATATGCTTAATGCAGCCTGTGGAGCAAACAGACCATGGTTAATGCACCCAGAATGGCTGTGACTCTCTGCTGGGCAGACGAGAAGAGGGCAGTAATTCATCCCACTCCACTCTGCTGTGCACGTTCCCACTGCTCCAAGGAAGAGGTCATGCCCTCCTTTTCCTTCTCAGCAGCACCCTGTGCCTCTGCTCTCCCTCTCTGCTCTTTGCCAGGTGCTGGGAATGGCCCACTAAGCCCTTTTACTTGATTTTTTTCCTTTTTTCCCCCCAAAGCTCCCTGCAAACTCACTGCATTGAACTGAGTAAGCCACAGCTCCCCTACCCTGTGCCCTTGAAAACAGATGGCAGGCCCAGGTTTTCCCTGACAAGCAAAGGAATGAGAAGTGACATGGCTGGGAAAAACAAGCTCAATTCCTCTTGGCAGGATATTAATTTAGAAATCTCTGGTGTCGCTGCCCCGATTCACAGCGAATTTGAATCCGAGCTCTCAACAGCCCAGAGGTTTGACAGGGGAGGTAATTGGAGGAAATGGCTTTGTAATCCAGCTATTGTGCTGGCAAGATCCAGCTCTCCTCAAGAGCAAGGTTCACTTCCTGGCACGGCTGATTCAGCAGCATTTATCTGCCCCCAGTGCCTGCTGGCTTTGCCCTGCCTGGCAGGGGCACCACGGACCCTCCAAAGCAGGGTGCAGCAAAGCTTGCAATCACATCCCAAGCAACACATCCCTCAGGAAAAGCCTGAGGAGTTACCTGACATCACTGGATGGTGGAAAAACAGAATTGTTTGGGTTGGAAGGGGCCTGGAAAACCTCATTCCAACTACCTGCCATGGGCAGGGACACTTTCTACTGCACCAGGCTGCTCCAAGCCCTGTCCATTCTTCTCCTTCTTCAGAAAAAACACTTAAAAAAAATAAAAAAACAACTGCATGAGGTGAGGGGAAAGCAGCAGCAAAGGGCCAAAGAGTCTGCCCTGCTCCCACCTGGAAAAAGGGAGGAAAAAAAGGGGGAAACAGGCCCAAAACACACTGTGAGATGAGCAGCACCTGGCTAGAAATGCTCATGCATGATTCTACATACAGAGTTCCTGGGTCAGCACATGCAGCACCACTGCTCCAATAATCAATAATAAACATAATCATAATAAATAATATAAATATCCAGCTATTATTAATAATAATGTTAATAATAATAATATATAATTCCAGAGATACAAGCACAACTTGGCAACACCAAACAAGGAAAGCCAAAAGAAGCCACTTTAAAAAAACAGTGTTTTTGAATAAAATATACATTTTTTGAATGCTTATCCATGAGCTTTTTTTTTTCTTGATATCTACTTGAAAGACAGGCAAGAAATTGGAGGGGTTCTCTGCACGATTTGTGAAATGAAGCCACCAGGCTACATTAGAATATAATAGTAATAGTAATAATAATAGTAATAATAATACTTCTTCCAGAGATACAAGCACAACTTGGCAACACCGAACAAGGAAACCCGAAAGAAGCCACTTTAAAAGAACAGTATTTTTGAATAAAATAGACTTTTAAAAAACTGCATATCCATGGGCATTTTTTTTTCTTGATATCTACTTGAAAGACAGGCAGACAGCAATTGGAGGGGTTCTCTGCACGATTTGTGAAATGAAGCCACCAGGTTACATTAGAAGTTAATAATTAATGATTATGATTAATAACAATAATAAAAATAATTCTAATAAAATAATAAAAATAAATGAAATAAAAATTAAAATAAAATAAAATAAAATAAAATAAAATAAAAATAATAATAATTCCCATTTCAGTGACCTGTGCACCCATGCCATTCCCATGCTCACTCTGTGTTCCCAGCTGTCCCTGTCTGTGCTGGAAGGTGAAGGTGCTGGATGTGGGATCCCCTCCCAGGCTGAGATGGGCTCATTTGGCAGCTGGGGCAGTGTGAAACCCTATCCCTGCTGCCCTGACAGCCCCTTGGGGAGCCCTGGTGAAATGAGCTCCTGCCCTTCAGAAGGCTCCTCCACATTTAAATAAACAGCCTGGGGCTGGAGCAGAGCAGTACTGAGGTACCCCAGTATCTGAATATACCCTTTGAGTGCACACCAAGCTGGTTTGGGGGAGGAGAGGAAAAGGAAAAGCTCTTTTTTTTCCTTAATCTGCTAGGAAAAAAATATTGGGGCAGTAAACAGGCAGCAATCACCCAGGGATGGCTGGAGAGCTCCTACCTGGGGCATGCAATGCAGAGCTCTCATGTGGAATTCATTTATTCCTGTTCACTGTTGGTGCTGCTCAGCTGCAGAGGTGCTTGGGGAAGGGCACAGTCCTGCAGATCCTGAAGAGGATCCAGTGCCAGCTCTGGGAATAACAAACCCTGGGGGTCTCTCAAACTCCTGGAGGAAAAACTGAAGAGAAAATCAGCAGATATTAGGAAAAAATCCATCCCTGTGAGGGTGGGCAGGCCCTGGCACAGGGTGCCCAGAGCAGCTGTGGCTGCCCCTGCATCCCTGGCAGTGCCCAAGGCCAGGCTGGATGGGGCTTGGAGCAGCCTGGGACAGTGGAAGGTGTCCCTGCCATGGCAGGGTTGGCACTGGATGAGCTTTAAGGGCCCTCCCAACCCAAACCATTCTGTGATTCTATATTTGCTCCACGAATTTTATTCTGCATCCCATTTTGCTGCTAATTCCCTCAGAAAGCTCTCCTAGTGCTGAGGATGGCCTGCATCTCATTTAATTACATCCAGCAACTCCAACTGCTGGATCAAAACCACTTTAGGTATGACCACGTTGAGCTTTGAAGAAATCCCCCAGCCTGGTGAAAAATGCAGATTTAATTTGTATATTGCCCTGAAGTGCTGACTTACACACCTTGCAGCGACCCACCCACAGCTTTACACAGTCCTTCACTTTGCTCATCCTGAACACAGGTCCTGGAGGGTCAGAAAAGCACAAGATGTCCTGCCCAACCTCTGGTTTTGGGGGGGAAAAATCCAGGAGGAAAGGAGATGCCTCCCTGGAGCCCCTGCATCCCAGCTTTGCACAGGCAGGCTCACACTCAGCCTTTCTCTGGGAAGGGACCACACAGGCTCAGGTTGGAGGGGAAAAAAAGCACACGAAGATCATAGAAGTCTCAGGGCAAGTAAATGACTGTTAATTGTGAGATATTTGATTGCAAGAAGCACCAGATGGCCAGCCATCTGGTTTTTATTACAAAATTAAACAAGATTAACCCAAACAGGATTTCCTCAGCATTCTTCTCTGACTGGCTCACAAATACATCTTTAACACCTATGCTACAGATAGAGCACAATTCAGAAGCCCTTCCTGCCTTTCCCCTAATCTGCTTGGGCCAAATACTCTGCTGTGCAATGCCCTTGCACCTAGAGATTTCCAGCAGGATTGGAAAGACGCAGAGGATGGAGCAGTTGAGAGAGGAGGGAGATGATTTTCAACCTTTCCCACTGGTTGAAAAAGCATCAGGGCAGGAGAGTTGCCAAGGGCAACAGAGGCAGCTGGGGTACCAAACCCTCCTGCTCACTGCTGGGATGGGATAAAACAGCAAAACTGGGAAGAGTTTCTCTCCTCTGAAAGGCAGCAGCCAAACCACCTCTCTCTCTACAGGAATTTTCTTTGCCTTTTTACACCTTTGCCCAAATCCTCAGGAAGTTTGTCCTGGTGCTGGCAATCCCTGCCCTGCCCAGCCCCAGCACTGCGGAAAGTCATTTGTGCTGTGCATGATGAGGGATAACAATGCCTTGCACAGGCTTTGCCCCAAAACATGAACCCTGAGGCCAAGCCCTGTAGGAGCAGCTGAGATTTGCTGAGCAGGCCTTGCTGGACACAGTTAATCCAGCGAGTTTTCTGCCCTCAGCTCCCAGAGCTGCTCTGGGAGCTGTAAGAAATGATACCCACTACCAAAAATGTAAAAGGTTGATTGAAACCTTATCAAAAACACAACAGAAGACTGAACTGAGGAAATATTACAGCACCAGGAGCAGAGGATTTTTCCCACCATGTGCTCATCCACACCATGGAGGTTTGGCCTTTTAACCCTTTAGCTCTCCCAAGGTTCTGTCCATCAACTCTTCCTTCAATGTCCAGTGCTGGAGATCACTGCCTTAAATCCTGATTGGAGTTCAGGATTTAAGGAAGTGACAGCCATAGTGACAAGCTGACCCTCCCAAATGTCCCAAACCCAGGGCACCCCCTGATAACAACACAAAGGGGTAAAACACAATTATAAATATATAAAACCTCTCCTAACACATATCCATGATATTTGCCTGTTAATTGTGGATATCAACCACTCATCTGTCACAGAGCCACCCAGCTGCCTCTGCTGCTGTCCTGGAAGCTGGGCTGCCACCAAGGTGGCCTTGCCTGGGCCACCCTCCCTGCAGCTGGATCTCCAGGCTTTTGTCATGCAGATCACACCCAGCCTCGTTTGTTCGCAGCAAATCGCTCGTGAATGGAACATAAAGCTGTTCCAGGGGAGATCTCAGTGCCCGGGGTAAATCCCTGGGATATGATGCATCCAGAAATTATCCATAACACCCCACTCACACCCTCCTGTCTGATCAGGAAAACCTGGTGGGAGATTTCAGCTGGAAAACAGCAGGCTGGGGCTTTAGCTCATGTAAATAATTTTTGTTGTTGTTGTTTAGCTTTGAATATGTTCACTTTCAGAGCTCCCCTGAAGAGGAAAGCACCAGGGACTCCTTTCTGGGAGAGCAGCCAGCAGCTCCCTGAAGCCCAGGCAGTTTGTGCCCCGTGTCCCTGTTGTGAGAGGCTGGGGAGAGCAGCACAACAATTCCCCATCTGCAATGGGACAGGGGGACAGC
>JAHXMQ010012342.1:1657323-1674390 GCA_020466415.1 Ammodramus savannarum pratensis | reverse complement strand
ACAGCTCCTCAGCACAGCATTCCCACAGCCACTGCCCCTCTGGCACATTCTGCAGGCCCCAAACTGGAGGTGGCCCAAAAGCCCAAGCTGCCCATCACCTGCCAGGCTGGGATGCTCCTTTCCCAGCAGCCAGGCTGCCAGCACTGGGGGTCCTGGAGGAAGCCAGCCCTGTCCTCCTGGTGGGCAGCTCCACGTCCTGGTCGTTTTTATGATCACAGGATTAGGTTGGGAAAGATCTCCAAGGTCATGAGCCCAACCTTTGGCCGTCACCCAGCCCAGGGCACTGAGTGCCACCTCCAGTAGTTCCCTGGACACCTCCAGGGATGGAGACTCCAAACTTGCCTGGGCAGTTCCAATCCCTGAGCCTCCTTTCCATGGGGAAATTCCTGCTGCTGCCCACCCTGAGCCTGCCCTGGCCCAGCCTGAGGCCGTTCCCTCTGCTCCTGTCCCTGTCCACCCCGGCTGTCCCCTCCTATCAGGAGCTGTGCAGAGCCACAAGGGCCCCCTGAGCCTCCTGTGCTCCAGGCTGAGCCCCTGCCCAGCTCCCTCAGCCTCTCCTGGGGCTCCATTCCCTGCCCTGGCCATTCTCCAGTGTCCCCTCAGTGTCCCTCTGGCTGTGAGTGCCCAGAACTGGAGACAAAACTTGATGATGATTTTAGGTCTCACCCCAGTGTGATTAATTCACCCAGGTTTTAACATGTTCTGGAAACCACGTAACTTCTTTAATTTTGGGTTATGGTCTGTCTTTGAAAAGTAAAGAAATTATATTTAAAATAGTCTTGAATTTGATAAAAACATGAACTGCAAACTCCTCTTGTTTCCAGCCAGTTCAGTGCCCCTTTTCATCCCACTGGAAGCCACCAAAAGGAGATGAAGTCCCCCCAAAACCAGGCTGCCCATCTCCTTTTGGGCAAAGCCCTCAGGCTTGCACAAACTAAAGACAGCTCAGAGGAAAGATCAAACATGACCCAGGTAGAGGCATACTCAGGGAATTAACTGCAAAGCTCTAATACAGCCTCTCTTTCCCCTTTGCCTTTTCCACAAGAACCAGGCTTAATTCAGCATGGAAAATTATTTGGTTTTTCACAATTTTATTCTCAGGAGTGGCTGTTCCACTCTGAGCTGCTGATTCTCCAGAAGAACTTGGTCCAAGCCAGACACCTCAGCTGGAAAAGTCCCATCCCAACAATCAGTGTTTGGAGCTGAGAGGACATCCCAGCCTATTTTTAGGAGGAGCAGGGAATTACTAGATCAGCAATATGCTGTACTAAACATTTACACACCGCAGCTCAAAAAACTGGGCTTTAAACAAAGGGAACAGATGCTCTGACAAGAACCCTGCACAAAATATTTCCCTTGCCAAGTGAGTAAAGGAAACCTATTTGTTTGGGGTTTTTTTTAGCTGAAGAACCAGCTTTTAAAGGCAATCCCTAGTAAATGAGGTATAAAACTGAATTCAGAACAGTTTCTTGCCTCTCCTGCAGAGCATCCTCTGGGCTGGGCTTTCACTGCCAGCCAGCTGGGGAGATGCCCCCAAGGTGGAAGCATACACGTGAGGGAAAACAAAGCACTTTAACAAGCAGTTAAAATTTACAAGCTTTTTAAACATGATTTATCCATGCTGGGTACTCCTCCATCTCAGCAGATGCTTCCAAGTGTCTGGCACTGGAGAAAAACCCATAACTTTACTCCATGATGGATGACTAACATGTATTAGACTTGCACAGAAACAACTGGCTGCTGGTGGTGCAGGAATAAAAAGTCAGTGGATTGCACTGAAAACCAAAAGAGACTTCAATTTTCTTGGAGGGGTTTCACAAAAAACTGAAGTCTGTCAAGCATGGATGGGAAGGGGCTGTGGGCAGCCTCTCCCTCAGGAGCCACAAGGAAAAGGCACTTCCAGCCAGGAGAAGGGACCTCCACATCTTTGTGAACAGCTGGCGTGGATGGGAGCCCCATTGGGCTGGGATCAGCCCCCAAGGGGCTTCCAGGCAAAAAACAAGCAGGAGTTGGACCCCAGCAGCTCCTCTGGGAACAGTGGGGAGCACATGGCTTTTATCTGCACAGCACTGGAAAAACCAGCATGGACACAGCTGGGGAAAACCAGGCCTGCATTTAGCCTGAGGAGTGCCTTGGCTGCTTTTTTCCAAATCTATTGGATAATCTAACAGGAGATGCTGCTCCCTACAAACACACTCTGCTGGTAGCACCAGGGAGGCCTGAGGCACTTCTCAGCTCCAAAATGGCTCTTACAAAGCATCACCCCTTGTCACCTGCATCAGGGGGCCCAGAGAAACAGGAAAGGACCTGGGAAAGGTGAGCAGAGAGCTTGGTGCTCCTTCCAGCTCTGCTGGATTTCAGCAGCCTGCAGCAGCACAGAGCACAGGGCCCTGCTCCTGGCTGTAAGGCAGAGATAAGGCTCCTGCCATTGCAGGGAAAAGAGTTTGCCCAGCCTCAGCTTTGCAGGAGGAGGGCAAGAAGAGCACAGGAGGCAGAGAACAGCGAAATCAATCCAGAGAAATCCATTTTATCCATCCTGATGAATGGAGGGCTGGCTATCAAGCAGATGCTGCTGCTAAAAGCAGCCCTCCACTTCAATGTGGGCTTCTTGAAGCTCTCACCTTCATTCCTTGCAAATGAGCAACAGGAGCACCCAGAGAGGCTGCACACTGTGATAAAGCTCAAACAACACCTCAGCTGACTCAAAATCAGCACTGAATGTGTTTCTGGTTAAGAGGGCAGCTTAATTTATATCTTAGAGCTGCAAAAGGGAAAAAACCCCTTCCTTAGCTGTGAAGCACAGGTCCTGGAAACAGTCAAGAGCTTTGCTCTTCCCCCAGCAGCTGTCTCCATCCCTCCCCTGCGAGGAATGGGTTGATGGGTTACCTCAGAGCCTTGTTTTGAGCTGTTCTCCTTTATAACCTCCCTCTAAAGCACAACTCCAGCTGCCAGAGGAAGGGGAAAGGTGATTGAATCAGCTGGTGAGGACTCCCTGCAGGAAGGTACAGCGTGTGCAATATGTGCAACACAAACCTGCAGCTCATTCCAAGTTCCCTTTCCCATCACCCTGCAAGCTGACACAGCTTTAGCTCTGCAGCAACATGGACTATTCCAACTGCTTGGAAAGGGCTGGTCGCTTCCCAAAGGAAAGGAGAAGGGATTTGTGGGATCCCAAGCAATATTTCTGGTGCTGTGCATCACTTCCTTTCACAGTCTATGTGACAGTTCATCCTTGGGGTTGTACCACCCCCAAAGGCAGCTTTCCCTGCCTAGACATTGCTTGGCACAAATGGGAAACAGCCTCTCCCTCCCAACAGGCAACAAGCTGTGTTCTCACAGGGCAGAGGGGAATCAAGAAACTTCCTGGGAAGGAATCCAGGCTGAGAGGTGTCTGGGGATTTCTCAGTGTCTTCAGGGAAAAAAGGTTGTCACCAGGTCTATGTGGGAAGCTCAGGAAAAAGGCCAAGTGTACAAGTAAATCCCCTTCAGTTCCCCAAACTGCCTGCACCACACCTTCCAGCCACATTAAGGATTGCAGGACACATATGCCAGCAGACTCTGGAAATTTTGCACCTGGAGACATTCCTCACTCTTATACAAAGGGCACTTGGAAGTGAATGCAGAGTGAAAAATGGATTTCCAGCTCTCCAAGAGGAAACCTACCTGAGGAAAGCACAAGGCTGCTGCAAGCCCATGATTTCAGAGCTGTTGTGGAGCTGAACCTGTCTCAGGGTCTGGTTTTTGTTCCTTATTAATCACTTTCATGAGCCTTTGCACTTTTGGATTCCAGCCTGACTGGAAGCAGCAGACACTGGAAAGCTCAGAAAGCTTTCCAAAGTGTGAACACCCCCCACTCCCTGTCACAGACATCTTTTATGGAAAATCCTTTCCTCAGGATTTTTCCTCCTGAGAAGCTGTGAGGCCTCAGGAACAAAATGTAAACAATGACTATCTGCTGCTGTGGAATGCAACAAGTAAATCTTTGATTGGCCCATGTTGGATGTTTTTAATGGCCAATCACAGTCAGCTGGCTCAGACAGAGAGCCGAGCCACAAACCTTTGTTATCATTGCTTCCTTTTCTATTCTTAGCTGGCCTTCTGAGGAAATCCTTTCTTCTATTCTTTTAGTATAGTTTTAATGTAATATGTATCATAAAATAATAAATCAAGCTTTCTGCAACATGGAGTCAGATCCTTGTCTCTTCCCTTAACCTAAGACCCCTGTGAACTCTTGGAGAAGGTTTAATGCTCTTCAGGTTTGCATCCAGGCTTCCAGGGGCTGAGCCAAGCACTCACCCCTCTCAGACACACAGGGTGCTCACCTGTCTGGGAGTTTCCAGCCTGAAATCCAGGCTTTCATCCTGAAGTATCTTTGTCAGAAGCAGGGCCAAGAGATGGCCAGGTGCAAAGGAGCTGAGATGGTGCCCGGGGAAGACAGCAAACTGTGATGGTGTTCACAGGGGTCTCAGGAGAAGAAATGAGGATCTGGCTCCATATTTTCATTAGGCTTGATTTATTGTTTTATGATACATATTACATTAAAACTATACTAAAAGAATAGAAGAAAAGGTATCATCTCAGAAGGCTAGCTAAGAATAGAATAGAAAGGAATGAATAACAAAGGTTTGTGGCTCGGACAGAGAGCCCGAGCCAGCTGGGCTGTGACTGGCCATTAATTACAAACATCCACATGAGACCAATCACAGATACACCTATTGCATTCCATAGCAGCAGATAACCATTGTTTACATTTTGTTCCTGAGGCCTCTCAGATTCTCAGGAGGAAAAAAATCCTAAGGAAAGGATTTTCATGAAAGGATGTCTGCGACAGCAAACTACGAGGGCTGCTGATGGAAAAATCCACTTTTCATCCTTCCCCAGGGATCTCCTAGGCTCCATCACCCTCATCCCATAGTTTGAGCAAAGAATGCCTGGCATTTGCTCCACAACTCAGACAAGGTTTAGAAAACCTCGAATGATGCCAAAAATCAAATGTGAGTGAGCAAAGCTGCCTCTGAGCCAAGGGAGCTGGAGCCTGAGTGGGGAAGAGTCCCCCTCTCCCTCTCCTGTTTTATTCTCCAGCAGTACAATGAGGGCTATTCTCTGCTGGAAGCAGGAATCCAAAACCCTCTGGTGTTTTATGGATGGAGTGCAAAGGGAAGGTATGGATCCTCCTGTGCCAGCCAGCTTCCCATAAAGCAGCCATGGGGAAGCGCTGGAGCCGAACTGAGGGGAAGCTGTGGGATTGGCCTTTCCAGCTGACTGCTTCCCTTGCTCTCTCAAACCCCTCAACCAAAACGTGGCATTCACCAGGCCAGACAGGATGAGAAATGGGAAGAAAACCTCTCTCCCCACCACCACTCCTCTTTACAGAACTGCCACCCACCAAAGACATGACCTTGAGGTTCCAGCCAGCCCTAGATGGGATGCCTGGAAGAAGGGAGAAGCCAGCTTGCTGCTTGGGAGCCCAGAAATGTGCTTTTCCTTCCCTCTCACACCTTGTGGGCCCTCTGTGATGACCAGGGACAGGAGGGAATGCCAGGGAGCCGTGTCAGGGCAGGCTCAGGCTGGAGATCAGGGAAAGGTTCTTGCCCCAGAGGGTGCTGGGCACTGCCCAGGTGTGGCAGTCATATTTTCTGGAAAAATCCCTTTGCCAGGATTCTTCTGCTGGGAAGCTGAGGAGCCTCAGAGAAAAATGAAAACAATGTTATCCCATTTGCTTCTCCTGTGTTTTGCTGCTTTGGAATGTGGTTGGAGATTGTTTATGCAACAGGGGAAGGTTTGATTGCTGTCATGTGAAATGTTTTGGCTCTTTGGCCAATCAGGGTCCAGCTGTGTCAAGGCTCTGGAAAGAGTCAGGAGTTTTTCATTATTATCTTTCTAGCCTTCTGTAAGCATCCTTTCTGTATTCTTTAGTACAGTATTCTTTAATATAATATAGCATCATAAAATAATAAATTAGCCTTTTAAGAACATAGAGTCAGATTCATCACTTCTTCCTGCCATGGGGCACCCCACAAATACAAGACCCAGGCTCCCCAGAGCTCCAGGATTGTTTGGACAATGCTCCCAGGGATGCCCAGGGTGGGAGGCACAGCCCTGCCCAGTGCCTTCAGTGCCCTGGGAGACTCCCACAGCCCAGGCCCCAGACAATGAGGACATTGCAGAGTTGTGTGCCTGCTGGATGAAGATCCAGGGAGTGACCCCGATGGCCATGGAGCTGATGGGAAGGGATCCTGGCAAGCTGGTGATGATGGGAGCTGCAGCCAGACCCACCCTGACACACAGCCATGACTTTGCCTTATTGTGCATCCCAATTCCCCACTGCAGGACAAATGTGCCTGTAGGTGGCCCAGAAACACTGGCTTATAAAAAAAGAAAAAGAGAGGGAAGAAAAAAAAAAACCTCAGAATGAATGCAGCGTCTGTCACCCTTTTGCAGAATTGTTATGTTTTTTGTGTGTAGTTGGTGCTTGTTTTCCAAAGATTTACATTTTGATGTGTGTGTCACTCGCTTTTCATGCATTCTGAGACCTCAGAGCTTAGAAATTCAAAACACTTGTCAGTCACGTCAATCCTTTTGGACAAAACAGAGCTGCCACTGGGATGGAGAAAAAAAAGCCCACAACAAAACAACAAACAAAACACACTTTTCTCTCAAGCTGTGACTCGGTCACCCCGCTCAATGCGGGCAGGACAATGTTCAGAGAAAGCAAAAAAAAAGATCTGAGTTTTCATACTCATCGGTGGAACTAAATTGATTAAGGTCATTTCCTAGGTAGGTTTGAAATCTTCTGCAACAATTTTTTGCTTTTTTGAAAAGAAAAAGAAAAGCCTTCCTCCCCCCCACACAAAAAAAAAAAATAAAAAGGGAGAAGTCACCACTGCAAAAACATTAAATCTGCTTGGGTAACTCAGAATGTATGTTGGCAAGGCAACATATCTCAGCTTGAACAGTAAACCTGCTATGTCAGAGGCTCTGCCACATATGAAAGAGGCTTGGGTTTCAATATCTCATGCTGAATTTACTGCTTTTCAGCCTTTCATGGCCAAGTATTTGATGTCTCTCCTTTCACTGCTGCAATCGATAGGGTGACCTTACGTAAGAGTTTCCTGACCTTTGCTGTTGTCAGTATTGTTTTGCTAAAATGTAATTTAACTCTTTTTCTTTAGTCTGGAAATAGCACTGTACAGACAGCAAACACGAGAGAGGCTTGGGGTTTTTTTCCCCCTTTAACCTAAAGGCAAGAGGCACCATCCATCATCAGAGTTTGCTTCAAACGAGAGGATGACAAGAGGCATCAACTGCAGAGGGTCTGGTTGGTTTCCCAGTGCTTTCTTGTACCTTTTAGTAAGTTAAACACTCCAAAAAGCCTTACTCTGATGCTCATTCCAGTGCCATCCTGCTCAGTATTTTAGGATTGAGGGGTCTCCTGGATTCACATCACTGGGATGTTGGTACTACGTTACAGCATTTTTTACATTTTTAAATTAGACCATTTCCTTTAGCTAAGGCCTTGCATGTATTTCACATAATAAAAACAAAGAGATCAAGGTTTCTATGAACAAAAAAAGAATTGTTTTCAAATAGCAGCTACCAAAGAGGAAGGAGGCTGATTTTTCTTGTGACAGTGGATGTTGGAGAGTCAGCCACATGTTTTTAGACTCAAGGCTGGTTTATCCATTGAGGATCTTTGGGAGCCTGGTTTGAATCCCATTATTACCCTGTAATGCAAGTGCTCTTGTGGGAGCAAACTGCCATGGTTATCCTCTGCCGTGCCGCTGTGATTTCATCTCTGAGCTCTGGCTGATGTGGGTATTACTCTGCATTAGCCATGCAGATGCACACATCGCCACTCACACCCATACATTTGCACAGGATTATGGCTGAAATTCCTGATCCTGCTTATAAAAAGCCCTACAAACCCCAGAGAGCTCCTTTAAAACCAGCAGCATTATCCCACTGTAAATCCGGGGTGTAAGTCGGAGCAGGCTCTGCCTCAGATGCTCTTCAGCCACACATCCTCATGGAGCAGGGGGGCTAAAAGCAAACCCTGGGCTCTGCACAATTCCCCCCAAAACCCATCCCCATCACACCCCTTCACTTTCTGAAGTAGCAGCTCCACTCTTGTCAAGGAGGAACTCTCAGAAAGAGAGTTAAGAGCTGGGCTTTGGCAGTGCTGCCCCCGCCCCCACGTGCTTCAATATTGCTCACAGCTGAGTTATTTCTTGCTTCTTAGGAATTTTAACTGGCTGTTATGCTCAGTGAACTCGTGAAAGGAGAGTACCTAAAGTCAGCAGCGCTGAAACCATGAATTAGCACAAAGGAGAAAGGGCCAGTTGGGTGTTTCTTGCAGTACATTATCTGCATAATGCCAGAGGAGCTGATTTAAAGTCACTGCACTACACCTGAACATCGTTTATGGCTCATAAAAGGAAAGCTGTGTTTAAGGAACAATAAAGCAGCACTGCACTTTCTGTGGAAGAAGAGAAATAAAGCCTTTCTCATGGAGCAGATGCATTTTTATTTGCTCAGTGCCTGCCTCTGAGGCACGTGGAGATGTTTTACCAGAAAGCCCAAGAGTTAAGCAGGAGGACTTGCTCCAGGTTATGGATTATGTTTGATTTGTGCTCATTTTTCCAGCCAAGACTTAACACAGCAAATTTGACCTCCTGGAAAAGGTAGGACCTGAATCCCCACGGACACCTGTAGCTGTCAGAGGAGCAGGGAGATCCCCAGGCACAGCAAGCCACAAAGCCACAGAAGGGAGGAGCAGGGACCCTTCATAAAACAGAATCACAGAGTCATGTTGATGGTCTGGGAGGTATTTTCAAACAAAGACCAACCTGTGATAAATCCCCACTTGTTACCCAGCCCAGAGCACTCAGTGCCATGTCCAGTCTTTCCTTGAACACCTCCAGGGATGGGGACTCCATCACTCCCCAGGGCAGTCCCTTCCAAAGCTTAACAACCTTTTCCACGAAGAAATTCTTCCTCAACACCCCAAGTTCCAGGCTCAGGACGTTTGGCCAAACAAAGTGACAGCAGCCATCACATCAGTCACTCTAAGTCACAGTCCCACCACAAAAGACACCTATTTTCACTCACCTGCCATCTGCTGATAAATTCCCTTATTTCAGTCTCCAAGAATCCAGATCCACACTTTGGTCTCAGTGCAAACACCAACTGGGGTATTGTGTCACACAGGAGAAAATCTTCCTAGAGCACAGACAAGTTTTTTGCTATTACACCCTTGGCAGTTTGCTTTTTGAGACTTTTGAGCATGAAACCAAAGTCCTAACGAGAAACACACAATTACAAATGCCATCCCATCCTCTGCCCCTTCCCACAGAGTCGTGGCCACCTCGGGGCCACTCAGCAGTGCCCATCCCTGGAGAGGATTTGGAGAGAGGATTGGAAGGTTCCCACTTCCCAAACTGCTGCTGTGGGGGGGGTGCTGCCTCCCAGCTCCACTTGTCATTTCAAGGGACAAGGTGAGTCCTCAGCTCCAGGTTTTCCCATCAAGGAGCTGGAAAGGATCCATGTGTTCACAGTACTGACAGCAAGGGTCATGGTCCTGACCTCTCCCTGCTCCCTGTCTGACCCTGCTTGTGGAAAAGGCACCATCACACCACGATTCACCTCCCAGAGGAGGAGACTTTATCAGTGTGGTTGAAGCAGCAGGTCTGCAGGATCTCCCCAACACTCAGCACCAGCCGGGCTTTGTGCAGGGCTGACGCCACTCTGTGAATACCAAACAGCAGAGGGAAAAAAAAAAAAAAATTCTGTGAGTTTCTGCCAGTGTAAAGCTACAGCACCACGTGAGAACAACCCACTGCCTGAGAGGGAACCTGAACTGAAACAATTCTGCTGCTCTCAAATGAGCAACACCCCACAGGGGGGCAGGAGCAGGGTGCCAGAGCTGTATCCAGCACACACAGCTGCACACAGGGATGCTGAGGGAAGGGAAGCAATGTCCAGCTAAAGCAGGGCATTAATTTCTCAGCATTAACCCATTTCAATGTCAGCACAAGGGAGAACTTCCCTTGCAGCTCAGCAGCAGCTTAAGGTCAACAGGAAACTCAAAATACCCACAGTGCTCAAGAAGCATCAGCACAAAAAGCAACGCCTGCTCTCCGTCCTGACAGCTTCCCTGCAACCAGAAATCCTTTTTCTTTTGGGATTTCTCCCCATTTGGGAATGGACTGGTGCTTTTTTAGCAACACCAGTACGAGGAGGGGATGGCAGACTTAACATCTGTTTTTACAGGACGACCTTTGAGGAGGCAGTAATGGAAGGTGTAGAGAGACATAAAAACCAGTCATTCCCATATTGTTTGGCTGCTGGGATGGCAGAGGGATGAGGGCATGCTTGGATTGAACAGGAATTTCAGTGTAGCACTGCCCTGGAGCAGCCAACACGGCTGGGAGACATCATGCTCTGACATTAAATACCTTGTCCTGAGGTGAACACCACCACGGTTCCAGTCCTTTGCTGGCTGAGAGCTCCACTTGAGGCATCCCACAGCGCCTGGATCCTGCCCCACTCGGACACTACAGCCCTGTAAATCCACACCAAAGGGAAGAAGAGATAAAAAAGGATTTAGTGCTGTCAAGACTGCTAACCCCCAATTCCACAGCCAGCAAAAATCACTATTGAGAGGGCTGAACCTGGATTAGTCCAAATATCCGCTCCATCTGCACACTTCTTTATTTCCCTGCCCTGTGTTTATTTCTAAGCTACAACAAACACAGCTTTTCACCAGTCCTAGCAGCTTTTACCCCATAAGTCCATCACTTTTACCTTCCCCACCAGCACAGACCCACTCCTCCCAGCCCTTCCCTGCTCACCAGGCTCCAGTGCCATCTCCCCTTCCTCCATCAGTTCTTTCAGGCCACCAAACACCAGGAAAACTCTTGACTGACCCGTCTGCTCCTGCACCAAAGGACTGAAGTGGCCTTGAGATCCCTCCTTTTCGGCTTTTATTTTTTTTTTCATTTTTTTCCTTTCCAGGAGAAGGCTGGCAAGTCAAACCACTGGTAGGCACAGGTTTTGTTTTCTTTTTCTCAGATCTTTATTTTACAAAAATAACTTACAAATAGAGACAACTCTCAGCAGTAAGATCACTCACTCTGTGCAGGAGGATACAGCCTGGTGAAGCAGGGGTGTAGGAGTTAAGGACTCTGACAATACTGTTAATTTTAACATGATGGCAGCTATATTACACTACATATATTTCATGCTCCAGCGTGTGGGTGTGACACCACATAAAGCCATGGTCCATAAAGTGTGCCAGCCAGGGAGGATGCTCCCAAGAGATAATTTCCATCCTATTTATCAGCATCCTCTTGGAGCCAAACGGCCACCTAACACTCAGACTACAGCACTCTGGATACACTCATCAGCAATATACTTCAAATACATGATAAAAATATATTTAACTTTCAAATACACTTGTATAAGGTACACCAAGGGGCAGAAAATAAAGTCTTGAGCTTTTAAATACAACACACTATATATATAAACATACACAAGGAGACAAGAGGGAATCAAGACGTGGAAGGAGAAGCTTATCCATGTTATCTATTGTACACAATGGCTTTGTCTGCTAGGAAATAATTTCCACTTGCATAGCGTTGTTGAGGAGTCCACACTGGGCTAGGAGGAGAAAAGGTTTTCATTTTGGTACCACTTCCACTTTGCAACTGATCCTACTCTTAAATTACACTTTGTCCTCTCTCTTTTGTAGGCTGGAATTCACGCCGCGTTCGTAGCAAGCACATTGAAAGGAAGGGGTAAAAAAAAAATAGAAAAATAAACAACAAACCGTAACACGCACAAAAAAAAACAACCACATAAGGTTAGAGAGTCAAGGAAGTTCCTTTCTGGGCTTGCAGTCATTTGGCATTTTGCTCCAGAGCTGAGTATTCTGCTTCTGACACTCTGGAGGCGTCGATAAGTTTGGTGAGGCCGGTTTTGGCAGAGTACTTGAAGATGAAGGCTTTCATCAGCTCGTATCTGTAGTTGCGGTTGATGAAGCTGTACAGGATGGGGTTGACGCAGCAGTGCACCAGCGAGAAGCACTGAGTGATGTGCAGGGTGGCGTAGAGGAAGTTCTCCATCTGGCAGCTGATGGGGATGAAGTGAAGGCTGTAGAAGATGTCCAGCAGGACGGCCACGTGGTAGGGCAGCCAGCACACCAGGAACACCACCACGTAGGAGAAGATGATCTTCCCGTTGCTCTTGCGCTCCTGGTCGCTGGAGGCGGAGATGCTCTTGGCCAGCAAGAAATAAAACACGGCGATGACGGGAAAGGGGATGAGGAAGCCCAGCACCACAGAGATGAGCTCCATGCCAATCAGCCACTCCTTGAAGCTCTCCTCGGGGTAAACTGGCCTGCAGTAGGTCTCGCTGTTGGAAGAGACTGTCTTGAGGTAATAGGTGTCCGGGAGGGAGGCGGAGAAGGCCAGGAGCCACACCAGGACACAGATGCAGCGGCGGATGATCTTCTTCTTGCGGCTGCTGGAGTTGGTGAAGTAGGCGACCGAGAGGTAGCGGTCCACGCTCATGCACGCCAGGAAGAAGATGCTGCTGTACAAGTTGATGGAAAATATCAGGTGGGTTATCTTGCACGTGATCTCCCCCATGTGCCACTGGTTGTGCTGCACCAGCGAGACGACCCACACGGGCAGGGTGATGACGACGCACAGGTCGGCGATGGCCAGGTTGAAGATGTACAGGTGGGTCTCATAGCCCGTCATTTTGGCCTGCAGGTTGACCCACACCACCACCGAGTTGGCCACCAGGCCTATGACAAAGATGAAGATGTAGAAGAAGGACAGGGTGTAGAGCAGGGCACTCTTGTTGAGCGTGCCGGGGCATGTCGTGGCATCCACCGTGATGCACTCGCCGCTGCTGCACGTCCAGTTGATCTCCGTCAGGTTGGCCGTCTCCAGGAAATCCAGGATGGAAGTCAAGTCAAGCGCGCTCATGGTCGCTCGGGTTGGAATTCAAATGACCTAAAGGCAAAACAGGATTGAAAGAAATGACGTAAATTACGGAGCTATTTCTGCTGCCGTGTCACACCGGGACGCGCCGCTTTAGTAACAGCCTGCTCTTGCCAGGCATCTTCCATCAGAGCACTCCGTGGAGCAAAACAACCAAGACACTCAGCAAAGCTCATCTGCTTGACAAAAGAGGAGCAGCACCAGATTTTGTGTGATTTTCCCCTCTCTTCCAGCTCACATCTGACATCATCAGGTTGGCTATCGTCCCCGGGTGTGAAATCTGCAAAGTGTACCGTGGCCAAATAAATGTCAGGCGACTAAACCTGCCTCCTCCGGCAGAAATGATGCTCCTATCGCTTTCAGCAGGGGAACCTTTAAGCCATTTCATCTGCACTCCCTCAAGCACAGCAGAATTGATCTGGCTGATACATGGTACCGTAAAACATTTACCACAGGCTCTGGTCAGCATCTTGTCAAGTCATACAGATGCATAAAGGAGAAGTGGGGAACTAAAGGGCTTTGTACTGCTATCCAAACTTAAATTTAAATTCTGCTCTGTCCTCCCTCCCTCCTTTCTATTTTACAAAGTATCCCCTGCACTTAACAATCATTACACAGCCTTGAGAAAAGAAAAAAAAACCTCAGAGCTTGACTGCTGAATAGATCTGCTGGTCTTAAGTTTTCTTTTCAGAAGAGTGCTTTGATTTCAAAACACTCCCCCAAAAGTTGGCTCCACAACTGCCTCCTTTCCACCCTTTTGCTTTTCTATATATACTTTTGCTGCCTCTTCAGTGCTTTCTTCTACCTGCAGGCAGTGGACAAAGCAACTTGTTAACTTCCTCACCAGCAGAAAGAAAAGGCCCTTAATGGCTCACACAAAACCCCAAGTGGGCTGATAACTGCCCTTGTGCTTTTGGGGAGCTATAAAAATGTTGTCCCCCCTCCCTGGGATCCTCAGCACCACCCACAGGCCTGTGCCCACCATGGCCAGGCCAGTTCTGGAGTGCAGGATCCAGCCTGGGACGTGCCAAAATAAAGCTGTTCCCAAGGGATGGATCCTTGTTCCCTCATGGTTCCACCTGAGCTGGCCCATCAGGTCACCCATGGACACATCCTGCATCCCCAGCAATGGTCACCTCGCTCTTCCCCATGACCCCACGAAGAGAGGGACCAGCCTGGGGCAAAGCCAGCGTGGCCAAGTGACCAGAGAGCAGCAGGGATCTCCAAATATCCCTGATCCCACCACAGGATCCCTTGGGAGGCTTTCCAGGAGCACAGAGTGGGGGGGTAAGCAGGGAAGAGCTCGGATGTGTTGAATACCCTCTCCTCACCCCCTCTCCCCAAAAAGGGAGACACAGCACCTCTCCATCTGCATAATCAGCTCTTCCTAAAGCTCCCACCCTCCTGCCTGTCAGGGACAGAGGCTCAGGAAGAGAAGGGAGATAAGGGGGGAGATTACCCGAGAGGACTCAAGGCACTATTGTCCCAGCCGAGGGGAAGCTGGTGGCACTAACAATGAGGGGGGCCCTGCACACATTCAGGGGAGATCAAATCTCTCCACAAACAGGCCCAAATTGGCCCATGAGGAGATCTGGCCCGTGCCTTTCATCCTGCTGGCCTGATGAAAGACGGAGCCGAGACTCAAACCAAATTAAGCACGGCTTTTGCTCAAACACTGGCTAAAGAAGGAGCTGAGCCAGGGGCAGCTCTCCATCCTGGGACAGCCGATCCTGTGCTCATCTCGGGAAAGCAGAGAGTGATTTAACCCACACTATGCAGGGCAGAGGGGCTGATCCACCCCCCAGAGCTGCTGCCTGCAGGGCTGGATGCTTCCCCTGGATGTTCAAGGCTTCAAGTGGACACAGGGATTGGGCTCCTGCCAGACCTCACCCAGGCTCCCACTGCACGCCCAGCACAAACACTTTCCACTCCTCTCACGCACAGGAGAAGCAGCACCATCCCCAAGTTCCTGCACCTCAAAACCCTGCAGCAATTAAAGCGAAGTCCCTGAAAGCCACAAAACTTCCAGCCCCATGGCAAAGGCTGCTCCTGCTGGTATTTGGGGGCAGCAAGGGGAGCACAGCAGGAGGAACACCCCACAGAAGTAGCATGGGTGGGCCTGGGCTTCTCTGGAAAGGCCCATGGTCTAAAACAAGAGGAACAGGCTCACTCCACATCCCAAGACCCCGGTTCAGGACAGGACTATGACCACTCAGCTCCGGCACATACCTCATGGAGAAGAAACTCAAACCCGGCTGAGGGGTGTCAGATTCCAACAGAGAGGCAGCACCAGGGCAGCAGAGAGCCCCCGAGGCTGGGGCTCACATCAACGCTGGGGACACCACGGCCACCTCAACCACAGCTGGTGGCTCAGAGCCACCCTGGGGATGTTAGGGAGCAGGGAGGATGCTCGGGCCGATCGCAGCCCGGCTGCTGCACACACGTGCATCCATCCATCTGCCCGCGCCTTCCGCATCCCCAGCGCGGCAATAAAAACCCGACACCGAGCCGGCCTCCCAGGCTCCAGCCCCGCCGGGGAGGAGGGCTGTGCTCACAGATTACAGCCCCGCAAACCGGGCTCTAGTCTGGGATTAGCTGCTGTAACCCGAGCTCCCACTCCCACCCAGATTAGCTGGGAGGCACGGGGGGAACCCACCAGACAAACTCAATAAAGCCACTCCGTGCTCCCAAGAAAACACCTCCAGCGCTCTCTGCAGACAGCACAGCATCCGAAAAACTCCTGAAGGAAGCTGGGACTGTAATTTGCGTCCACGACACTGCAAAACTCCTGCAGGCCGTCGCCCCTTCCACCTGGCAGACACATGTGCTGAGTCCAGTCGCTGATAGTTTACAGGACAAGAAGGAAAGGAGACGCACCCAAAACCCTGCTCCAGACCCCCAGAGCTGTCCCTGGAGCTGATCCAGCCTGCAGGATTGAATCCTCCCTATCCCACCTCCCGCAGGCTGTGACAAAGCAAACAAGCACCAGCACCCCTGCCTAGGAGGGCAGCCCGGCACGGCAGGGCAGTGTCTGAGCCCTCAGCGATGTGGGGAGCATCCCACAGCCCGCTCCTGCTCGCACTCAGACCTGTCTGCCGGCTGCTCAGGGCAAGCTGCGCTCTGTCCTTCCCAAAGGGAGAAGCCACGAAAAATCAGCATGGCCGGGCGGGCTGTCACCCGCACACCTTCACCCTGCCCGCGTCCCGGCTCCTCAGCACGGGAAGGCGGCCACCACAAGAGGACACCCATGCCCGCAAGGGGCTTTGCGAGCCCGAGCCCGGCACATTCAAACTCCGAGGCAGTTCCAGGCTGAGGAAACAAACAACAACCGCGGGGCCAGGAGCGGAGCCGAGGATCGCACCTGGGCGCGCAGGGGCACCCACAGGGGAGCGGCGGCGGCTCCGAGCTCCCACAGACCCTCCCGCCACGGGAAACCCGGGTAGGGACACGCAGGAGAGGCTCCCCCCGCCCCGTACGAGCCCGGAGGGACGCGGGAGAGGCTGCGAGCGCCCAGGGGGAGCGAGCCCAGATCCCGCAACCCCACAGGGCTCCCCCAGGACCGCCCTTACCTCGGAGCCTGACGGCAGCGCTACCCGAGCGAGTGAGCGCGGCCCCGCCGCCAACGCCGCCTTATATCGGCCGTGAGGGGAGCCCGCCTCCCGGGGGCGGCCCCGGCCGCCCGGCTCCCATCGGCACGGCCCCAAAGGCGATCGGCCCAGCCCCGGCACGGCCCCTAAGGCGTTCAACACGGCCAGAGATCAGCCCAGTCCAGCCCCGGCTCGGCCCCTAAGGCGTTCAACACGGCCAGAGATCAGCCCAGCCCAGCCCCGGCTCGGCCCCAGATCGGCCCGGCCCAGCCCCGGCTCGGAGCGGCCCCGGCTGGGTCTCCGGGAACGGGAGCGAGGGGTGCGGGCAGCCGGGGTAGGGAGGGGTGGTACCGGCACGGAGGGGAAAACAGGGGGGAAAGGGAGAGGGAAAAGCAGGGGAAAGAGAGAAAATGAAAAGGAGAGAAAAAGAGAGAAAGAGAGAGAGAAAAGGGAGAGAAAAAAAAAGAAAGAGA
>JAHXMQ010012342.1:1612122-1657223 GCA_020466415.1 Ammodramus savannarum pratensis | reverse complement strand
GAGAAAATGTGAGAGATGGAGGGAGAAGGAGAAAAAAGGGGAAATGACAGAAAAAAAGGCCAAAGGATAATAAAAGCAGGAGAAAATAGGAAAGAAAAAGGAGAAAAAGAGAATCAGAGGGAGGAAAATAAGGAGAGAAAAAAGAGGGAAAAGGAGAGCAAAAGCAGAAAAGAAGAAAAAGAGAAAGGAGAAAAAGAGAATCAGAGGGAGGAAAAAAGGAGAGAAAAAGAGGGGAAAAGGGGAGAAAGAGAAAATGAAAAGGACATAAAGAGCAATAGAGAGGGAAAAGGGACAGAAAAAGAAGAGAAAGAGAGGGGAAAGGGACACAGAGGAGAGAAAAAGAGAAATGAGGAAAAAGGGAGGGGGGGAAAGAGGGAAAAGGAGAGAAAAAAAGAGGGAAAAGGAGAGAAAAAGCAGGAGAAAAGAGGAAAAAGAAAAAGCAGAAAAGGCGAATCAGAGGGAGGAAAATAAGGAGACGGAAAAGGAGAGAAGAGGGAAAATGAGAGGAAAAGCAGAAGAAAAGAGGAAAAAGAAAAAGGAGAAAAAGAGAATTAGAAGGAGGAAAAAAGGAGAGAAAGAGAGGAAAAAATAGAGAAAAGGAGAGAAAAGACAGAAGAGAAAAAGGAAAAGGAGAAAATAAAGAGAGAAAAAGGAAAAGGAGTAAAAAAAGAGAGAAAAAAAGGAAAAAGGAGAGGAAAAATAGAGAAAAGGGGAAAATGAGAAACAGAAAGAAAAAGAGAAAATGGGAAAAAGAAGAGAATGAAAAAGAGAAAAGAAGAGAAAAGAGAAAGCAGAAAAAGACGGACAAAGAGAAAAAGTTAAAAAAGGAAAAAAGGTGAAAAAAAAGTGGAGAACAAAGGGAAAAGAGAAAAAAATGAGAGAAAATATAAAAGGAGAAAAATATAGAAGAAGAGAGAGGAGGGGGAAAGATGATGAAAGAAGGGGATAAAAAAAGAGGAGGGAAAGAAAAACATATTTTAAAATGTGAAGAAGCATAAAAAAATTATGTAAGAGGGGAAAAAAATTAAACAGCATGTGTGTAGTTGTTTTCTATTTTCATTTGTTTTTTCCCTGCCACAATAAAGTATTGCAATCTCACCTCTGCTCCCTCCCCAAGGGCAAGAAAAACTAACTCCAAGGAAAAGCAGCAAGAAGCCAGGGAGTCACTGACTCCAGGTGCAAATCCCCTTCCTTGCATGGCTCCTGCAAGGTGTGGCAATCAGAAAAATAGAAACTTCCACAGACACTGAAGGGTTTCATCTGAAACCTTGGAAGAAGCTTAGATTAATGTAAAAATACATTACACAGACATTAAGCAGAAAAATCATAAACTTATGTTTCTATAGTTATAAGGAAGAAAATGGCCTTCAGTGAGAAATTGTACTGAGAAGATGGTGAAGGTTTATAATGTAGGAAACTGTATTGATGAGATGGTGAAGGGTTTATAATGTAGGAAAATATTGATAAGATGGTGAAGGGTTTATAATGTAGGGCTGTCATTTCATAGAGTAACTAAGAGTTTACAAGTTTTAATAAAAGCATATGTGTCTATGTGGTAATATCTCATCAGATAAAGGTATCCACAGTGCAGTAGAATCAAGTAAAAGTGATAGCTTAGAAACCCAAAATAAACCCTGTGACAACTGTCTATTAGTTTAGAAAGTTATACATTACCTTGTAATGAAGAAACTTGTGACTGCTCTTGAGCTATGGCTGACTGCTGCTCCTTTGCAATCTCACAGCCTCTGAGACTGATGTTTATCTGGGCAATAAATGGTTCCCAGCCCCAAAATAGCCCCATGCCTTTCTCAGAAGCAGAAATCATAATTTCTGAGGGAAAGGGGGGTCAGTCAGGCTGTCTGTCCCAGGGAAGTGCTGGGGATTGATGTCCATCCACCTGCCCAGCCCTGCCAGCAGCACTGACAGCTCACAGGGGTCTCCACCTGGCTGCTCCCAAAATTCCAGGTGAGCTCAGCCCCCAGACCCTCCCCCTGAACCCACACCAACCTCTGCAGCTCCCAGATCACCTCAGCAGGGCTGAGCACTGCCCAGCCAGCACGTGCAGCTGAGCTGACACCTCTCAACCATGACTTTTTGGAAGATACAGGGCTCAAGTTCAGCCCTTGAACCATCCCAGAAATACATAATATCCTATATCCACAGGCAATTAACAGGACAAGGAGAAATGGCTTCAAACTGAGAGTAGGTTTAGATGGGATATTGGGGAAAAGTCTTCCCTGGGAGGGTGATGAAGCCCTGGCACAGAAAAGCTGTGGCTGCCCCATTCCTGGAAGTGTTCCAGACCAGTTTGGAGGGGCTTGGAGCAGCCTGGGATATTGGAAGGTGTCCCTGCCCATGGCAGGGGGTGGCACTGGATGGGCTTTGGGGTCCTTTCTGGTTTGGGTGCCAGGGAACAAGAACACAGGGATGAGTCTCCCACTATCCCATGTATTGTATTTGTGGGGTCCCTCGTGGCAGGAAGGAATGAGGAATTTGATTCCATGTTCTCAGAGGGCTGTTATTATTTTATGATACTACATTATATTAAAGAATCTGAAACTATACAGAAAGGATACTCACAGAAGGCTAACAAGATAATAATGAAAATTCATGACTTTTTTTAGAGCTCTGACACAGCTTGGCACTGATTGGCCAATGAGTAAAAACAACTCACAGCAGAAACCAATAAGACAATCACCTGTTAGTAAACAATTTTTAAACACATTCTGAAAAATTAAAACACAGGAAAAACAAATGAGATAATTACTGTTTTCCTTTCTCTCTGAAGCTTCTCAGCTTCCCAGGAGGAAAATCCTAAGCAAAGGGATTTTTCAGAAAATATGAATGTAACACCCATGGATGGAAAGGGTGGGATGTAAAGTGTCTCATCTCCCTTCCTGACCCCTGCTCTCCCTGGGTGAGGTCCTCCCAACTTCACTCACAGCTGTTGGTGAGCAAAGTGTTTCAGCATCTGCTTGAATTCTGAGTGCTTGCCCAAGTCCATGGATGTTGGTGGGATTGAAGCACAGTGATGTCAGAGAGTGACAGGATTAGGTTTAAAAATAAGCAGGGACTGAAGAACTTGGCTAAATCAGGCTCTGAAAATCCTAGGGAGAAAAAAAAACAACACCAAAAACAAAACTAAAGGCACTTCAGCAGCACTCCGACCACCTGGCCAAAAAAGCAAGTGGAGTGGTTTTGCCTTACTTGGTGTGCCAGAAAATAACATCAAAAAGTGCAAAGTCTTCCAGAGCTCTCCAAAAATGCCAGCCAGCACCTGGAACCACAAAGCTGCTGCAAGTCCAGGAGTCACAGGCAACCTCCCCTGTCCTGCACTTGCCCAGTGCTCTGGGTTCCTCCTTTCAGGTGTCATTTTATAGGAGCACGTTCCTCACAGGAGAGCCAGGGCCAGTTCCCCTTTAGCTACAAAAACTGGATTTTGTTAGGTGCTCAGGCATTAAAAATGTGCACGATGCAAACCCACCTGCCTAGAACAGAGCAAGCAGAGCTGGGAACCTCGGATCAAATCAGCAGAAGGTCGAGCTGCTGCCTGCTTGCCGTGATTAATTGGTGTCTGCCACCAATCCAAGCAGGTGACCCAGGAGATGTGATGGCAGACTGCAGCTGCTGTGGCCAGCAACTCCTTGGAGATGCAGCTGTCCAGGTGATCCATCACTTACTGAAATGAGACAGGCTGGAGAACTGGGATTAGCCAGAATATTCTGGGGAGACCTTAAAGCACCCTCCAGTGTCTGAAGGGGTTCCAAGAGAGCTGAAGATGGATTTTGGATAAGGGGAAATAGCTTCCCACTGCCAGAGGGTGGAGTTAGGTGGAAGAAATCCTTCCCTGTGAGGGTGGGCAGGCCCTGGCACAGGATGGCTGCCCCTGGATCCCTAGAAATGTTCCAGGCCATTTGCCTGGAGCAACCTGGGCTAGTGGGAGGTGTCCCTGCCCATGGCAGAGGGTGGAATGGGATGAACTTTAAGGTCCCTTCCAACCCAAACCATTTTATGATTTAGGAAAGCAAAGCTCTGCAGTTTTCACCCTGTTATGGAGGAGTCTGTGGCAACATGTCAGTGTTGGGCAAAATGCAGCACTGAAAGCCAAATCATTATTTAACTGCTTTGGCTTGCATTTATGTTTTGTTTAACTGTCCGAACTACAGCAATATGTTCTTTTTTCTCCAAAAGGACAAGTTTTTACTAATGGGGGTAGGGAAGAGAAAAAATCCTGAATTTCTCCCAGTCCTCTCAGCCTATCCTTATTGTCTTTGGGAAGACAGGCTGAAAGCACCCTCTCTTTCTCTTCAGGCTTCCCTTTCCAGCTGGGAGGCAGATGGAAGCTGACACCCAGCCCTGCCTACTCAAATCAACAGAGAAATTAAAAATAAAAAGTAAAAAACTCCAGTTGGCAGCTTCGAGTGCTGGGAAGACACAGGTTTGGGAATGAGAGGGAAGGCCAAGAAGGCAAAGTGCAGATTCTGTTGGGTGGGGGAGCATTCTGATTGCACAGCAAGTATGGGAATGGGACAAAGGGGAAACATTTCTCCAGTTGCACAAGAGAGGGTTTGCATGCAGCAGGAGCGAGGTGGGAGCAGCCTCACACACACACACACACACACACACACACACACAGAGAACAGTGCCAGGAGCTCAAACACCCACCCAGCCACACCAAAACCCAGCACAGCCCTGGAGGAAGGCAGGCTGTGATCCATGAAGTGTCCAAAGGGGAAACCCAGTATCCTGTGCTTCCTCCCTCCGCCAAGACAGCCAGCCCTGTGTCCTCTCCTGGTTGTGTTCCTCACTGCATCACAGGGATGATGGATGGATGGATGGATGGATGGATGGATGGATGGATGGAGGAACGAGCCCCTGTGCTAACAAAAGGAATGAATAGCTGACTGCATCAGGAGTCACCTCTGCAACGGCGGCAGAAAGGAAACGAGCGGCGCGTTTCCAGCAATGCTGCCCGGCTTCACTTCCCCCAGCAGCAGCAGCAGGGAACAATCAGGACATTTAGTGCCAAACCCTGCCCCCAGCAGCGTTGGCAGCCTCAGGGAAGCCCCAGGGCTGCTCTCCTGTCCAGCTCCATCCTGTCCAGTCTGGAACAGACGCACGACGAGGAAGGCAGGGGGAAGAGAGCGGGGAGAAGCAGCCTCCCACTGCCAGGCAGGAACGTGCTCACAGGCAGCTCCAGGAAACCAGAGTCCTCCTCTGCACAAGGATGGAGCGAGCCAGAGGCGCCCCAAGCTGAGGAAGCTGATCAGGGGGTGGGAAAGGCAGTGCTAGAGAAGCTGTGTTAGAAAGAAGCTGACCTCTTAAAAGTGGAGAAAGAAGGAAGAGAAGTGCATGGAGAGGCTGCCAGGGCAACCACAGCCCATCCTAGGGCAAGGCTCCTGCTTCCCCTAAACCACTAAACCGAGCAATAAAAGAGAAATCACAGCTCGGACTTCCCTTCCTCCTCCACAGCACCCACCTGTTAGTTCAAAGGTTCATGAGAGATTTTATTTTTATTGCAAAAAGCCACTCAGGAGCTGGTTTCCATCTCTGCTGCAGCTCCAAGGCTGCATTTTCAGCTTCAGCACCACAACAGTAAGGACCAAACAGAAGAGGAAGTTTTTCCAGCATAAAGCTGAGCTTCTTGGGCTGTCACAGGCCTGAGGCATCAGTGCTTTGAGGCAGCACACGCTGAAAGCTTTGTGAAAAGCTGCCGGGAGGGATCTGTGTTTTCCAGGGCCTGTCCGGCGCGGGCATGCTGCCGTCAGCTCTCGCCTCCTGACAAGTGATGGTGAGCGGCTCTGATTCAGAGAGACAACTCAAAGCACACAGTGCTTCACATGGCCCTCTTCAGCTGGGCCACCCAGGCTTTTAACCATTCTCTGGCTTTGTCCACCCAGAGACAGAATCATAGAGTGGGGCTTAGGTTGGAAAATGCTTCCGAGATCATCGAGTCCAACCCGTGACTGATCCCCACCTTGTCACGCAGTGCCACATCCAAGCATTCCTTGGACAGCCCCAGGGATGAAGAAGAGAGACACAGCAGGAGAAAGGTTTAAGGTCTTGTCCACCTTCATGGCAGGGCATTTTCTGTCAATCTCAGCAAGCTTTCCCCAAGCCAAGCAATGATACGGCAACAGTTCCAGCAGGATCTGCTGAGGAAAGGGCTGGCAGAGCAATCAATTTGCTATTTTCAATGTAATGAGAGCTTTCAGGAGAAATCAATTGGTGGTGGAATTAGGAATATGACCTGTGTAGCCAGTAATTATAAAAGATGGGTCTCCCCAACACAGTTCATTTCCATCTTACCCTTTCCACTAAATAAAGGTGTTACCAATGGATGTTATTTGCTGCTTCTTAATCTGCTGTCAGAGGCATTACTGCCATTTATTTGAGAGCATGCCAGAATGTGACCGTGAGGAGGATAACATCAAACCCTGAGCCAGAAATCCTGCCTGGAGCAGCTAAGCAGGCAGCAGAGAATATTTTTTCAGAGACACTGATTTCTACATAAACATTATTCAAAAACTTCTCCTGTCCTCACAGCGCACTCTCAGATTAGCAGTGAGATGTGAACATGGCAGGGGTAGGTTTTGACAGGAGCCATGCCACGGAAATCTGCATCAGCAGTAAGTGGCAGGCTGGGGACAGAGAGAAGAAAGCAAGGAGCTGGAAATAGGATGATGGGATCCCCCCCACCTTCACTTGCTTCCATGGGAAAGAGCCCTGTAGGTGTAAAACAACTAAATGTTACAGGCCGGTAAGAAATAAAAAATTCATTAAATCGTAAATCTTTTGGAAAGGGGATTTACTGGGGAGATTATATTCACTTCTCATGGACATATTAATTCAACAGTGGCATATCATATTGTTCTCTGCAGGGGAAAAAAGACATATTGTTTTAAAGTCTGATTTTTAGAGCAGTCCTTGAGGAAGGAAAGCAAATATAATCTTGGCAAGGAAAAGCGAGTGCACGAGCACCGAGGAAGGGACATTAAACGCAGGGCCCAAGTCCCAGCTGCTGAAAGTCAGCGTGGTTTGACTGCAGTTCTTGGAGCTGAGCCCGTGCATGGGAGCTGAGAGTGAAGGTCACCTCCATTTAGCCACAACTCCTTGAAAATGTTAAGTAAGTGAACACAAAGGGTAATTTTTTACTGTGAAAAGTCACTGTTTGCCCACCAGCAAACAGGTGAGAAGACAAAGACATTGCAGCTGCTTTCATTTGATGTTTGGTGGTTGAGAACTGTCTGGTCATCTCCCTCTGGACAGCTTCTGGCTCAGCAGTGGAAATTGCCAAGCTCTCCTGGCTCTCAGTCCAGCCAGACACTCAGGACTTGAGGAGACCTCAGCAGCCACCTGCAGAACATGGGCTCTCCAAAGCCCTGCTCCCTGCTCCAGCTGCTTCCCAGCCTAGGCTCCCTGCATGCCAGGTCTCCATTCTCCAGGAGGCTCCAGTGGCACGTGCCAGATGCTCCTGCTGCGGATCCAGCCCCATCTCCTGCCCAAATTGCATCACATGGAGGCAGATAGAGCCCTGCCTCCCTGGAGAGACCTTTCCTGGCAGACACCTTGCACACAGCAAGTGGGACTGGCTGTGGGCCCCCTTCCACAGGTATGGTCACACTCCACCCTTGGCTTCCCACCTGTCTCCTGACCACAGAAATGTTGTGTTCCTTTGGAAGAGGAGCATCCCTGCTCCCTTTTTGCTCCCTGGAGCATATCTTTCGTCAGGGGAAACCTGTGGATTTCAGAAGAACACCTCAGGGAACAGCTACAGGAGGGTTTTCAGCAGACACACAACTCAGTGCACAGTAACTGCTTGTGCCCATGGCCTTCCCCTCACCATCCCAAGGAGTTTATTCCAGAGGAACAAGGGGAGAGCACAGCTTAAGCTCCCCACACAAGATATCAGGGACCACAGAGTGGCTCTTGCGCCATGAAACAATCGATGCCTGTTTGACCCTGTCACACTCTCAGCCAGCTCAGGCACAGATAACCCAGCCTGAGCCATCAGAAAAGATGGGATTTGCTTATCACTCAGACTGCACAGGCCACTCTGCCCAGCAGAGCTCACACATCCAAGCTCCTGCAGGACTTCCAGCTCTTTGCCCGGCTCTCACACTGACAGCTTCCCCAGCATCCATCCCAACGAGGTGTGAAATTTGAAGCATCACCAAAGTGCACACGGGGCTGTTCCTAGGTAATTACACGAGCAGATAAAGTAAAAAAGGGCTGATGAAACATTAACCACGAGCAGGCAGAACAACAAAGGCAGTGCACCCGGACCACAAAGGCTCTAAATGCAGCATTAAGTCAGCTGGACCTTAGCTGTGTATTTGCCATGTGGATTCAATACCTCCTTGCGATGGAAAACAGGAATAAAGCCCTATTTTTTTTTTCCACACCTGGGCCAGGCTCCTAGTTGAAACAGGCAGTTCATACCAGCCCAACACTTGGACATTTAATTTCTGTTGCTGAGGTCCTCAGCAATGGCTTTAGGTTCAAGGCACACTGGCAGCAGCTCGTAGCCCAAAACCATAGGAAGCCAGAGAGGTTTTAAACTACTCCAATTATCCAGTGTGAGCATGAGAAGGAGGCAATGTGGGCTTTAGCTTCTGTCCAGGGCCCCTGGAAACTTAATCCTAGCTGATTACACCATTTCTTTTCTTTCCTTTTTTTTTTTTTCCATAGAAGAAATAAACAGTCTTTTGTACCAAACATAAGGCTGCCTTATTTTGAAGGAAGATTTATCACCCAGGCTAAATCCATGAGTTCATTCTGGTTTTGTCCCAAATCTTCAAAGCAGTGTTTTACACTTCATGACACAGTATCAGCTGGTTCTGCCCCTGTGCCAGGCAGTCCCCAAAAGACATCCCACTTTTCTTTACAAAAAATAATAAAAGAATGCAGACCATCTCATCAGTTGTTGAAAGCCTGCACAGCAAATTCCACACAGGCACGTTAGAGCCATGCAAACACATCCATAAGGACTGGCTTCCCTGCGGACCACAAACACCAGCAGTGTGTTGGGGCTTGGAGTGACCTGGGAGTGGAACAAGATGAGCTCCAAGGTCCCTTCCAATCCAAACCATCCTGGGATTCCGTGGTGTGACACTGCTCAGTGGAGGGCAGTGACTGATGGGTGACAAAATCTGCTCGAATAAGGATTGCTCAGTGCCCTCCCTGCACCAACAGGGGCTCTGTTGTGCTGCGCTGAAACCTTGAACTCGTTACAATGTCACTCTGTCTCTGGATCCCATATCCTGTGGGGGAATCCTCTGGGAATGTATTTTGGTTCAGGCTTGGGTCAAGGAGAGTTGACTTGACCTGAAAATAAATCCAGGCGATCTCGAGCTGAAGAGCCATTGACTACTGTTTGCAATACAATAAAGTGAGCAGATCAAACTGGGCTGACAGCCAGGCTTAACATAAATCCAGGCAAAAGGGGGAACAAGAAGATGCATTCACCACCACGACAAAGGGGACATTTTTTACATTGGCACAGCTCAGAGCAGCGACTGAAAAGCGCTTCCCAGGCAGCATTTTCGTGTCCCATATGGTGTGTGCTGCTTAGCTGTGCTGGTATCTCCAACAGCCTGGCAGCCAGATAAGAGTTACACCACTTGGATGTGTGTGAAAAAGAGGTTGTGGGATTTTATTTTTTTTTTTCACCATTTTTAACGTCACTAGCAGGAGTTCCTCTGCTTGCACACAGGGCAGCTTTTGTGAGAGGTATTTTATATGGATCCCCAAGGAAGGGTCTCAGTGGCTGGGCTCTGAGCTCTATTGTGTGCACGTGTGTGCAATAACTCTCTGCAGCTTTTGGTTTGCAGTCCAGGTTGTACTCACTGCAGCTCCAGGATGAAATCTTCTGCTGGATCAGTGTACCACTACCTTCATTGAAGTTAGCCTTTCTCCTCTTCCAGGAGCTGTCAAAATGTTTGTTGGATAAAGCAAGTCTTGATTCAGCTGATAATTCCATCCTCAGAAAAAGTGGGCATCCCCCCAGCTCTCCTCCTTCCCAGGGCTCAGCTCCACAAGCAGCAGCTTGACCCAACAGCTCTTTGCCCACAACACAAACCCCACTCGGCACATTTTCCAGCTCCTCAACGAGGCTGGTTGTCCAGAAACCCCTCAGGAGGATCCTCTGCCCAGCCAGCAGCCCAAGCACAGTAATTTGGCCATTTTCCCCAAGTCCCAACTTTACCAGCAAAGCTGTCCCACAAGGATCCAATGAATGCATCCTCCAGGACAAGCTGTGGGTGATGACAACAAATAGTGATGCTTGGACATCACCTTTTCTGTCCCTGCTAAGCCTCCTCAGAGCTCTCCTAGCACAAGCCTTTACACATCTTCAACCTAGAGCAGCTGGTTCATCTCTGGATAAATATCAAATGGAGTTTAGTCCTTCTGCTGACATTCATTATCCACTCCATTTTACAATAAGGAGCTGGTCAAATCCCTGCAGCTTTCCCAGATAAAACCAGCCAGGGTTTCAGGAGATGCTTTCAGGAGATGAAGGCAGCCTCTGTGGGAAGACATGAGCGCCACATTCCTCATTTGAGTGCAACTATTTCTAAACACAGCTCAGGGAAAGCTGCATATTTATTTTTTTTATTGCATTAAAACCCATTTTATTAACCAACTGGTACTTTAATGTGGATGATGCCTTTGTTTATAAAATAAATTATGCTGTTTCCTCGCATCTCCCACTGTGATTGCACGATTCCTGGTCAGATTGTATAATGTTTGATCTAAGAATGTATAAACTCCACTAAACAAAGCTGCAATAGAAAGTTGAATAATAAGTCGAGACTCCAACCTCTCTCAGGGAAAAAAAAAAGGTGAGTTTGACAAAGTAACATGCTGAGAGAGCCTGGGAATCTTTCTGATGGAATAAAGTATTTTAAGAGGGGCTGAATATTCCAACTCAGCATTTCCCATCTGCGCCTTCTAAAAGTGACAGCAACTTCACCCCTGACTCAAGCAAAATCTTCACAAATTGGGATTTCTTTTACAACTGTGTGAAAATTAGCACTTTCACTTGCAATTAGCAGCACCACAGCCCTGCTCACACTTTTGCTGCAGAAACAAGCTGCACATGAATATTCACAGCCAGGCAATGCCATCTCGAAGAAACCAGTGCTGGGGAGGGCTTTACCTGTCTCCCCTTCAAACAGAGGAAAGGCACAGATCAGTCTCTCCACAGAGGTTCTGCAGGCTGTTGCCACTGCTCATCTTAGAGAGCTCTGGGACAATCATGGAATGGTTGGGAGGGACCTCAAAGCCCATTCAGTGCTACCCCTGCCATGGCAGGGACACCTTCCACTGTCCTAGGGTGCTCCAAGCCCTGTCCAGTCTGGCCTTGGACACTTCCAGGGATCCAGGGGCAGCCACAGCTGCTCTGGGCACCCTGGGCCAGGGCCTGCCCACCCTCACAGGGCAGAATTCCATCCCAATATCTCATCTAAACCTGTCCTCTGGCAGTGGGAAGCCATTTCTCCTTGTCCTGTCCTAAATGTCCTTGTAAAATCACTTCTCACCTTACAAGAATTTGCTCTGCTGAGGCAGGTCTAGGCATTATGCACGTAGAAACTCGAGTATTTTTTAATGGACACATCTTCCCTTCCCAAAAAATACCCATCATCACAGTAGCTGAATTTCTCAACCCCTCTGTGTTTGCAGGACCATCTTAACACTCTTTCAGTTCCACTCAGAACAGCAAAAACATGAGCAAAACCAACCTGGAGATACTCCAGCCACCAGGAGAAGTCCCAGCATGGAGAAGACCTGCCCAGTCTTTATCCATGACCTGCCCCTTCTCTGCTCAGGTGCCAAGTGGATTGCAGCCACAGCATAACAGTCATTTCTGCACAGCTCACACCACTAAAACCAGCTGGAAAAGAGGGAGAATTATTGATTTTAATACCACAATCTTGACATAGAGGGAGTTAAGCAGCTCTTTTCAATGCAGCAGTCTTCAAAGCAAAGCTGTGGCTATTTCAACTCCATCTTTCCTGACCAGTGCAATAAAGGCTGAAGGAGCACAAGAAATGCTGGAAAGCGAAGGCACTAAGGAGGAGGAGGTGGGAAAAACTCCAGTTCTGCCTCATGGATAGTCCCATTTCAAAGCACTCTGCTTGTGGCCAAGCAGTGAAAGCCAAAATTATGAACTCAGTTACCAATGAGACCTGGAGCAGAAACTGTGCCCAGAACTTTAAAAATCCAAGTGAAATGTCATTCCTTGGTGGTGTTCCATCCTCAAGCCAGTCTGAAGTCATCCCCAGGATCTGATGGGTGTTTCCATGACGTCCTGAAGAGCCAGAGGCCACCCTGCTCCACCCTTTCCAGGAAGGATGGGCCCATCCTCTCCTCTTTCTGCAGGACCTTCCCTTTCCAGGGCTTGCTGCAGCACCTTTCAGCTGCACCAAGGCACAAAAGATAAAGAAAGTGCCCGATTTCCACTGTCAAAGAGAAAAAGGAGGTTCCCTGAGGCTGCTTTCCACTCTCTAAACAGCCAAAAAGTTGTTCTCCACCAGAAAAGAAATCTGGAGCTGATCTGAAGCCCATCAGTGGAAATTGGTAGAGCCCTTGCTGTTCTCAAGGAAGGCAGGAGAGTGGAAAGCAGAGCCACGCTCCTCAGAGCTTAAAATATTTACTTAAAACTGGATGCCAGGAAGGTGAACCAAAATGATGCTTGAAAAGACAGAGTGGCTATTTAAGGGATGGAAAGACAGGTTGTAATTATAGGGTCATGGGATAAATTTAACATGGCGCATCTGAAACAAATTGAAAACCGATTAGGCACCCAAAAGGAAACAAACACCTCTAAGTCCTTTATTAACTCTTCCTTGGAGTACCAGAGAAAATTCAGTTTTAAAAGCAAATGCCTTCTTACTTTGCAGAGAATTTTATAGGGATGAATCAGGTACTAAAGTTCTTGCCAGCAGTTGTTTTGCTTGGCTGCCTTAAAAGCAAACAAATAAACAAACCAAAGACCCCCAAACAACTCCTTGACTGAAACTTCAGGCTAGTCCTGGAAAACTCCCAGCCCACCAGTAGAGCTGCTGGGGAGTGTTCCAACAGGCAGGCTTTGGGCAGAAGAAAGGTTTTCTGCCGAAAAAAAAGGTTGAGTTTCATGGACATATCGTCATGGAAATATTTTCAGTTTTCCAGCATGATAAAATTTGAAGGAACAACATCTTAATTTTCAAGGTTAAGTCATCGTTTGGTCTAGATCAGCTGCTGTTCCCCACCCTTTGTGGGTGAAACTTTCTGCTGGAGTTCCCTTAACATGATTCATCCAACCCTCTCCCAGGAGAGACATTGCTTCCTTGGCATCCCTCCTGTATCCTGAGAAACACAGTCCAGCCAGAGGAGAATGGAGGCAGCTGCTCCAGGTTCTTGCACAGAAACAGAAGGACTTAATCATGCTCTTGACACGAAAAAGAAAAGGATACATTTGGTTTTGAAGCAAGCTGCAATGACGAGCCAGGCACAGCGCTATAATCAGCACACACCCACCGCTGCCTCCAGGAGAGAGGCAGGGTAATTCATGGGTTATTACAGGCAACCAGGGGACAGCAGCATTGCCCCCAGGCCAGCTGCCACCTCTGCCGGTCCCTCTAAATCCTCTGGATCCCCCAACAAGCTATGAATGGCCAGATGGATGAAGGAGAGGGCAAAAGGCACTCCCAACCATTCTGCAGGACCTTCACTGAGCAGCCCCTGTTGAGCAAGAGGCCCACACATGATGATTGCTCTTGCAAAACAGACATTACACACGCTCTCGGGGCTTTCCCAGGCTATCAAGACATTTTGGCTCACCCTTCAGGACTTGGCATGAAGTACTTGTTAGCACAGACAGGTGTTTGGGTAGCAGGGATGGCCAGCCATGGTAGGTCCCTCCAGAACAGCTCCTCGTGCCTTGGCCATGCTGGGAAGTCAGAGCAAACCAAAGATGGATTTAGGGCAGTCCCTGGCACTCAGCATTGGTCTCACAGCGTGTTTGCACAGAGCAAAAGGTGCTGCTCATTGCGTTTGGGCTGTAACCATCAGTAACTCCTGGGCAATCTCAGGAGTTCAGGGCAGGTCAACACGCCATGAACAATTCCTGTGCTCCGGAGATCAACATTCAGTAGTGACTGGTGTTTACTTCATACCCTGAGTCACACAACCACTGTTAGCTCTGCCTCAGATAATTTAAGAAGACAGGGGTATGCTGATGCTATCTCAACCCCTCAAGACTTGTTTTGTCAAAGGACCCCCGTGCCCTGCCTTACCTTCAAGGATTTGCTGGCATTCAGCCTGGAGGAGCAGTGAGCTAGAAATCCCAACATGGAGCCAGAAATAAATATTCCTCTCTGTTTACTCACTGAACTGCAGTCTCTTGGCCTTCCCACTCAAGGAAAACTTATCTTTGTAAGATTTCAACCAGCATTTACATCCCCATAACAAATCCACATAGAACTTGAATGAGCCGGATTAAATGGCTACGAGTGTTTTCGAGGTCACTGAAGTCAACAGAGCAAATTTCCTGTTGGGCTTCTCTCGAATAATGGAAAACAAAGCCATTTATTTACTCTCAAAAAGTATCTGGGATGACATAAGCCTGCTCTCACCAGCAAGAGGCAAGTGGGGCTTGTAATCCCTTGCATACATTTGGTCATTGAGGTCTTCTCTGAGTTATAAGGGGAACTTCACACTTTGGGACAGCTGCTTTTGGAATTCTAAAGGATTCCAAAATCCTAAAGAACATATTGCTACCAGTTCAATATCCAGCCTATCAAGTACTTAAACAGAAACAACACTGCTGAGAATGAACAGGATTCAAGAAGCAAAATTACCACTTTTAAAACCTTTTCAGGTGTTTCAAACCCGCCACATAGGTTCAGGAAATTCTAAGGCTCATTCCTACCTTCTTTTTCTCCTTCCTGCAGAGGATGTGAGGGTTTTCATGTGAGCCTGGTACATGTCAATGCCATCGCTAAGGACCCTCATTCCTGGATATTCACCAATATTTTATTGCACAGCCGAAAAATGTGAGAAGGAATAAATTATGAAGCATCTTTAGCAATCCTGCACTCCTATAAGGCACTTAAGAAACTTTTAGGAAAAATGTACAACTACATTACAAAGCCCCTTGTTCTTCAAAGTGATGCTGATGCTGCAGAAAGTGATAAATCAATACTGCAGAGGGCTTTCAAAACTGCTTGTTCCTCAGGGTTTATGAGGGGGCTGTGATGTCCAAGTTAAACGTAGGGGTTGCGTGCCTCCAAACCTATGTTCTTCCCTTCTGTGGGCCTTAGGCTGCCAAATCAAATGCAGAAATAGCTTCAAAAAGGGTTCAGAAGATGTAGGCGCACCCCAAGAAGCTGAGACATTGTGCCTGCTCTTAGAGACACAAAGCCATCTGAAGTACTGAGGGGCAGCAGAGCTTTGACACGCGGAGAGTCACGAGCTGCTGGTGACACGGAGCTATTGGCAGCTGCCCAGCTCATTATGCCCAGCCATCCTTTGAAGACTATCGTTCTGTGGGACAGAAATCAATACCCCACACACTGCTATGAGCGGGGCAGCTGGGGCAGTGGATCACCGGGAAAGCAAGGAAGGGAGTAACACACAGGGAGCAAGCACAGCCTCGCCTGATCCTAAAATATGGAGCGAAAGGGGGGAGCCAGGAACACAAAACCTTCCTGCTGCAGGGAGCCTGGTTTGTGGTCCCTCCACACACAGGCAGGTGCTGCTGATGGGTGCTTCCATCACCCTGTGTGGCCAGGCTGATGTCATCAGCCCCGTGTCAGACTGGGGGCTCTTACAAACACTGCCTCTACTCCAAACCCACCATCACTTCCTACAAAAGCCTTCCTTTATCTTCACAACATCGTCCCAAATTGCACAGGAAACACACCTTCCAGGGAGGCATTTTCATATGGATCACCCCTGGGGATCTGTGCCAGCAATGGATGAAGAAAGGCTCTAAGCACATCCGACAGGATCACTGTTGTCCAAGGCTTTGGATCTCTTTGTTGCCCTATCAAGACACGGCTCCGACCCGCTGGGCTCGTACCCCTCAGTGCCAGGGGCTGGCTCCAGCTGCTTTTCATCGCTGTCTAAGAAATTATCACAGGAGACTTCGTGCAATTAGGCCTCAAAAATGGGCATGTCAGTCCTCCAGGGGAACTAAGCCTGCTTCATGAAAGCCACTTCAGCCTTTGCTTTCGCTGCAGAAGGTGTTTTTTTTACCCTGAGGATTTCTATCAAAGCGAGACACTAGTCAAGACACAGCAAGCCACTGTAGTTTTTTACCTCTTTGTAGCTTATCAAGGTGAATGTCAGTGGAAAAAAAAAATTTAAAAATCTCAGAGGTGACCAGGCACAGAGATGGCCATCTAAAGTTACATACTTTGGTACAAGAAAAATAAAAACCCACCCCTCTGTTTTTAGTAAAAGCAAACCTGGTCTGTCTCAGCACCAGGACTCCATTCAGAAACCAGCGACGGGAGTGTAATGAGCTCCACAAAGGCAGCCCTGTCACACCTTGTGCTCCTCCCTGCAGACTGAAACCTCTCTCAGGATCCTCAGCCTGCCTGAAGGCACCTTCCAGCCCCCATTCCCAGTGTCCTGGGGCCTGGCCTGGCACCAGGCTGTGTTTCAAGGCCATGCTTCTCAGGGTGGCTGCAGCATCTTGCAGGATTCGAGGCACGGGGGCTGCAAGCTGCTGGTCCTGCACACAAGGAATTCCAGGGGAGGATGGACAGGGATAATATTTGTTCTGAATGTGTGTGCTGCAAGAGCGTGCTTCAAACCCGGCCGTGCAAACAGAGAAAGCAAGGAGAGGTGTCTCTGGTGAAGGCCAGTTCTGTGTGGAAGGCTCTGGACAGCACAGCTCCTTTTTCCTCCTCCACCCATTCCCGACCCTCCCTGATCTCTGGAGTGTCTCAGCTTGAAGACACACGTGGGGCATCCCCAGAATTAAAAGCCTGCCTTGTTATGATCGCTTTAACTAAACCCTGCTGAAGCCAGGCTGCTGCATCTGGCGTGTTCAACCCACCTGGACTGGAGCTCCAAATCGAGGTGATGCTCCCGTCTCAGCAGCCCACATTGAAATCCCAAGGGTGACAGGATTAAGGAGGGGAGACAGGAGTTGTCACTTCACCACTTCCCTCAGCATCTTCCTCTGAAGAGCTTAAGGCTTCTTACGTGGCCAAAACGTCTCCTGCATTTTCTCTGGTCTTGAAAAGCAGCAATAAATTGAGACAAGGTGAAGAACTAAAGCATTCAAAAGTTGCAGCTGACATTCCCACTGGAGAGATCCAAGCTATTCCCAAAAGGGAAGCAATTCCATCTTGAGAAAAACCCCTACATCTTGCATTTTGGCTGGGCTGGACTCCTACAATATTTATTTTCACAGGCAATTTATGCCTGTGCAGCACCTGCTCACCCAGACCATCCATCACTCTCCAGCTACCCAGGCATTCCAGAAAATAAATTGGATAAATGTGGTCCAATCCTTCCTTTTTTTTTTCCTCCTGGATATGACACTTAATTCCACACTGAAAACAAATAAAAGCTGAATATCTTTCAGTGTGAATGACTGCAGGATTTCACTGCAGATGTTTTATCCAAAATATTTCCTAAACATGTTCACTCAGTAAACAAGGACTGAGCCTATAACTTCTTATTGTGCTTCATGTTTTTATTGTGTCTCTGAAATGAAGACATCATAAAACAAGTTAGTCTTGATCCCTTTTTTCTTTAACTCTGTGTTCAGGGGAAGCAACAGGATGAACTAAAATGCAAATTTACAGATAAAATTCATATTTAGCTTTATGGAGAAATAAAGCTCTTTATTGCTGGACATTTTGACAGAGATATTTCCTTACTGTGGCTGATCCAATCTGCAAAATTTCCTTTCATTTTCAGTCAGGATATAAAATGTCAGTGATCCAGGGGATAGAAATATTTGTCAAACTTCCATTTTTTTCCTGGCCCTGACCAACACACAGGAATTGTCACAAAACAAGCTGGAAGATGAGGAATTGATTCTTGGCTGAACTACAATTAAGTTGTAGCTTTGCCTTCACTTCCAGAGCTTTATTAGGCAGATTTTATTTGATGAAATCAATTATACGGCAGGCTGGAGATAAGTTGGGGAATTAGCTTTGCTTATGCTAATGCCCATCACTCCGGGGTGGTTTTGCCTGGGAAGGAGGTGTGGAATTTAATGTGATTTATTTAGGAACAGGCCTCATGTTTCCAGGAGGGGAAGATGGCTGCAGGGAGGAAAGGTGAGGGCAGAGCTCCTCAGGACCATCACCTGGGGCATCTGCTCATTCCCTAACATGTTTTTCCCCCAGCACACAGGAGTATTGTGGACATTTTGAACACTGGGAGGGGCAGGGAGATGTCAACTCCTTCTGGAGCTTTTGGCTGGGGTGGTTTCACCCTTCTGGACTAACCCTGTCTTCCTTATTTCCAGTTCTGTTAATATAATACCAGCACTAGAATACTCCAAGAGGGCCTGACAGAGCCTGTGCCAGTGGGGAGAAATTGCTTTCCTCTCTTCTAAAAATGGGGCACCCACCTTAATCCAGCTCCAGGTGCTAAGGGCACAGATTTTCACTGTTGCTATTAACCTATCTCATCTTGAGATCCTTTGGAATTAAGGACCTCTGGAGAGGAGGGAAAACCTTTCAGCACCCGTTTGACACTGGACAAAATCAAAGGCAAGTCCAAAGGCTTCAGCTGATTGCAGAAGGGGACAATTATCTGCTAATGATGGTGCCTGGAAGGCACACAGAGCTGGGTACAAAGTTTAGGAAGCACAACTGGTGTTAGTGCCACCTCTCCTTCCAGCTGCACCACTCAGACTGGGAATAAACTGGAGACACTGGTGGTGAAAAGGCCTGACTGGATTTGACACAGAAATCTCTCAAAAATTGCTCAAGTGTCCTCTTGCAAACCAAGATTTCAGAGGCTTCCAGCACTTCTTGATAAAGCAACACATTTCCAGAAAAGGCAGAACCAAATGAGCAAAGTCAAATGTGAGGCTTTGTTTGCTTTAGAGCACAGGAACAAGCCCCCAGGAATGAAACCTTATCTGGTGCCTCTAACAGGCTGGATCCCTGTCTTTGCCTTGCTCCCAGGTTTCCTCCACGCAGGCTGGCCTCTGAAGAGTCCTCCTGTGGCCACATGAAAGGCTCTTCACACCCCTGCATGGCACCAGCCTTTAATGCAGCCCCAAAATCAAACCCACCCTTAGATCCCTTCCTGCTGGATCAGAGCTCAGGCTGCTCAGCCTTGAGTCCCCACCATGCAGCCTAAATGTACCGTGAAAAAAATCTGGAAATGGAGGCACTTAGCCTTTTAAAAAATGGAGATTTACTTAGTTTGAAGCTCAACATCAGATTTCTGCTGTACTTAAAGTAAATACCATCCATTAATGAAGAGAACATGGGAATTTTTTTTTTAATAAAAATAAACACAGAAAAAATTTAAAAGCTACAGCTTGTAGCTTTCTAAGGATTGCTTTTAATAAATTGTACATGTACCCACTTTCATGGAAATGCATTTGACTGGGGAAAAAAAAATGCCTGTTCCAGAGCTTTTTCTCCAGTTTGATAGAACTGCTGCCAAGTTCAGGCTACCCAAAGTGGGACACATCAGGGATGTCCCTACAGCTTGGCACTGTGTGGGTCCCTGCTGGGGGCACATGGAGCCACACAGACCAAGCAGAGAGCGGGGAGCAAGGCTGAGAAGGCGATGGAAACCTTAAAAAAAGGGGGAAACAACAACCAAAGCTTCCTGATGATTTTCCCAGCTGATATCAAATACCAGCACCAGCTGGTTGCTGGTGGACAGAGTCCACACCAAAGTGAGGGGTCTGGTTTCTGTCAGCCACAGCAACAGGGAGCGGGCTGAGCCCCACAGAAGGGCTGCAGCAGTTTTTGGGGAAAGCATTCCCAGGGAAAGCATTCCCAAGGAAAGCAGACTCTCCTTCCCACATGCCAGCCAGGGACACCTGCTTATCACCAGCACTATCTGTGGTGACCAAGGATGGCATACGAGGGCACACAGTGACCACAGAGAGGGAGCAGGCACTCCTGTGTCTCCAACAGCAGAAAACAACACAAATCCCCACAGACTGAACCCATTTACAAGTGTTTTAACCTCATTTCCACCACTGCATTCGCCTTCCCAGGCTTCCCCACCGAGCACAACAGCAATTCCCTGCTCCCATCTCCATGACCTTTCTGTTGTCCTGCTCCCCCACCTCTACACATGAACGTCACCTGTAACATCCAGTCCCAGTCAGCTCTCCCTGACCTCTGCACCACACAAGAATTCCTCCTGCTAACATCAGACATGCTTGAATTAGCAAGGAAATGAAAACAAGCCACAGGAAAGGAGCGGGCTGGGGGAAAGGTGGGGATGGAATGCTAAGCAATCATGTCAAGTCACGGCTGGCCACATCCCGTTAGCCGTGTCTGAGGGCTCCTTGTGTCACATCAGCCCAGCAGCAATCCTGCACAGCCAGTCCTGCAGCTCCTTGGGCTCTTTTTGGGGCACAGCTCCTTCAAGGCATTGGCTGCACATCCCAGAGCTGCCCTGATTTACACCAGGAGAACCCAGAAAGCACTCAAGGCCCTACAAAATCACCACCACTTTAGGAGATGCTTGGCAAAGTTACTGTGCAGCTGGGAGAAAAGAGCTTGGAGAGGAATGAATGGATTTTACTTGGTATTAGAAATTTGCAAAGTTCTAATAAAAGTAATGAAAATTGAAAAAAAACCAAACCAACAACAAAAACATACCACTGTTATTTCCAAAACAAGCTTGTTTTCCTTATTGCTGGTTCTAACACAACCACCAGGAAAGATTCCAGCACTAGCACAAGCAACTCTTTAACCCACTTCATAAAAACGGCTAAAAGTGAGAAAATAAGTTCATTTTCTTTTCATCCAGTATCTCCTCAGCCTCGTATTTGCTTGAGCATCCCAGGAAACAGAGCAGAGATGGACAACCCTTTCAAGGTTGACCAAATTGAGGCTTTGAACAGTTTCTTTAATTTACCCGAACAGAACCTTTCCCCAACATATTTACATGTGAAAAACTGTCTCCCAAATTAATCTAGCCATGACTCTGTGGAGGGGTAGGGGGACTGCCATTATATTGATGTACCTTTATATTTTCTAGTTCAAGGAGGTATAAAACTGTTTCCAACACTCATTATGCCTTTTTCATTAGTGTATTTTTAATGCTGTGATGTATTTTTCTCACTGATAATGCTCTTAGAAGCCCATTTCCTCCAAGCATCCCTTTAGAAGAACATGAGCTGCAGGAGCAACAACCACATCCAGAATAGCTGGGATCCTGAACAGTGTCTGGCTCTTGGTAGGTTGATTAAGTGAGAAATGAGGAGGGTTTGCTTCCAAGGACAGACTATTTGCTCCCCACCACATAAACTAGAAAGGTCTTTTTATAGAGGAACGTTTATCAGCTCTTCCTGAGCTCTCCAGATCTGATCACACTGCAGCACTCCAGTCTTCAATGTGATATGGAAAGAAATAAAGTTATATGGAAAGAAATTAAGTGACGATCTTCAAAAGAGCTCCACAGGTTATAACCCTGGGAGAAGACAGCCCAGGAACATTAAAGATCAGACTTAAATCCAACGACTCTAATGAAATTGTGTTGCTGCAGATGTGACTCCCTCCTTAGCAGACTGGACCAAATTCAACTCTGCTCCAACACACCCAGCCCAGCCATGGCTCCCATCTCCAGCCTTAATGAAAGCTTGTCCATGATTTGAACCCAGCAACAATTAACCTTGACAGGGGGAGATAAGATTCAAGTTTCAAAGCACAGAGGGTTTGCTGGGGTTTTGTGCGCTTTCATGAGGCTCTGATTATTATTTTAATGCAGTTGTTTGTGGTTTAGTTTCCTTTCCTTTTCTTTTTTGGTTTTTTTTCAACTCTCCTTAATGGTAACATTGAAGAGATAAAAGTTTATGCACTCATGGCAGGAGCCAAAGGATGGCCCAAGTCCAACCTACCTCCACCCCACCGCACTCCTCGGATACGCTTCCAGACAAGGGGAATCAGACAAAGAGGTGCTGTGGAGACTTCAGGACTGACTGTCCTCAGACTTTTTGGAAAAGGGAGAAGAACTCATTAGGTTAAAGGGAAAGCCAAAAGTAGTGGGGAGAGTGCTTTTTTAGGGGCCTAAAGTAAGAAGCCAACAGATCTCCACGTACTTCCCAGCAGGAAGCCTGCAGTCATCCCCAGCACTGCTGATAGCCCCCTGTGCTTGGCAAGGTTCCACCCAACCATCTGGAGCTCATCCACCAAGGTGCAGCTCTGGGGGAGGAGACAGAAGGCCTGGAGAGGTGTTCAGAGAGGAGGAGGTCGGGAGGGGGACGAGGGCTTTGGCTCCTGAGCCTCAGTGTGGTTTCTCTGGATGGCAGCTGAGGGTCCGGTTTTACCTCTTTGTAGCTTATCAAGGTGAATGTCAGTGGAAAAAAAAATATAAAAAACAGATAAAAAAAATAAAAAAAAAACAGCTGCAGATGGTGCAGCTGCCACTGGTGTGGAGAACCTGAGGACAGCCAGCAGTCAGTGCTGGCAGCAGCATGGAAACCCTCCCAAGAGCTGGGCCTGCTGCACTTTTATCGGTGCCATCACCACTCACACCTGACGTGTCTTCCTGGCAGCTCCAGCCTGGTGCAGCAATACCTGCCTCCCTTGTGCTCTCCCCAGCTGATGTTTTGATCCTGCTGGTGCCTTCAGCAGAGCTCCATCTCGTTGCCTTTGAAGGCGGCAGCCTCGCCGAGGGCTGCTAATGAGAGCCTGCTCTCTGCTGAGGTGGAAGTACAGCTCTGCAGCCTCCACCAGAGCTCTCCAGACAATGCAGCCACGGGAGGTCTGTCGGCAGGAGGAGAGAATCCAAGCTGGGGAGCGACCTGGTCAGAGCAGCTGGGGAAGGAGATGCAGGGGGGAGGGAGGTGGGAGAGAGCGGGCGCACTGCAAGCGTCGCAGTTTTCATTTTCTTCCCATGGCCACTGGGCAGCAAAGAGCAGTGGCAGGAGAGGTCACAGGGGCTCTCACTATGGGCAAACATCACCTGGAAGGGTTTGCCACCTGTGGGGCTAGCAAATGTGCCAGCAGCCTCAGAGAAAAGCAAACTAGAGTGCAATATGTGAGATTTATTTCTAGTCTCTCCAGACACACCTGTGCACATTTGTGTCCCACCCTGCTCTACATTCCTGCTGCAGGCACTGAAACCACTTATCAGGCTGAACACATGAACTTCCCTTCTCTCAGCCTAAACCTGACCTAGAGGACACCTTGCTGGAGGTGAGGGGAGCAGGGAAAAGGAGAAAAAGCAGAGAAAGAGAAAAGGACAGGACTGTGACTGTGTTCACAGGGGTCTCAGGTTGAGGGAAGAGACGAGGATCTGACTCCATGTTTCAGAAGGCTTGATTTATTATTTTATGATATATACTACACTAAAACTATACTAAAAGAATAGAAGAAAGGATTTCCTCAGAAGGCTAGCTAAGAATAGTATAAGAAGCAATGATAACAAAGGTTTGTGGCTCGGACTCTGTGTCCGACCCAGCTGGCTGTGATTGGCCATTAATTAGAAACAACCAACATGAGACCAATCACAGATGCACCTGTTGCATTCCACAGCAGCAGATAACCAGTGTTTATATTTTGTTCCTGAGGCCTCACAGCTTCTCAGGAGGAAAAATCCTGAGGAAAGGATTTTCCATAAAAGATGTCTGCGACAGAGGACTTTTGCCACGAGACCACCAGTAGATCACATAACCATTTCCCACTGCAGCAGTGAAAACACAGCCCAGGCTGAGCTTTTCCTTCCCAACACACACCTCCATGCTAAGGTGAAGCTGCCACATTCTCCCCATGGGAGCTTTTAAAGATGCAACTCACTCACCTTTTCCCAAAAGCGACTCCTCAAGCCTCATCCCAGTGTTCCCAGATATTTTGTTCTTTGTTGGCATGCTGTAAGCACACCCATTTGTCTTCTTAAAACTCCTGCAGCTCTCTGCCCCTATGCTAGGAGTGACCACTTGCTACCTGATGACCACCCCTTGGGCCAGAAACCTGGGAAGCTTTTTTTCCAAGGGCTGTTTGGAGCCCAGGAATGGCTTTTAAAGCTTGTTGCTCTCACTGAAACCAGCCAAACTTAAGGCACAGCCTTTTTTAAAGAGCAATCCCACAAGGCTCTGCCACGAGGATTTCAATCACTGGGGAGAGGAGGTTGCAAGAGCCAGGGATGCTCCTGGCCAAGCCCTGCAGGAAAGATGCACCTGCAGGCAGAAGTCAGGCTCCTGCCAGAGTCCAAACCAGCACCAAACCCACAGCTGAATCATGTGTCTTCTTTCAGATTTTCAGCCCCTAGATCAAAGGACAAAGCCACAAGGGCACAGTCATCTGTCTGACCTGTCCCAGATTTTTTGAACTACCCTAGAAAGCTACTTTAGGCTTTAGGGGAAAAAAAATGCTCTTGATAACACAGAAAGACAGGTTTTAATATTGTGTGCATCATGGTGTGGCTCACAGCAGGGCACCAACCTTGCACAAAACCTAGTTCAGGGGGAAAAGTCTTTCTAGTAGCCCAGGAGCCTCTAAAAAGGGGGAAAAATGGGGCATCACACCTCCAGAAAAACAAGACACACTGACACACTGACTGCTCACAGCTTCCAAGCAATAAACGAGCCATGGGCAGCCTTGATTTTTAACAAGACATCACTAATGGTGTATTCTAAAAGTGAAGAACAGCTCCTGGGGCCAAACCACCAATCCAGGGCTGCTTAAAAATCCCACAGCTTGTGAGAGCTTGCAGAGCAGCACTCCAAGGTGCTGCTGAGCACGGGATGGTTCAGCCTTTGCCACATCCTTCCCTGCATGGCTTTCAAGTGCCAGCCCAGCACAGCGTTTTTCCTGCTGCTGGGTGATTTCAGATCCTTGACCTGGTTATGGTATCACATCTGCTAACTATTATCAGAGGGGGGAGAAAGGCTCTCCCTCCTCACCTCCCTGCTCCAGCCCCGCGCAGCACCGTGTTGTGTCTGTGAGAGCTGAAAGCAGCCGAGCTGTAATTCAAACAAATCAGATCTAATCACCCTTATCAGAAGGGTGATAAAATCAGCGAGGCTGAGAGGCTGCAAAAACGCGAGGCAAAGAGGTTTTCTTGATGGGCATGGAAAGCCAACACCTCTGAAGAGCAGTTTTCCCTGCAGAGACATCGGATCACAGTGGGGCATTGCTGAAGAGAAGTGTCCGTGCCGGTTCCCTGCCAGCTTTTGCAGAACTAAAAAATGTTATTTCCCAAACTCTGCTGCTGAGGAGGGCCCTGAGACACAGAGGGCTGCACACCACAGTCCTCCATAGCTCCTAAATTTTGGACAGAGCAGTCACAATCACTACAGATGGACTGACACTGTGCATGCCACATCCTCAAAAGGTGCAGCGACGGTCCAAACAAAACTTGGAGACAGATCCAGGTGCTGTGGAGGTGAGCACAAGTTTTACTTTGTTAGCACAGCTCCCCAGCCCAGAGCTGGAACCTGGCACAGACCCAGATGAGGGTTTCCTGAGTGTCAGACCCCCTTCTGGAGGACAGCACAGCCCTGGATGCTCAGAGAAGCACAGTGGGGTTCTAAGGGTCAATGTGCACACAGCAATATCCCCCAGCTGGGTCTCTTTGCCTGGTCAGAGAGCCATTGCCAGCTCCTGATCCCAAACTGACCATCTCAGTGGCCCTGTACCACAACAGGAACAGTCCTTGGCAGTTTTCCTGCCTCGGGCTGCCTAGGCTTTGTGAACTGGGCTATGATGAGATCCTTCTGGCTAAGCTCAGCTCCAGAGGAACCACCTGGAGCCCTTGGCCAGCTCCAGGAGAACCTCTGCCCTGCTCTGACTCACCTTCCCGTGGCCGAGGAGCCTGAGAAGCGTCCAGGAGAAGAGCCTTGTGCAGGATGAGGAGTGCATGGGTGTGCAGACAGACAGGGAACTTCCTGACACACAGCCCTGACCTCGCTCCAGCCAGCGTGACGCAAAACAAAGCTCCACTTACCCACTAGCAGGGGATGTCACGCAGGGATGGAAAAATGAGGGCTGGCAGAGACCTCAGGGGGTCACCTAGTCCAGCTCTGTGCCACGTTGGAAGAGTTAGCACTGTATTATCCCTGTCAGGCACACATCTAACCTATTCTGAAAGGCCTCTGGTAACAAAAGCAACATATTCCTGGCTTTTGCTATTTATATCCTGATTTCGAGCACTGCTTGAAGAATGGAGGGCACAGAGGGGAATTGCTGCATAATAGCTTGGAATAGCTGCATAATAGCTGAACACTGCATTACTGAAATCTTGCAGGACCCCGGGGGGAGCTGCTGAATAGGTAAGTACATCTCAGTACAAAATGTAAGGGCAGGGCCACCAGCAAGGTGACAAGTGCACATTGGAGTGCCCCAATCGGCCTGGCCAGGCCACCTGGCAGGGTTGTGACATCTGGCAGAGCTGCCCAGGGTAGTAATGGAATCTCATTCTCTGGAGACATCCAAACACACCTGGATGCGCTCCTGTGTCACCTGCTCCAGGGGGTTGGACTGGAGAATCTCCAGAAGCCCCATCCAACCCCAATTATCCTGACCTCCTTCACTGTGCAAGGTGGTCTCAGAGCTGCCTGGGTCCTGCAACCTCTGCCTCCCACAGAAGCTGTCCTGACATCCTTCCCAGGGATTAAAAAGCCAGGCAAATAAAGAAATAAAGTGGTGTTCTCAGCTGCATGGGAGAGGGTGTCTCTGCAAGATGGAGGTCTGGCCATATTGACACAAACACGCAGACTTTTGAAAAGAAGAGTGGAAACGCTTAGCACCAAATCCCATTAGCAAATAACGGGATTTCTGGGAGCACCATCTGTGCACCACATTGAGCACCCGCCCCGGAGCACGGAGACCCAGGCACGTTGCATATGGAAAGCCAGACAAAAGAATATACAATAATACACAAAGGCAGGGAAAACACATATAGCACGGGGAAGAAGCCAGAAAAGACGTTTTCCTCCCCATCCTCACAATACCCAAAATCCCATTCCCTTCACAGCCTTCCCAGCGTGGCTCCTGAGGCACCTCACGTCCCTTTGTGCCCACTGTGAGGCCCCGCGATGCTGCCACAGAAGAGGAGAAAGAGCTTTGACCTGAATGAGAATCAGCTGACAAACCAAAGCTGTTGAGTGCGAGGTGACACAGAGGTTTAGCCTTAGAGGTGGTTTTTTTTCCCCCCCTTGGGTGTTTTCCAGGGAGGTCTCCCAGATTTCTAAGGGAAGAGATTACCTGGAAAAGGCTCTGTCTCATCTGTGAGCTTCTTCAGCTCCACTGCAGTGGAAAAGTCCAGAAGTAGCCATGCTGGGGTAACTGAAAGAAAGCAAGTGAGGATTTGGTGTGAGTGGGTTTTGGAGAGCAAAACAAACCCAACTTTACAAGTTGGCAACTTGAAGGAGCCCTCTTGAATGACACTCGAGCACCCTTTCTCCTCTGCACTTCCAAACGTCTCTGTCTTTGTCCGCTCTCCCAAGGGCTCTTCAACAGCCTCCTCCAAAACAGCTATTACAGCAATTACTGCAATTAATTGATTTGCATATCCCCAAAGCCCCATCATTAGTGCAACACAGCCAAGCGTGTTAGTGTTTAATAATATCAATCAACAATTATTCATAACATCCCGCCCCGGCAGACCTAAATATAGAGACAAGCATTCATGCGAAAACAAAAAGGAGGGGAAAAAAAACCCCAGCAGCTAAACAAAAGAATTAATTTAGAGCAGAATTAGGATCATAGAAACAAGGCAGACAAGAGACAAGGTCAGATGTCTCGCTCCCAGCTGATGTGAGACTCTCCCAACCTGCCTGCTCTCAGTTACTGAGTGAGCTGCAAGTAAATGAAGTGATTTTCTCCTTGTAGCAAACAGCCAGAGAGCTGCAATGAGCACCACCAACACGGTGGGGTGGAAGCAACAAGAGGTGACTTCCCTGGTCAGAACAGCACTTCAGCTACAGCTCAAGAGGCTCCCCATTCAGGACAACACTTCAGCACATGCTGAAATTTAGGTACGTGCTGAAATCCCTGGGCCAGGCAGGAGTTAAAGGGAAAGCCTGCTCACCACTTTTCCAGGCTTTTTTAGCAATGCAAGCTGCAACCCTTAGGGACTCTATGCTCTTTGCCAGGCTCTGGATTTGGAGCCACACGGGGATGTGAGGCCAGTGTGAGACCAACACCACCAGGCTATCACAGAGCTGACACATCTTTACACTCCAGAGTGCTGGATGTGCCCAGATCCCCCAGCCACCCTCTGATCCCACATGTGCTGCTTCAATGCTCACTTCAGGGAGGGTTTCCACCACGTTCAGCAGCAGGAGGAGGTTTTTGCAAGAGCCCAGGGTCAGATTACCTTAATGTAATTAACAGATATGTTGATCAAGCAAGGAGAACAGCTATTGCCCTGAAACAGCACCAAGAAAACTCAGGCACTCAGCTCCTCCAGTGGTGTTGGCACCAAAAGCAATGAGTTTTTTATACTCCTGGAGGAACTGGCAAGACCATGGTGGTACAAAGCCACAGCCTTGCTGCAAGCCCCAGCTTTTCACCCAGCTGGTGGAGTCCTGCTCTGGCAATATCCCATTTATTGAAGGAATTAGGCCAGGAGGGGCTCAGGAGGTGCTTCCCACTCTCATGGAGGCAGCTGGAGCTGGGCAGGAGTGTCCTTAACCCTCACGGCTCATGACATCCCAACCATGCAGCAGTGTCAAAGCCATCCTGAGCCTCCTTCATCCTCACCCAGTGCATCCCAAGGTCCCTCAGACAGCTCTGCCAGCACAATTCCAACATGACCAATGGTCCAGGTATCACAGAGGGTAGCAGGAAAGATGGGCCCGGCCATGATGAGAAATGTGGCTGCAGGGAAGGAGCAATTCTACCCTTGCTTCCCACCCTTTGGCACTGAGACAAGCTCTCCAGAACACTTTTCCCTCTGCTTTGGCTCTGTCAATCCCATAGTCAGATCCCAACACTGTAAATCACATCAGCCTGAGAAGAGGACACACAACTTCCCAGCTCTGGGCCCAGGGCTCCTGCTAAAACTACTGACTGCAGACTAAACAAAGCTTTTTTTTACCCTGCCCACAGTCTGGACTCCTAGCTGGAGACTCATCCAGCATGAAATCTATTCCCATTCCTTCCCCACCCCTCCCTGCCTCCACTGGTGCTGATGCTGGGGGACACATTGTGCCTCGATGGTAGGAAGGAATAAATTGCAACGTCTCATTGGCAGCACTCTAAATAGAAATTGAAATAAGATTTTAGAGCCCCCTTGCCTTTTGTTGGCCTTCCAACTTCCCCCAGTGCCTGCAGCCACATACAACGAGCTGGGAGGTGTGCCCAAAGCAGGAGCAGGAAGCAAAGCAAACTACAATTGCAGTAAACCACTTCAAAAAGGCTTCGGTTTCACTCAGAATTGCTTGAAAGGAAACTCGACGCCTCATCCTTCATCTTTCACACGTCTGAAAAGAAACATTCGTCTGATTGTCTGGGTTTTTCTTGGGAAAAAATGCATTTCTGGAAGTCACAGATTAAAAGCAAAACATAAATAGGAAATATAAATGCTTCCTTAAAGCCATATTCGGGTTGTTTGTGAAAATCCCCAGCAGCTTTCATTGCCTCCCAACAGCGACTGAGAGATTTCAGGGGAAAAGTAAGACATTAGAGGCCACACTGTTATTTTATGGAGAATGTGGAAGGGGAAATCCAAAACAACTCCGAGCAAAACGCTGAGGACCTTAGAGAGAAGTTTGCCTGGGGCAAACATCTCCTAACTGCTGTAATTACCGTGAAAGGTCACCAAGGACACCTCCCCGTGCGCACTAGAAAAATTCATGTGAGCATTTCGCGTGGTCAGCGCAGAGTTCTGACATTGAGCCACACGAGGTGACATCAGCAAACAGGCATTCCCCTTGGAAAGAGCTGAGGACATGGAGCACCTTCCAACTCCTTGCTCTCTTGGTTCGAAACACGGCCATTAACAAGTCCAAAGCGACCAAAAAACGGGGATAAAAAGAGAAGGCTGCGCACGCACTGGCAGCAGTGAGGACAAAAGAGCTCAGTTTGCAGATATAATTGGATTTAAGAGCCAAATTTCTCCCGGGAGCTGGCTGCTGGGAGGTTCTCCTGTGTCCCATGATCCAGCAGGAGCTGGCTCCTGCCCATGGTGCCTATGGGGTGGCAGCCAGGTCCCGCTGCACGCTGACATCCACACGTGGCTTTAGGGGAGCCCTAAGGAAAGCCGGATGCAGAGAGAGGTTTGCAGGAATGTTCATCCTCAGGTGCTTCCCTCCCCAGGTCCCCACCGAGGAGAGAGGTCCCTCCACAGCCTCATCCCTCAGCTGGAGCCATGTCCCCTCTCCTAGGACACCCCAGGGACACTCCGAGCAAGGAATCCTTCAAACCTGCCCTCCTCTCTGCACAACATCTGGGACTGGCCACATCTGGCCACCTGGTTTCACCTGTCTCAGGCAGAATGACCATTTTGGGGCTGGACTGCTTCCTCCAGAGCCCCACCTCTCACTGTCAGAGGTGGGGGAGAAAGCCTTTGACCTGCTGTGGGCCGTTGTGAGGACTCGCTGTTGGCATCTGCCTCTCTTGGCAGGGTGAGTGTACAGTCATGCAGGCTGGAAGGGATCCTCACAGCCCCATCTGCTCCAAATCCCTGCTCAAAGCTGCAGGAAACAAACCCAGCACGTCCCCTGTGCTCCTGCAGCCAAAGGCACAGGTGGGGGACACGTGAGGAGCAGGGAAGGATGCAGGAGATCTCAACACAAGAAAAATCCTGCTCTGAGCACTGTGGAGAACAAATCTCCTGGGCGAGAAGAGGCTGCTGAAACACAAATAGTCCTGCCTGAACACCTCAGCTTAACCTCTCACTCCAGACACAAAAAGCCCTCCCCAAAAAGCAGGTTTTAGCCCTCAACTCACATCCAGAGAAACACTCAGGCAGAGAACTGACCTTTAGCTGCAAAAACAAGTATCCTTGGTGCTTTTTTCCTAAACTTTACCCCCTTCTTCCCAGACCTGGTGGCTCTGCTGTGCACCTCACAAAGCAGAGCTATCCCAGCAAGGGCCCACCTGCTTCATTTATCCCACATAGCCAAACTGAGGTAAGAGCTGGAACTGCTGCCTCAGAGGTGTCCCACAACCACACACTGGTGTCAAATAATGAAAATTCTGCAAAGACACTTTTTGACTGAGCAAATTCACCTGTTTCATCCTTTGTGATACAGGAAAACCCCTTCACCAACTCAGACCAAACCTTTCCCTGTGCTCATTCCCAGTGACAACCCTGCAGCACTTATGAGCTGTTCCTTCTCTGGCCTTTTTGTTTCATTCCATAACACCAAAAGCAGAGCCAGGCCTGGAAATTAAACTGCCCCCACTAGTTTCATTCATAAATTTGGCTGCACAACCACCAAGTCAGCTATTGTTGTTATTTCTCACAGTTTACCACCTCCAAGCCAAGGAGTATTGTTTTTATTGCTATTGTGAGAACAAGAGCAGGGGAAAAAAAAAATCTTATGCTTCCCTTCCCCTCCCAATCAAATATAATAGAGAAAAAAACAAAAAAAACCTCGACAGGGCAGATGTTGGATCCTCAAGGATTTTTTTTTTTTTTTTTTTTGGAGCTATCTACAGGAGCTCAGCCTGGTGCTGCAGGTTTCTGAGTCTGAATTTTTATCAATGGGCTGCACTGGGTCCATTTGAAAAGCCAGCAGGTGTTCGAACAATGAAGCAGAGCTGCCTCTACATCTGGGCCACAAAAGTCATCGCCGTGTTTACAAGAAACAGGATAAGCAAGAAAACATCCTGCCACAGGCACCTAAAAAGCTGCAGGCCCTTGTTATTCTTTTTTTTTTTTTTTTCTCACACTGGGCTGTTTATTTATAGCACGAGAAGCTGAACCAGGAGGAGGAAAAAAAGAAGTGAGAGGTTTCTCACTCGTTTTCACGCAGGAGTGACGCACGTGCGACGCGGCAGGCGCTGGCTTGTATTGTCCCTTCAGCTCTGGGATCTCACTGACCCCTCAGCTCTGGCTGCAATTAATTAATGGTCAGGGCACAGCCTGCTGGGTTTGCTTCATCCTTGTGGCCAGTTAAGCCTGACTCATTCCGGGACACCCTGGAGGGAAACTGAGTCACCACGTACTGGAAGTAACGTCCCTAAAGCCTAAACTCACAGACGTTATGGGGGAAGGATGAGGGAAACTCCTCATCCTCAGCACTTAAGGTTGGATCCTGAGGGCCAGCAGAGCAAGAGGATCTTCCAGAGCACAGAGAGGACACAGAGGAACTTCTTCCCTTGCACAGTGCACCAAGCACATCTGCAGAACCAAGGGTTGTCACCAGATTTCAGCTGCTGATGGCTCATGGTCCCCCACAGAACCACTGCTTCTGCAAGTTTTTTCTCATGACATTTTGCTCTGCTTCCTTTCAACTTTTAAGTTTTAAACAAAGCAGGACACATCCAATTTAGTAACAAGATCAAGTTTTTTTAATCAAATTCATTGAAGATGCACCAAAATGAAACCTCTAAAATATTTCTCACCATCCTTAAGAACAGCTCAGGAAGCTCCAAAGCATCTCTGCCTTCCAGACTAACACTTTGTGACTCAAGTCATTCTTAGGTCCAGCAATTAAGTATTCCCTCATCTCATGTCCTCCTTTTAATAGTTTCACTTCTGGAAGCTTTCAAAACACACCAGTTAGAGCCCCCCTCAGAAACCTGGGGAAATGAGAGCTGAGCTGCTCAGCCTCTCGTGGAGTTTGACTTCCTTGCTTTTGAGCTGAGTCAAAGAGGATTAACTCAACAGGTGTTTTACTGAAGAGTGGGAGGGAAAACAAAACAAAACACAATGAAACAACTGCCTACGTGCACGATTAGCAGACGAATTCCTCCTCCTTTTCTGAGGAATGAACTGCTAAAGCAGATGGCAGACATCCCCTTCTCCTGCAGCCCCGAGTCACTCTTACTTCTGGCTTTAAACACTTCAAGTCCCAGAGCTCAAATGCTTCCCCTCAGTCAGGTCTGGAAGGGGATCTTGCTGATGCTGACTTGACCTCTGAAGGGTTGAGCTGCTTGCACTGCCCCTGACTCGTGGTCTCCTGCACCCTGGTCATGCTCAGAGACACCAGCTGAGTACAAAGGACTTTCCAGCAGCCTCTGTGCCCCATGCACAGAGTAGGATGGCTGAAACCCAGACTACTGCCCTGTAAATTCAGGATAACACCTCACAGCTCTTTTTTCATGAGCAGGAAGACCATCAAACAGCACAGGAATAAAGAGAGACCTCCGCTATGGAGCATGGAAAGCAAATTACAAATTGCTGTTCTGATTTCTCACCAACCCAGCTGATCCCATCAAACCTCCTGTTGGCCACAGCATGAGACATGGGGGCTTGGGTCAGCGAAAATCCCACTGCAGCTGGAGGGAGCAGACAGCAGCTGAGGCTGTGTAGTGTTTGTGGAGAATTTCTTGAAGCTTTCAGTTATTAATGTGCACATAAGCCAGTGTTAGCACCCAAACTTTTGTCATTTTTCCATCAAAATAATGAGAAAAGCACATAAAGCACTTCAGATTGCTGATGGTGAACCTCTACAGTGAGGAAGTGGTCAGAGGCTCTGTATATCTTAGCAGAACTGAAAAGGGTCTGTCTAAAAGTGTCATTCCACATGCCATACTGAATATATCTTCACAAGAAATGCTACTTATTTCCAATATTTGAGCTGCAGGATGATATAGAAGTGAACTTTGCCCCTATAAGTGACTAAAGCTTGACAGAGGGTTTATGTGAATTTGTTAAAAACTCCTGAGCCGAAGCCAAACATTCAAGCCAACCAATGTCCTAAAACGTCTGCTTACAAATTACTTGGATAATTGCCAGAAGCCCGAGTCTGGTCCCTTTTTCTGTTTCTTTCTCACCCAAAAAACATCTGGTGTGTGTTGCCAGTCTGTATTGACTGCTCTCTTGATGCTGTAGGCATCTTTAGGAACAGCATCCTATATAATTAAATAGCTGAGCGCTGACGAACTGTTGTCAAGACAGAATAAAATCAATCCACTCCCTGTCGTGTCATAATGATACAGAGCTGGCACTGTTTGAACCAGCTTCTTTGGAAAGCTTTAATTTTATCAAACAACACTCTTTCAGGAGAGATGATTTGGGGTTTTGCTTTTTAACAAAGAGAGAAGTGGAGTGCAGCACACGGCACTTAATATCTGGCTGAGATTTAAAACGCATGCTCCTTATGAAGTGTGACATTTTATCCCTGAAGCCACAGGAACATTTCCCACATTTAAGTGATAGAGGGAAAATTCTTCAAATTAGATTTGAACTTTATACCTTCTAATTCTGCTGCAATCCTCCTCCTCCAAGTACCACGCTCGGGCCTGATGAACACACTGTTATATCAAAGTCTAACAGACCTGAGTGCTAACAAATCCCCTTCACTTAGCCTGGAAGTAAGCAGCAAACCTCCTGGAGATCCAGGAGTCAATGTTAACTGGGAAAAAATATCCTGGAAGTAAGAAGCAAACCTCCTGGAAATCCAGGAGTCAGTGTTAAATGGGAAAATAGCCCAGTCACAAGGCTAAATGAAGTGGTAAGTGCAGCCCAGCTGGCAGAGCCACCCGTCCTGGATGTCACCATGAGCTGGAAGCCAGCACTTGAGGCTTCAAGGGTGACCCAAGTTCCCAAGGTTTGCAAAGGGCCACCCAGAGCTCATTGACACACTTCCATCCAAACCTAAAGGAAAACCAAACACCCACCTGCAAGGAAGTCATGGTCAGAGGGAGGGAGCAGCCCTCCTACAAGGGTGGGCTGGGTGAGCTGGGGGCGTTCACCTGGAAAAGAGAAAGTTCCAGGGAGACCTCAGAGCCCTAAAGAAGCTCCAAGAGATCTAAAAAGGGACTTTGGACAAGGGCCTGGAGCGCCAGTGCATGGGGGAATGGTTTTAACCTGAAAAAGGGCAGGATTAGGTGGGATAATAGGAAGGAATTGTTCCTGTGAGGGTGGGCAGGCCCTGGCACAGGGTGCCCAGAGCAGCTGTGGCTGCTCCTGGATCCCTGGAAGTGTCCAAGGCCAGGCTGGACAGGGATTGGAGCAGCCTGGTCTAATGGAAGGTGTCCCTACACATGACAGGGGGTGGGATGGGATGATCTTTGAGCTTCCTCCCAGCCCAGGCCATTCTGGGATTCTGTGAAGCCCCGAGCAACAGCTCCACAGGCTTGGCCATCACAAGGTCCTACTTCTCACTTTCCAGACTCACAGGTTTGCTGTGCAACTCGGTTGCAACAAGGTCCCCATTTGGGGACAGCTGTCCTGCTGTAACTGCCATCCTTCAGGATGAGGAGAACCCACAAGGATCATCAGGTCCAACTCCTGGCCCTGGACACCCCAAAAATTCCACCCTGTGCCCAAGAGCCCCTTCAGAGGAAGCTGCAGACCCAGGTGAGGTCTGACCTCTGTCTCCTCCAGACTGAACAATCCAAGTGCCCTCAAGCTGCTCCTTCCCTATCTTCTGTCTCTCCTTTGAACACCCTCTAACAGCTTTAGATCTTATCTAAAGCTGCCCCAGCCCAGAGCAGAGAGGACAATGCCCTCCCTGGCCTGGCTGGCACTGCTGGGGTGATCCCCCAGGACAGGGATGTCCCTCCTGGCTCCAGGCACTGCTGGCTCAGATCCAGCTGGCCATGGACCAGCACTGCCAGATCCCTGCTGCTCTCTCAGTCCCCAGTGTGTCCCTGCCTCCAGGGCTGCCCCATTCCAGGTGCAGGATGCAGCACTCTGTTAAGTTCCACACAGCTGGGGAGTGCCCAGCCTCACAGAGCACATGCCACGCTGCATCCCAGGCTGTCACACCTGTGTCACACCCTGTGTCACACAGCAAACAGAATGCTGGACTCCCAAGTGGTGGCCCAAAGCCTCAGCCCACCACGATGGAGGAGGAAGCCCTGGACCCACAGCTTCTCCCTTTGCATCTCTCTGGGCCAGCAGCACTCAGGAAAAACCCACCCCACCTTCCACCCTGCGCCTCGAGGGACAGCCCAGACCTCTGGAAGTGCTTTGAAATACAAGTTGCAAAGGCAGAACATTATTCCCATTAGGTTGCTTGCTTTCCCTAAGCCCTCCTCAATAACAGACAGGTGCACTAAGCTCTTTGCCAGGGACCCACGTTGAGAGGAACAAGACCCTCCAGTTTTATGTTTTACCCCCTTTGTAAGCTCACAGTCACCTCTTAAGCTCGTAATAAAAGATTTTTTTTTTCAAAAATGATGGCACCTAGTTTCCAAGGCAGCAGGACTTTTAAGCCTGTGTTTGCAAGAGCCTGAGGAATTAGAGATGCCAAAAGGCACAGGCTGTACAAAACCCATCCCCTGTTCCTGCTGGATAGATCAAATAACACACTTGGAGTTTTTAATGCAACACGAGCTGCAGGAGGAAGTGGCCAGTGATGCTGTACAAAAAATGTACAATGAGTGGGATAACAACTACAAATCCCTTTAATCTCTGGTCTTACCTCGACATCTCAGACTGTTTGGAGCCTGCAGGGATTATTGGAGATGTGTGATTCCAGAATGGAAAGAGGGAGATGCTTCATCGTGTTCACTGACCATGAGTGGTGCGCTGGGCCTCAGCTGCAGTGAGCACAGAATCACAGGATCATTTTGGTTGGAAAACACCTCCAAGATCATCAAGTCCAACCTGTGACCCATCCCCACCTTGTCACCTAACCCCAAGCACTGAGTGCCATGTCCAGGAGACTCTTGGACACCTCCAGGAACGGGAGACCCCACTCCAAGGCCTGAGCACCCTTTCCATGGAGAAACTCCTGCTGATGTCCAACCTGAGCCTGCCCTGGCACAGCTTGAGCCCATTTCCCTCCATCCTGTCCCTGTTCCCTGGAGCACAGCCCGACCCCCTGGCTGTCCCCTCCTGTCAGGAGCTGTGCAGAACCACAAGGTCCCCCCTGAGCCTCCTTTGCTCCAGGCTGAGCTGTGGGGACATCACAGCCCAGGCAGATCTGTGTCCTTTCACTGCAAATTACTGAAAAGCTCAAGGAGTCAACTGGAACCCTGTTTGAAACCAGAACATCTCCCACTCCCTGCTTTCTCCTTTTATAAATGTCTATTTTCTTAGGCTAAACCAATTACTTACTCTTAGTCATCCACAGCTCCCATTTCAGCTCAAAACCAGGCTCCTTTCCCATGGAAGAAAAAATAAAAATCAACTCTCCTCATTTCATAATTAATTTTTCTTCATGACTTTTCCCAGCAACACAACTCATTTTTTTCCCAAGTTCTCTAGGAACTGATGAAAATGAAAATCCCCTCAGCCTCCCTGCACGCTCTCATGTGCATCACTTCTTTGTAGCTTAATTTCCCATTTTTAAAAGGAAGACATTTGCTTTCCTCCAACTTTTTTTTTTTTTTTGGGGGGGGGAGGGTGGAGAAGGCAGGTGGGGAAGTGAGCAATAAATATTATTTCATCATTAATACAATGACAATCTTGTGCACTGTGACACCGAGCTGCTAACAGAGGGCAATAAATTCAGATTTATAATTAACATCCACATCATATCTAGCCACCTTGGTGCTCTCATTTCAACTGCTTCAGAAATCTTCCTACTTCTTTATTGCAAACACATGCAACAGGTCGATCAGTCCTTAAAACCACACACGCTGATGGAGACAGCACTGCTGGGACTGTGCAGGTAAAACCTTTGGCTGAGAAAAGCACAGTTTGGCATCAGAAGTGGTGAACAGATGCCAGCATCAATGGAAATAAAAATGCAAGGTTCCTATTTGGGTTGCAAAGACTGGAATATTTTATTTAAAAAGGAACCAAGTACAAGTTACTCACTGCTTTTGAGACACTCCTGACCTGCACGTGGATGAGGATCAGGCACTGGAAGGAAGCAGACAAATTTCCCATGTTAATGTCAGCGTGAAGAACCGCTTTGATATTAACATTGAAAATTACAAGCTGATTTTACAGCATTTTCCAACCTCAGCGTGAAGAAAGTGCAACAAGTTCTCCTTAAAACCCCCCACTGATCCCATACACTTAAAGAAATGATGTGGTGGGCATAGTCATCTTATGGCTTGAAAAATAATATCCTTAGATGCTTTTATTATGGTCTTCAAGATTCATGTTTTCAAGCTTTTCCTCCAAAACCAGGGAGGGCTAGAAACGTTATTTCAAAAACTTGATAGCCAAGAGTCTCACCTAATTATGTGAACTGGGGCTTCAATGGGAGAAAAAAAAAAAAAAAAAAAAGGGGGGGGGGAACAAAGAAAAGGAATGCAGGCATACAGAAATTTGTGTTAAAAAATATGATCACTGGCAAAACTTTACTTATTGTCCCAAACTTCTTGCTTTTTTCCTTCTCACTGGCTCTGTGGATAAGTGTGTTTCCCCCAAAAAATGTGTGCTGTAATCCTGTCCTCTAAACTTTTTAAGTTTTTTAAGTATTAAGGGAATGGAAGACCACTAGAAAGTTGCCTCGATAGGCAAAGAAATAAGAAGAAGAAAGAAGAAAAATGTGAATGCAACAGGGACAAGCCCTTGGTGGGAGAAGGAAATAACAGGGAGGGGGGAAAGTAAAAAAAAAATAAGGAGGAAAGAGAAAAATATAGAGAGGGGAAGAAAAGGGGGGGAAAGTACAGGAAAGGGGTAGGAACATATAGGAAAGGGGAGAAAAGGAAATGTAGGAAAGAGGGGAAAAGGAAAAATACATGGAGGGAGAGAAGGAAAATAAAGGAAAGAGTGAAAGGGGGAAGGAAGATATAAGAAAGGGAGAAAAAAAGGAAAATAAAGTGAGGCAAAGAAAGGGGAGTGAAGGAAACTAATGGGGAGGTGAAAGTAATGGGGGGCTGGCAATGAAACTCGGGGCAAAAACCAAAACTAAGGGAGCAGGTGGCGTGATACTGATAGCAACGAGGGATGGTTTTAAAGCAAAAAAATGAGATATTTAGATCAGATTAAGAGAATAAATTGTTGACTTTAAGGGTGCTGAGACCCTGGCACAGGGTGCCCAGAGCAGCTGGGGCTGCCCCTGGATCCCTGGCAGTGCCCAAGGCCAGGCTGGACATGGCTTGGAGCAGCCTGGGACAGTGGGAGGTGTCCCTGCCCATGACAAGGGGTGGCACTGGATGGGCTTTGAGCTCCTTTCCGACCCAAACCACCCCGCGATTCTGCGGCCAGAAAAAAAAAAAAAAAAAGGTTTAAAAAAGAAGGCGGAAAGCCTGCAGCTCCCTTGGCTCGGAGGAGAAGCCGCGGGCACGGCTTGGCCCCCCCGGGCTGTGTCCAAGGCAACGCCGCGGCCGCGGGCGGCTCGGGCCGGGCCCGTGCCGGTGTCGGTGCCGGCCCAGCGAACTCAGACTCGGTACCCCGGGGCTCCAGGAACGTGCCGGTGCCGGCCCAGCGGGATTCGGGCTCGGTTCCCCTCCACCCGGGCTCTGCCTCGGTGCCACTGCAGCTCTCGGCGCTCAGCATGTCCCAGAAGTGAGTAGCCCGGGGCTGCAGCGGGGCTGAGGGCGAGAATCCCCTCAGAGGGCTGGGACACGGCCCCGAGGGAGGCGGGCGGGTGCACCCACAAAGCCACCGCGTCCTCACAGGAAAACCGGGCAAATGTTAACGTTATTCACTCAGACTTTGTGCAAAAGGTTCCTCTCTCTTACAGCCCACTGTTTGCGAAAATCGCCTCAGAGGGGTGAGACACAGCCAGGGAGGAGGCGGGCAGGCGCACCCACAAAGCCACCGCGTCCGTCCTCTCAGGAAAACCGGGCAAATGTTAACATTATTCGCTCAGACCCTTTGTGCAAAAGGTTCTTCTCTCTTTACAGTTTGTGAAAATCGCCTCAGAGGGGTGAAATGCAACCCTGGGGGAGGCAGGTGGGTGCACCCCCAAAAATCGACTGCGTCCTCTCAGGAAAACCAGGCAAACGTTAATGTTATTCACTCGGACCCTTTGCTTTCACTTACAGCCCACTGTTAGTGAAAATCTCCTCAGAGGGGTGAGACACAGCCCAAGGGGAGGCGAGTGCCCCCCACAAAGCCACCGCGTCCTCACAGGAAAACTGCTTAAATGTTAACATTATTCACTCAGACTTTGTTCAAAAGGTTCTTCTCTCTTTACTGTTTGTGGAAATCGCCTCAGAGGGGTGAAACACAGCCCAGGGGGAGGCAGGTGCACCCCATAAAGTGACTGCGTCCTCGCAGGAAAACCAGGCAAATGTTAATGTTATTCACTCGGACTCTTTGCTCAAAAAGTTCCTTTCTCTTACAGCCCACTGTTAGTGAAAATCGCCTCAGAGGGGTGAGACACAGCCCAGGGGGAGGCGAGTGCCCCCCACAAAGCCACTGCATCCTCACAGGAAAACCTCTTAAATGTTAACATTATTCTGAGTTGTTAACATTAGTCTGAGTTATTCACTCAGACCTTAGTGCAAAAGGTTCCTCTCTCTTTGCTGTTCATAAAAATCTCCTCAAGAGGGGTGAAACACAGCCCGAGGGGAGGCGGGTGCACCCCACAAAGTGACCGCGTCTACTTTGGAAAACCGGGCAAATCTTAAAATTATTCACTCAGACCCTTTGTGCAAAAGGTTCCTCTCTCTTATGGGGTCAGGGCTTCCTCCTCCATCCGTGGTGGGCTGAGCCGTTGGGCCACCACTTGGGAGCCCACTGTTTGTGAAAATCGCCTCAGAGGGGTGAGACACAGCCCGGGGGGAGGCAGGCGGGTGCACCCCACAAAGCCACCGCGTCCTCACAGGAAAACCAGGCAAATGTTAACGTTATTTACTCGGGCCCTTTGTGCAAAAGGTTCCTCTCTCTTTCAGCCCACATCGTGTCTTGTTTCCCCGTAAAATTACTTGTTTCCCCCTAGTAATTTTAGCACAGTGCAAAGCTTTACAAGTTTGTCTGCAAAAAATGACACCAGACAATGACAGCATTGGAGCAAAGTGCTTGCAAAGAGCTGTGCTCATTGCCCCAGAAACATCACTCCAAGCCCAGCAAGTATTATTATTATTATTATTGAGCTGCAGGGCTGGGAGCTAAACTGTGAGAATCTTCCATAATACTATCCCTCACTGTTGTGCTGTTTGCTGCTCCCAGCTCCAGCAGCACAGCCCAGTTTGTGGAGGCTCTTTTTCCCAGTTCCAAGCTGGGTATGGCTTATTCAAGTTCGCTGAATAAGAGTGCATTAAAAAAAAAACAAAAAAAACCCCAAAAACAACCAAAAAAAAAAAAAAAAAAAAACACACATTCAGAAAACACCTCGGGGTGGTTTTGCTACCTCATTTTGCTTGTCTCCTTCACACCCAGACCTGACCATATCCAAACTGCAGGTTGTAAGCAAAGCCTTTCCTGGCATCCTTCCCATGTCCTCCCTCCTCTGGCATCTGTGGTACCAACCTCAAAATCCACTGCTTCTTTTGCCTAGTATCCCATTTCCAAACTCACACCTTTTTGCCAGGGAAAACGCCCTCAAATTCTAAACCATCCTTCCAAATTTGGAACCAGAGCAGCTCTCCTTGTCACCAACACCTTGGGTTTCATAGAGCTATTAAGGATGAACAGACTTGCAAAATCACCAAATCCAACCTTTTTTCAGTGGAAAACATTTTCCCAATAACCAATCTGAACCTTCTTGGCTTAACTTGAGGCCATTTCCTCTTATCCTAATGCTTGTTGCCTGGGAAAAGAGGCTGAGCCCCAGCTGACCACAGGCAGCTGCAGAGAGCAATAAGGTTTCCCCTGAGATTGTTTTCTCCTCTCTTGCCTCCACACATTGGCAGCCCCTGCCAGATATTTCTCCACTGCTTTCCAGCCAGGCAGCTCCTTGGTTCAGGAGAGGAAGGTGAGAGGAATGAAGAACAACATCCCCAAGGGCAGGGCAGGGACTGTCTGTCCAAGGACAGACCCATCTCAGCCTGCAGCTGGAGGAAAGCTTGGTTAGATCCCTGGTGGATCCTGTGCAGGGCTTGTATAAATCCTGCCTAACACTCTCATGGAATCAGTTAAGTGAAGTTCACAGGGTAGTGGAGAGTTGTCTGAATTGTGCTCTTTAAAAGGAAAAAAAAAAAAAAAAAAGAAAAAAGAGATAAAGGAAGAAAGAAAAAAACCCCACAAAAGCAGTGTTTGACCTCTTCTTCAGAGTTATCTCAGAATCTATCATTCCTACCCAGTCTCTGGATCATGGCTGCTGTTATTTGAGCCAGATTAACACCAAAGGAGTCAAACTGAGCATAGCTGGAAAAATACTTGTCCTTTAACAGAGACAGGGATTTTAGCATTTCCTATGGCATTGCCAGCACTGAACAGCAAATCCATATAAACAGGATCATATGCCCATGCCCCATGACAAGAGCACACATCCACTCCTGTTTCTGAGCAAGGTGCTGCTCAGGGACTCCAGTTTGGTGTTGAAGCCCCTTGGCTCAGGTTGCTATAATGACATTGCACAGGATTTACAGCTGGGCTAATCCAGCCCTTCCCACACACGAGCCAGAGTTGGATCTCAAAGGCTAGTGTCAATATGGTTGGTTGCAGTGAGGTTATGCTGGCTGTGCACCATAAATCAGAGTTGTTGAGGTTGGAAAAGCCCTCTGAGATCATCACATCCAAGCCTTAACCCAGCACTGCCAAGGCCACCACTAACCCAAGTCCCCAGGAATGGCTTTTGAATCCATCCAGGGATGGGGACTCCACCACCTTCTTCTTTCCATGAAGAAATCTTTGTTAATATCCAGTCTATCCTGTATCTTCCCAGTAGCTAACTCCCAGTGGGGTTGATAAGAAGGCTGGAGAGGGACTTTTCACACAGGTATAAAGTAATAGGACAAGGAGGAAAGGCCTCAAGCAGGAGCGCAGGTAAAGATGGGATATTGAGGAGAAATTCTCCCCTGTGAGGGTGGGCAGGCCCTGGCACAGGGTGCCCAGAGCAGCTGTGGCTGCCCCTGGATCCTTGGCAGTGCCCAAGGCCAGGCTGGACAGGGCTTGGAGCAGTCTGGGACAGTGGGAGGTGACCCTGGGGTGGGATGATCTTTGAGCTCCCTTCCAACCCAAACCATTCCATGATTCTGTTACTCTATAGCCCTTCCCTGGTGCAAATCAAGGCCATGTCCAAGGTGTTTTAAATGCCATGTGACAAAAATTACTTCCAACAACCTGCCTTATCTGAAGGCAGTGAGACAAAGAGACAATAACACAAGGGGGTTATGAGAAAGAGCTTTGGTCTTCAGAAATAGAAATGCCACACAGCTTTCCTTGTTCTGAGGCACGTTCACCATCGTCCAGGTGCTGTGATTCTCAGAGGTGTGGGCTAAAGCAGCAGGTTCAATTCCCCTGCCTGAGGAAGCTGTGTCAGGGCAGGGAGGGTGCTCAGAGTCAGCAGTGCTCTCTGAGGGTCACTAAGTGCAGCAGGCAGCCAAGGGAGCCTCAGCATGTCCAGACATGCCTGGGATTTTCCAGGGACAGTCTCAGCCTCGGGAGGGAACAGAGCCATCAAGTGCAGGGTGATTACAAAGTGCTGGGGTGTCTCACTTCCCCAAGCACTCAGCCCCAGCATTTGCATGCAGATGTACCTTCTGTTCCAGACACTGGAGATTCACAGAGATGCTGCTGCATTTATGTTTTCCTGCTGTTTCCTCCTCTTTTATGGATTTGTTTACCCTCTCCTTGACCCCTGAGATCCTGACCAGTGATTTCTTACCTTGCCCCTGACAGCCCTAGCCCAGACACTTTCAAAGCCAAGCCTTGGCACTGCTACCACTCCTGCCAGGTTTTAATCAGCTACAAGACATTTGCCACTGCCACCAAGGAGCTTTAAACAATCAAAGCGCTTTAAAATTTAATCTCGTGTCACAAATAGAATTTATATTAATTCACTGGTTAAATATTGATCTAAGACAAGATCCTGAGCATCTCCCTTCCAACAGAAACAGCCAAAGCAGAGCTCTCTGTTTTACATCACATCCCCGAGGCTCAGCTGAAGAAAATTAAGGTTGCAACACCCAAATGTGAAAAAATGTCAGTGCAACTTCTAATCCCCCCTGCTGTCCCCCCTCACGTTCTGTGGCTGCATTACGATGCAGTTTCTGATGCTGTGATCACATCCTATTCCCTTCCCACGGGGCCCCAGCCTCATGCAGCCATTGGCCCGTTGTTGAATATTTCTTTTTATCCCCTCATTCAGCGTCTGGCCCCAGGCCATATTCTTCAAATTCCAACCAAACGCCACAATTATTAGCTTCCTCCTGGGCATTCCTTGCATGTTCTCTCTCATACATCTCCCAAGCAGTCACAGATTCATCTTTGCCCCTCTTTCCACCCCTGGTGAGCATTAGCACATCATCTTGCTTATGTTAAAGCAGGAAATCAGAGACAGGATCAAATTGATCACAGCTAAGACTCAAAGCTACAACTCCCTCCTGTGCCTCCCTTCATCCTTAATGAGCAGGTAGGGAAAGATCTTGTGTATCACTCCTTCAGTGTCTCCTCTGGGAAAAGGCATTGTCAGTGGAAATATCCCAGCAGCACTTGTGCTGGAAAACAGGGAAAGAAAAGGCTCCAGTTTTCCAGGAAACCGAGTAGATGGTGTCAGCCTTGAGCCTAAGGCCTCCTGCTCCTGGCAGGGATAGGGCAGCACCCAGCCCTTTTTGCATGGAATTGTAGGCAGCTGGATGGGTAACTGCCCCTTCCTGTCCTAAGGAAGAGAGGGGTAATAAGAAGATGATACAGGATGGTTAAAGCTGAAATAAACTTTGTTGTCAGAAGCAGCGAAGTGTGTTATAGGCAAATACTGCTTGGAAGGGAAAATTCTGCTTGCAAGGGAGAGGAGGCTGCTGTTCATGTCACACACTGTTTTTTGGGGTGGGAAAGCCCACCTCCTTCCATGGGCAGGGACACCTTCCACTAGCCAAGGCTGCTCCAAGCCCCATCCAGCCTGGCCTTGGACTCTTCCAGGG
>JAHXMQ010012342.1:1573517-1612022 GCA_020466415.1 Ammodramus savannarum pratensis | reverse complement strand
ATGAAAGAAAACAGTTCTTTTTCCTGCCAGCCTTGTGAGTTAGGCTGGAGCAGGTGCCTGAGACCTGCTGAGGTGTGTTGCTGCTGCTGCTGCTCCATGGAGCTGCTTCCTCGCCTTCCCTGCGGTGTCCCATTACATTTCTGCCACACAAATCTTTTATTCCCCCTTCACTTTCTGTCATAGTACCCAGGACTGAAATTGGAGATGACAGAAGCACAGAGCTGTTCACGTTAACAATGCCAGCAGGCTGTGTGTTTTCTTCTCTTGTCACAACCAAAGCCTACTGAGGTTTAGCCTTTATTTTCCCCCAAATGCTTCCAACTCTGTAAAACATCGTGGCTGGAGCAAGCCTGCTTAAAAAGTCATCTGGCAGAGTCACATTCAACACCAGCTGAGAAGTTTGGCATAATTGTGAGACTAATCTTATTTTAGAAGCAAGGCAGGCTTAAACAGGCTCATGAGCCTCAACTGCTCCAGACTGCAGGCTAAAGGCTTTGAAATCAGCAATTAATTCCAACAACATTTCAGGCAGTTTGGTTCACAGGATCAGTGCTGAGTTGGAAGGGACCCACCAGGGCCATTGATCCAGCTGCTGGCCCTGCACAGGACACCCCAGGAACCCCACCCTGTGCCTGAGAGCATTGTCTAAGCACTTCTTGAGCTCAGACACGTTTTGTTGTAAGGCCACACTGATCTCTGATTCTGCCTGCACCTCTCCAACACAAAAAATGTTTGCCTGTAATAGGGCAAAAGAGAAAAGGCGGGGGGGGGCTACTCCTATAATGTAATCACCCCACAACACCTGTGAGGGAACAGGTAACTGCTGACCTGGATCAGCCAGCATCACCCTAAGCCTGGTGAGTTTTAGAAAGAGAGAAGGAAAAAAAAGCAGCAGCAGCAGCATTAAAAACCCTTTTTCCTCTCAGGGCCTCACTTTCCCCTCCCAACCTTTGTCTCTTGTTTCTTTATTTTCCCGAGGCTGCAGGGCAGGGTTTCCCTCCCCCGTGTTTGCCCAGGGCTCAGCACAATGCCTGACCTGTCAGGCTCCCAGTGTGGCCAGGGGACCCCGAGCTGTGGCCCCTGCGTGCACTTCCTTGTCACCAGCCCTGCATCTCTGTCCCTGCAGCCTCTGTGTCCTGTGCCAGGCTCCTGAGCCCTGCTCCACATCCCTGGAGCTGTCACAAACCCTGGGGCACTTTCTCCAGCCCCATTGCTGAGAAAGAAATACAAGGTGGCTTTGCAGTGGCAGCAGAGGTTCCTTCAGCAGCGTTTTAACACACACAATTTAGAGTTCCTTTAATCACACAGGAGCTCCCAAACGAGGTGAGGAAAACTGGAGTCAGAGTCAAATGTTTTCCCTTCCACCTCCTTCCATCCATCAGGATAAACCAGGGGGACCCAGGCAGCACTGCACTACTGCAGCTTTAGCATGGGAAAGCAGGAGATATTGCTGAGGACAGCCCAGAAAAAGCAGGCAGCAAAGAAGTCAGGGTTCAGCCCGTGCTCAGATCCAGAGACAAGCTGTGCCATGTCCTGGAATAACAGGGGCAGTGTTCCCTTTGGCAGGGAGTGAAACCCAGAGACGCTCTGGGGGGAAGAAGAAAAGGCACACAAAGGTGACCCCACTGATGGCAGATTGCTGCCCTGGCTCAGGAGTGGCCTGAGGGACAGCTTGCATGCTCAGCACAAACCCTTCCAAGAGGGGCATGCTTCAGCCTTAAAACCAGCCCAGCACCAGTGAGCAAGCTCACCTCAGCTGGACTGCAAACCAACAGGCTTTTCCAAGTGTTGGGAGAGATGGGGCAAGCAAACATGCAGACTTGGAGGGCCCTACAATACTAAAACAAGGCATGTACAATTTGGCAGGATTTTAAACATCTCTTTGTAACTTCAGGAGAAAAACCCTATGTTGTTAAGCTTCACTCTAAATAAGGAGAGCAGGCTTTATTTTGAGCAATAAAAGTGAGATTTGAACTGGCAATCAGGCTATGGGTAAAAGAAATTCTTAAGCCCATGTTTTAGTCTCTGTTTCTACTCTGTGGGAGGGAAGAGAAAGGACATCAGTGAGCAGCTAAAGCTCTGACCTTCCCTCCAAGCTGTGAGCTGCCAGAAATCACTCTGGGGACTCTGGAGTTCAGTCACTTGATGTGCTTCTTCCTCCTCCCATTACAGCATTGCTTATTTCCCCCATAACACCCCTATTTGGGAGTTGCTATGACAATTTGTAGCATTACTTACAGTGCTGTATGTGCAGAGAGATCAGGAGACGGCTTTCTTCCCCAGGATTTTATTTTCTTAAGCCTTGAATAAGAAAGCTAGGCTCATTACCTGCACTAATAGGTGAGTTAGTGACTCTAGTCCAACCTAGATCTGGTGGAACATCCTTGGGCACAGACACAGCTCAGAACAGAGCCTACAAGGTGGACCAGTCACAGTAAATAAAAGCCCAGTGCATTCAATGCTACATTGTCCTCCCCCTGCAGCGTGTGGAAGCAATTTTGAGGGAGTTCACTATTTAATGCAAAGGGGCACTGAGGAAATAGGCAAAAATTCCAGTAGGGACTTAGGGATCACACGGTGTCTGATTCACAGGCAAGGAGAGGCAGTGCTCTCCTTTGCTTTTAAGGCATAACCTTGAAGTTACTCCTCCTGACTACCCCTGAGCACGTCTGTCTCTAAAGCTGAAAGGTTTCTCTGCTTCACAGCACCTCTGCCAAGTGCCCCAAAGGGAGCTCTAGACACCAGGCACAGCTCACCCTTCAGACTATGCCAGAAAGGCTCTCATTTGGACCTTGAATAACCATTTTAATCTCATTTTGGGGATGTGTCCTCTAGTTTTTAACCAGGGTGAAGCAGTATAACACCCAAATCAGATTTCTGCTTGGCCTCTACTCAGCCCTTGCCTAAGAAACTTGGGGGTCCCTAAGGTGTCAGTGACCCCGAACACAGCAGGTACATAGGGTTATCAGCTACAAATTTACCACTTTCACATCCACCTTCTCCTTCAGCACTTCATTTTCCAGTGGGCCCATCCTTTCTTTCACCCTCACTTTGCAAAAGCCACAATCCTCCCATAATATCCATAGTCTTAACATCTGACCCCCAGCAACCGTGCCTGCAATCATCCTTGTGCTTATCTGATAAACTAATGCGTTATGGAAGCAATTATGTCCTATCTGCAGTGCCTCATGGAAACGTCCTGCAGCCCCCTCCTCTCCTCTCCTCCCTCCAGCAGCCATTCCCAATATAAAAAGAAACTGGATATGAGCTGGCTCAGCAGGAGGAACCACTTGACATTCCTCACTCAGAGAAGGCAGATTATTGTAAATCGGTCACTTCTGCGTGTACAGAGCAACCTGCACGGGAAAGGCTCCAGCCCCAGCATCCCCAGGGCTCATCAATCAGCGGGATGGCTGTGGGGACACCCCACAGGGCTGGGCTTCCTCCAAGGCTGACAAGCTCTGCCCTATTCGTGAGAAATCACACAAAGTACGCAGGACAGCGCGCGTTTCCTCCCGCGCTGGAAAACCCGCGTGCCTCACATCCTTCCGTGCCCTGGCTCCAGCCCTGCTGGCCTTGCTCGGCCCCATCTCCTCCCCTCGGCCGGGTTTGTTCTGTTTATCTCCTGCACCTGGCTTAATTGCTGCAATTGACTGATACGGGTGGTGCAGTGGGATGTAAATGAAGTAGGAAAAAAGGGAAGGGGAAAGAGCTGGGTGGGCTGCAGAAGCATTAGGAAAAGCAAGGCCAGCTGCATCCTGCAGAAGGCCAGGTCAGCTGAAGTGTATAATACGCCCTCTAAAAGGTGAATGGTGCAAATTCAATAGGAGGGTTTGGTTGTTGGTGTTTTTGCTGAATGCGGGGGGGAGTCCCACAGCCCTGTCACCACCCAGGGCACCCCACGCTCGGGGCACTCAGGGCTGGAGTTTGTCCTGTCCCACCCCACACGTCCCTCTTGGGTCACTCTGACCTCCAGGACTGGCAATGATAAGATCAGCTCACAGAGCTCCAACATTTATTGTCATGAACAAACAATGCTAATAACATCTGTCCAGCTTTCTGGTCGGGATAAATAAACCAACACTCCCCCAATGCAAGGTCTGCTCTCAAAGCTCATCTAACAAAGGCAGGGCCTGTTGCTGTTCTCATCCCTCTTTGAGAAGCTCTAGGAACAGCAACTTGGTTTAGCAAAGATGGGTCTAGATTGCACCACTGAAGCCTTCATTCCTAGGATTAAGGAGCTCTCCCTGTTTCCATAGCCACTGTTTTCCCCTCAGCAGGACAGTGTGAATGAACTGGTTTTCTCCCAACACAACCATGGCTCAGCACAGAAGGAATTTCCTTGTTCTGTTCCTAGAGAGGCATTTTCAAAGATGTAGGATTTTTTAACACTTTTCACTGCCAAGAGTCTCCATCTGGCAAAGGAGAACAGGACACAAAAGTGTCTTCACTGCCACAGGTGTTATTAACACCTTTCCATGACAAACCTGCTGTTTGCGCCCTTCTCTGAATAAAAACCTCATGGCTCATTTCTTGCTCCCTTTGGCTCATCCCCCAGGACATTCTGATCTGCTTTTCCCATGAAAAGCCACTGACAGCCAGTCCATGCTCACCTCAGAACTCCACCTATTCCTACCAAAACTACCAAGTCAGCAGCATTACTGCTCCTGGACATGGAGATGGCCTGAGGTGACAGCTTCCATGCCACATAATCCCACAGGAGTGCAGCTGTTGCTACGACAGAAATAAATCAAAGTATTTTCCTTACCTCACTTTTGAATTAGGGCCCCCAGTTTCACTCCAGCATTTGCACAAACCCCACCCTTACCCTGCAGTTAATGCCAAGCAACCACTTCAGAAAGGCAGAACAGCTTTAGAAACACAAATTAGTCCAGATCCCAAAAGTACAGATCCTCAAATAGTCCTTCCCCTATTAAAAGGGGGAAGGACTATTAAAATGCCTATTAAAAGGCATTGGAGGGAAACACCTTTTCAATTAAACCATCTTCTCAATTAGCACAGCTGGATAAAACTCCTGGCACTGTTGGGGGTTGTAACTTCAAGCACTTGAAGGATGCTTCAAGCCTTTTAGAATGAAGCTGGAAAGCTTTAAAGTATTAAGCTTGTTTTAATAAAACAAACCCAGAAAATTCTGCTAATGGTTTTCAAAATACTTTGTAGTTAAAAACTGTCACAGACATATTTTCTGAAAAATCCTTTGCTAGGATTTTTTTCTCCTGAGAAGCTGAGAAGCCTCAGAGGAAAAGAAAAACAACAATTATCTGCTGCTGTGGAATGCAACAGGTGCATCTTTGATTGGTCCATGTGAGTTGTTTGTACTTGATGGCCAATCACAGGTCCAGCTGTGTTGGGACTCTGGTCAGTCATAAGATTTTATTACCATTCCATTCCTTTCTTTGCTAGCCTTCTGATGAAATCCTTTCTTCTATTCTTTTAGTATAGTTTTAATATAATATATATCATAAAATAATAAATCAGCCTTCTGAAACATGGAGTCAAGGTTCTCATCTCTTCCTCGTCCTGGGACCCCTGTGAGCACCACCACAAAAAACCTCCTTATAAATGTAATGGTTGACACCAAATTCTCCTCTTCCCAACCAGCACTTGCTGCCAGATATGGGCAGAGACCCAGAAAGAGCTGGACGCCATGCTGGAGAGAGAGAGAGAGGAGTTGGAGGAGCCCCCGGAGGACCCTGAGGAGGTGATGAAGATGCTGGCCACTGCCTACGTGCAGTACCTGGCCATCCTGCGGAAGCTGGACCAGGCCCACGCGCCCCTGATCCACCAGCAGAAGCGGGCGGCCGTGCGGCAGGCGCTGGACGGCGTCATGGGCCGCATCCTGGAGATCAAGGGGGAGATGGTGGCCCTGGAGAAGTGCGAGTGCCACTCCATGGCTGCCGTCCTCAGGGAGCTGCAGCGTGTGCCGGTAGGGTTCTCTTTGTAGGCCTTGTTTAATCTGCTAACTCTCTGGGGCCACCAGCAAACTTCCAAGTTTTTCACACCTCACGGACCTGATCTTCCATGCAGAGGGCAGGGAAAGGGTGACACACAGTCTGAGGGTGATCACAAATGATTTCAGGGTTCTGGAACATTTAGTAAGGGATTCTGGGGCACACTCCTGACACTTGCAGTTGAAAGCAGAGATATTGAAAGAAGCAGATGGCTCCCCAGCTGGTGTCAGCACCATAATTTTGAGGGTTTTGACAGTGCAATGGCTTGTGCAGTGCCAGGAGTGCTGGCATCAGTTGGCACCCACCTTTCTCAGAAGGGAGGGGAGTCTTTGCCTGGGAGCAGGAGGGTGGGACCAGATGACCCTTTGTAGTCCCTTTCAATTTGACCCATTCCATGATTCCATATTACAGCATGAATTTGTATTCATAGAATCCCAGAATGGTTTGGGGTGGAAAGGAGCTCAAAACCCATCCAGTGCCACCCCCTGCCATGGCAAGGACACCTTCCACTGTCCCAGGCTGCTCCAAGCTCCATCCAGCCTGGGGCACTGCCAGGGATCCAGGGGCAGCCACGGCTTCTGTGGGCACCCTGTGCCAGGGCCTGCCCACCCTCACAGGGAGGAATTCCTTCCCAATATCCCATCTAACCCTACTGTCTGTCAGTAATAACTTCACAGCTTTGCTGTTAAGTGTCAGGAGGTTGACTCTGCCAGATTTTCATGTGGGGTGAGATAGAAAATGGGCCACTGATGAGTAAAGTGGAGTCCACTGCAGCCTGCCCTTCGTGGCACGGTGAAATCAGCACCGTGAATATGACAATGAGGCCAAGCGTGGAAGCTGTGCTTTAAAAGCCGCAGGAAAAATGAGCTGGCAAAGAGGGTTACTTCTCTCGCAGACAGCTCCATCTATTGTCACATTCAGGTACCGCTGCTTTGTTAAAACCAGCTGAAATTCCTGCTTTTTGTGCTTTAGAATTCCTGCTTTTCGTGGGATGGCAGCTCCGAGATAAATTGCCCGGTTTCATTATAGCATCACTCTGAGATCTGCATCGTGTTTCTGTTTGCACATCTGCAAATTTAGGAGAGGATTTGCCAGGAATTTCCACCAGCCCTTTCCCTTCAGCATTAAGCACTGTTTTAAACTATTTTAAACACATCTCCAGGGAAAACAATCCTTCAAATCATATTTTGAAATCCTTAGCACTGCTGTTTTCATGACTCAGCAGTAAATCCATCTGCAGCAAAAAAGTTGGCAAGTCTGAGGAGTCATGCCTGACATCTCTTCAAAAACAAGCATAAATTCAAATTCCTGCACCACACCTTAATTTTAAGAGGGCATAACATACCTACCTACCACAAAAGAAATCAATCACTGAGGAGATTTCAGGTTTTTTCAAAGAAAAAAAATTCCATGCTAGATAAGAAAATAGATTTATGGGGTGTTCTTTTTAATAAAATATTTAAATATTCTTGGTAACAGAACAAAATTACTGGACAAATAACTCCTGTTTCTCAAAGGATCTGCCCAGAAAGGATATCTCCTGTCATTCCTTTCCCTTTATTATCAGTGCTCAAATACTGCAGGACTTTAGGCAGAGGACACAACATTTTATATTTATGTGATGATATTGCCTGGTTTGTACTGTGTCACTGCAAGGCCAAGCTTTCCTATTTCCCCAGTTCTGTAAATTGTGTTTTTGTGCAGTTGCCTTCCAGCATCCAGTCACTCCATTTCCTGGGGTAATTGGGAAGGTATTTGGATCCATAAATCCCATGTGGAGCTGGGAGTGGCTAAAAAGCCACACATTTGACTTGAGGTTAAACATCCCAAGCCTGACTTTTCAGTGCTGGGCCCCAAAAAGAGATTATGAAGAGAAGCAGGCTCCCCACCCCTTCCAGCCCTGGCACTGGGGCTTTGATCTCCTTTTTCCAGTCAGTAAAAGTCACAATCCAAATCACTTGGAATTAGAGGCCAGGTGAGACATCAGAGATACTCCTACACTGATTCTGTTCCCTAAAAATCCTCTCATCCTCCAGGAGGGTGTCCAGACAAACCCTTAATTTCTTAAACCTCCAGATTTTAATCCACCCAGAGTGATTTGCACTCAGAGTACGGCATAGAATCATTTCCATCAACTGCCAAGGGTTGTTGGAAGGTGCAAACAGGGAGCTTAGTAAGACAAATATTTAGAAACTTTATCAGAGCAGACCTCTGCACTGATAAAATCATCAGGGATAAGCACAGCCTGACTTGGAGGCTTTCTTGTGGTGTCATGGTGGGGATGTCCCTCAGTGTGCAGCTGAGGGAGTGAGGAATGAAATTGGGAGAAATGTAAATCAGTTGTATCATAATTACAGAAATTAGTAAAGACAGGCACTGGTCATGTCTGATTTTAAGAAGTGCCTGAGATACCACAGTCACAGGCAGACAGTCTGTCTACAGCTCAAAATATCTATAAAAAACCTCTAGAATTATGCTTTGGCTCCTTATAATGGTAAAAAAAAAAATGGCAAGAGAACAGATCTATTTTTCATGTTGATTAAAACAAGAAGTGGGATGATCACACAACCATAGGTATTCAGCTCAGTGGAAATCATGTTTAAATTTCTAGCAACCCTGCCAAATATTTTAGCAATTTGATAATATAATTGAGCCATTATAAGAAGAAAGATTTCTGGGCTCACATGGTTCACAAACTGGGTTGATTTATTTGTTTTTGTTGAATTAGGTCTAAAGTAATTGAAAAATAACAGCAGCTGTTACAAAGGTCAAATTCCCCAATACTTGAAAAAATACTCAACAACCTCTGTCCTTATTTTATTGCTTTGTACAGGTGTTCAATTAATCAGTAATATGATTTAAATACTGATTTAAAATTTAAGTCCTAAAAAGCATCTTGTGACTTTCTTCCTCTAGGAAGACATAGAAATACCCATCCCAAAGTATTTCATTCAAGAAAACCTGGGAATCCTGCAATACAGGGAGAAATACCTGCATGAGATTTTGCTGAATGCTGGTTTGATAGAAGAGGTAAATGTACCCCATACCTACATATTGTGCTTGCTTTGTTTAGTTCACAGCCACATGTGTCTGAGCACGAGGCACTGAAGTGAGAAGTGCTTTTACAGCAGTGAGGAAGTAAAAGTGTGTTTACAGATAAGGCACAAGCAGCAAGAAACCTTAGATTTCCCTGTCAAACAACATCCAGTCACATCTCAAGGCTGGGTAAGACTGGAATGATTCTACTCTGCTTTCTGTGTGTGAGAGTGTCAGAAAGAGCAGCACTTTGGCCAAGTCAGTGCTTTATTTGTCTAACTAACCCTCATCTTGTAATTAGTCCTACTGATGCCTTGTGCAGGCTGCCCTAGAACAGAGGCTGGACAGAGTTACAGAATAAAGTGGGGATTGATTAAAAAGATCTCCTCAATGGATCCACCTTGGGCAGCACAAGAGCCCAGCCGGGGCTACACCCAAGATCAACCCAGAATGGTCACAAAAATAGACAACTGCTCACAGGGTCTCTAAATTTTGTAAGTTCTGGTCTACTTGCATATTGGAGTTAATTCTCTCATTACAGCTTTAGGTTATCAAATCCCATCCTGCTTGTTTTTCTCTCTTCAGTCCATGTTGTTTGTGCTCTTGGGCTGAGATTTGGATCATTTGTCCTTGGTTCCCAGCTAGAGCAGGAATTGTTTTGTCTCCCTACTCTGTGAGGAGAGCTCACCATGCCCTAATATGAAACTCAGATTAAAGCAGTGTACCCACTAAAGCAGCATGGAATCTGAAAAATATAAAAGCTAAAACCTGAAGCATCACTACTGAAACCAAGCTGTCCTGGCCCAGGATTCCTCACTGGAGCAGGCAGAACTCAGAGTTCATGTCAGCACAACTGCTGGCATTCGCTTGTTTGTAACCTCTGAACAATGAGTGCAGATTCCCCCGTGCAGCTACAGAGCTGCAGCTGCTGGGAGGAGCAGAAAACTGAGTTTTGGCAGAGCAGAAGTCATTACAGACAAATACATAAGCACTGCAGTGAAGGCTGCTCTGGGTTTGATATACTTTTGACCTTTTGGGAGTGGCATGTTGACCCCTGAAGTAAACAACTGTGCCTACATGCCTGGATAACTTGGATTCATGGGTGTTGTAGCCATAAGAGACAGTGCTGGTGGCCCACTTAGTCACACTGCTGCCCTGAATTCTCCAGCAGTGATTGTGCCTGTTGATCCCACAAAATAACAGAGGGAAAGTCCCCAGGGATGGAAGCAAGCCCCAGGCAGACTGCAGAGACAGAGCACAGGCTTCCCTGCTGGGGAGAGGCTTTGCTGGGCAGCTGCAGAGCTCCCCTGATTGAGTTCTCTGCTCTCCTGCTGTTGCTCTGGGGAGATCCTGTTTCAGCACAGTTTATCCTGGAGCCTTTTTGCTTCCCAGAGTTCTGTTCTTGCCCCTTTCCAGCGTGGCATCCATTAGGGTTGAGGTTGTCTAGCCAGGCTCTGGCAGGGTCCAGGCTGCTGCAGGGAGCCAGGGGATTCAATAAACAGCAATAAAATCACCTCACCCAGTGCAAACCCAGTGTCCTGTGCTGCACTTCCAGCTCACTCACCACTGGGATTGCTGCAGGGCTGTCAGCACTTCTGCACCTCATCCTCTCAGGAAATCCTGGCTGCTGTGTAACCAACTGGAGCTCTCCATGTCCGTGGCACTGCTGTTAGGAGCAGTCCAACATAAATCAAAACCAGCAGAGTTCATCTCAGGAATCTGCTCTGCACATGGTTTATGGGATTCTGTTCAGGAAATCTAGTCTGTGTAATTGTGTCCTAGAAAGCCCTGCTGAAACTAAGTGCTACACAATATAAATATAATAATTAAATATGAGCTGCCTCCAGCTGGGAGATGAACATCAAGAAACACTAATTCAGCTTTTCCATGGGGAGCATGAGGGGTCTCAGGAGTGAGAAGGGGGAGTCCCTTTGTTCTGATCCATTTTTCCCCTCTGACTCAGAGCAGCCCTTCCTTCCATTTTCAGCTAAAGAACTGTGATCCCAGTAGCACCTTCAGAAAGCCTCCCTTCAGAAAAGCAAAGGAAAACATTCTACAGCCAAAGAAACTCTCCTTTCAGAGGGACAAAGCCTCATGGTTGTGTCTTTTTGCTCAAATGGATCAAGTTCAGCAGGGCTGCATGAGCCACTGTGGCTTCCCAGCAGAGCAGGTTTTCCACCTCACACATCAACAGGAGTCTCTGCTCTTTGTTTGCTAAGATACCATTTTCTAACTGAGGCAGGCAATTTACAAAACATGACTTTGCTTTGCTGATTCCCTTTTTCTGGCTGTGCTGTTGAAGGAAGTTGTCACAGCCATGACACTCGAGGAGGCCATTCGAGTGATCCAGGTGGCAGAACGGGCTCGCCAGGGCCGCGCTCGAGCAGCCTTCATGAGGAGAATTTACCTTGAAGAGAAAAGGCAAAGTAGACAACAGGAGCAACAGACTAAAAGTCCAGATGAAGCTGCCACTTGCATTCAAAAGGTGAGTTTCTTGTGTAGCAACAATTCTAGCAAAGCCAAATGACAGTGTTTTGGTCAGGAGAGCAGCTGTAGGCAGAAACACAGCTGACATGATGGGGAGCTTTCTGAAATGATCCTTTTTAGGGTGTCCAGCAAGGTGAAATACATCATTTAAACCACTTTAAAAATGAGACAGGACCCCCAGATGTAAGATCAGTGGAACCAGTCCTGCACTGGCAATGCAGGATGACTTTGTAACTTACACATTGTTTTTCCATTCTGATTTTTATGACCTCAGTTGCTCTTTCTGGCCTCCCCTTGGAATTCAGTGCATCTCTGAATTCATGCCTTTTTCTGTGATCTCCAGGGGAAGAGTTCATCCCATATCTGGAAAAAAGGACAAAGGGAGGTCAGTGCTAAATTCCACAAAGAGTTCTTGCACATGAATAATTCAGACAATTCAGCCTGATGAGAGCAGGAGCTCAGCCTAAATCTTATGTCTGAACTTCATGAAGCAGTGGCAGTTTTTAGAAGCCACCCAGAGCATCATGAGGGGATAACAAACCTCAAAATTTGTTTAAAAAAAAAGAATAGCAGATGGCAACCTGTTAAAAAGCAATAGTTTCAATGGTGCATTGTGCCTTTCCTTCCTCTATTTGTTTTTTCCTGTGTCTGCCCCAGAAGAGGAAGCTGTACCAAGGCCCATTTGTCTGATCAGAGTTTTGTTTACAACACAGGTCTGGCGTGGGCACAGGCAGCGCAAGGAAACAGAGAGGCTGAGAGAGGAGGAGATGATATTTCTGGGCATGGTAAGTGGGGCTGTGCCTCCACAACACAAAATGCCACACTCTGTTTGTTCTTCAGGCTTTTATCATTCAGCCCAAGAGAAGAAATTAATTTCTATGATTCCTCCTATTTTAAAAGGAGTCTCCGAGGAATACAGAGCTCAGCTGAAATGATAAATGGCACAGGAGTAGCACAATTTGTCTTCTGCTGAATGGGTTTGTGCTGTCCATACATTCTCCAATGTGTGTGGCAGATGTGGAAACTGCCTGTGGAGAATTTGCCTTGGGTTCCAGGGAATTTGACCTAGGCATGATCAGCAAGGAAATTTTATTAATCAGCTTTTCTGGCCTGATTTCAAGGGTGGTGAGCTGCCTTATGTCTGGAGTAGAATTCATGAAGGTTGGAAAAGCCCTCTAAAATCATCACGTCCAAGCATTAACCCAGCACTGCCAAGCCCATCCCTAACCATGTCCCCAAGTGCCACATCCACACATTTTTTAACACTTCCAGGGATGGTGACTCTACCACTTAACTGGGCAGCCTATTGCAATGCTTGACAGCCCTTAGAGTGGGCTAAAATAATTAATTTTTGCTAATATCCAATTAAACTAGAAAAGCAAAATCCTCTTCTCCCACCCCTTTGCAAGCCACTGCCTGTGTGTGTCAAGAGCAGGGAAGAGAAACCTAAGAACTGGCATGTTAATCCATCAGTATTTCTCTAAGTCCATATAAAAATAATCAAAATCTGCCTCACATCACACTGCAGAGGCACAGGGAAGTGAACAGCTGCCCATGGTCAGTTAAAATGCACAGGGGTGAAGGAGAAAAATCAGAGCATCCTTTCCACAAGGAATCTGTTCCTCCCACCCCCTTCCTTGCAACAAACACCCCAAAAATAGGATAAATTCTTTACTGTTGACCTTTTTTTTTGCCCCCCTCCAAGTTTTTGGAGGCACTAACAGGTGCCAGGCCTCACCCAAGCCCAGCTGCAGTAGCACTGTTGGATTAAGGTTTTTTTGGTTTAGAGATTAGGTAACTGAGAGGTGTTTAAAAACACTTATTTTATTTTTAGTTTTATGTGAAGGATGAGATAATACAGATGTTATAATTTATGTTGTTATTATTATAGGAAGCTAATTATTTCTTAATTATAATACATTATAAGGGTATCCTTCTGCTATCAAATTTTTAAAAATTTCTACAAATCCGTTTTTCACATAGCACAGCCGTTGTACCAAGCTCTAGTAGCCCTTGTACCAAGTTAAGTTCTAGTAAAGCAGCAGCACATCACAGAAACATCCAGCACTGCTCTGCATTTGTTAAGTTTATTTGTGCTTCCATGGTCTACAGTTCTTAAGTGATTAATTTATAAACTAATAACTTAATTTTGATTTAAAACATGCTTTCTGCTTTTCCCAGGCAGATTTGGGGGGATTTTCTTGCCTAGCAATGGAATTGCCCTTAGCTGCTTTAGAGGGTTCTGAAAACTGATTGTGCCTAGAGAATACATCTCACATCAGTTAAAAGTACCATTAATACCTTACCTTTAGGGAGGAAAATGTACATTTACCTAAGCTTTGCCATGTTAAATACAGGTAACACCTTAGGGATTACTGCCTTTAGTATCTGCTGGTCTCCAACAGCTAAACAGAACCTTGGGTGCCAATTCTGCCTCTGTTTAAGACAAAATTCTCAAAGATTTTAACCAGTGCAAACCTAAATACTGAAAATGAGTTGGAAAGGGCACCTTTTGCAGAACAAGGGATTGTTTCCTGTCAAATCCCACGATGTTTCTGTCGAGTCCTTAGGAAGGAAATGTAAATCTGGCATCAGTTATCTGAGGGTTCACAGCCAAGCCCTCATTTCATGGTGGCCAGTGTGGGAGGAACTGGAAACTAGGATGTGAACAGCCTGGTTTATGGGGAGCATAATGTAATCTATATCATCAGAGGGATGAGGGGAATTAAAACCAAACACATCGAGTGCATTCAGTTCCTGACCTCCATTTAAAAAGCAAGAGAATTGATGTTTGCCCCTCTGCACTCTGACTCATTGCTCTTTATCAAGTTTATAATCAAAGCATGCTGAGAGGAAAAAATGATAACTCTAAATAAATTTTTAAAAATCCTGTTCTTCTTTCCAGGGTTTTTATATTCCCTTTCCCTTTCCATGCTGCATTCCCTTCCTTGGTCTCCAAAGGAAGCAGACATTGGTTCCCACTGATAGATAGGCAGGGAGCTCCAAAGGTCAAGTCCCTTTGATGTATGATCACGTCAGCCCTCTAAAAAATGACCACAGATCTTCATGTGTAAATATGTTGGATTTGCTTTTCTAATGCTGCACGACTTAGATAAATTAGAAGACCCAACCATCCATTACTCCAAGTCCATCCCAAAGGAGACTCGACTTTTGTTGCAATAAATATAAATTCTCTTATAATTAGGGTTTTTTTAAAAAAATGTCTGTGTTACTTTCAGACAAAGACTGCTTTGCACAAAGAGCTGATCCATCTGAAGTTCTGTGTAAAAAATAGGAAAATAAATGTCAAACCCAAAAATTGTCCAGTCTTCTGCTTAATTCAGTGTTATTTTCTTTACTCTCTACTTGCTTCACAAAAAATTTATGTGTCTTTTCTGGAATTCAATTCTGTTTCATCTTTTGCTTGATGACAGAGAACAAGCCTATGGTAGAGAGATTTTTCTTGGCTCAAAAATAAAGCCTCGTTATTATTATTATTATTATTATTATTATTATTTATTAAAGCCTAATTGCAGAAACAGCATGATCCCCTCAGCACCCGTTCTCCAAAGCCCTGATAAATCACACTTTGCAGTCCCAGTTTAATTTGTGAAGAGAAGCAAGCCTCCTAAGAGCACATATATCTTGATAACTGTATCCTGAGCTGTTTCCTGATCTTCCTCACATTCCTGCCACAGGGCTGTTTACTGCCAGCTCCAGCACAACCACCAGAACCACTGCTCCAGGCACAGGGTTGTGTTTAAACCACACTGATGTGGCAAGAAAACACATTGAGCTGTCTGAAAACACAGACGTGCTGTCTGGGCAAACCTGCCTTTCCTTGCTCTGCTTTACCCTCCCAGCTCAATTTAACACACCAGCTTTTTAAACTGCCCTCTTCTTCTGGCATTTATAGATTCCCTGTCACTAAAACCCCCCTTCAGAGGTTATGATTGTTGAATTTTGCTGCAGAGCTGTGTGACCTGGCTTTTGGCAACTGCTGTGTCTCAGGCTAGTGCAGACTGCTCCTGGACCCCCCCTCAGCACTCTCCTGCAGGAAGTTATACTTTTAATCTCACAGCACAGGCTACTGGAAAGAGGAAAGGCTGGGTTCAACCTAAAACATTAGGAAAAACATTTTGCCATCAGACTGATTTATGGGAGGGTAGGAGGATGTTGAGGACTGGAGGAACAGTTGGTTTAAAGCAATTAAGTGGGAAGAACATGAAGCTAGCAAGTGCCAGGTGGCCAAGGGCATTTTTGTGTACCTGCTCTGGGCTGGGCACTGCTCAGGCTGTTATTTTCTTTACTCTCTACTTGCTTCATAAAAAATGTATGTATCTTTTCTAGAATTTGATTCTATTTCATCTTTTGCTTGATGACAGAGAACAAGAGAACAAGCCTGTGCTGTGTCCAGTTCTACCTTGTTCTTCTCAAAATGTTCTGGAAGTCAGGCCAAAAAATTCCAGTCAATGCTTTGGTAAATCCTCTGTTGTGTCTGGAGGAGTTAAAGTTTGCCATGTGCCTTATTTTGTCAGGCTGTTCCAACGTTGGCAAGTAAAAGTTGTTATTGGACCTCCCGAGAATTTTGTTGTTTCTGCACACCCAGAGTAAATCACACTACCTTCCCTAAACCTGCTGAACAGGAATTAGAGGAGTCCAGGAAACCAGGATACAGAAGGACAAGTCCCTCTCTCCACCTGCAGTGCTCTGATACATTTTCCCCCAAGCCTCTTCTCCCTGGGCTGGGCTGACTCAGAGCAGCCCCTCCTTCCGTTTTCACCAGGAGAACTGCAATCCAAGCAGCACATCCAGAAACCCATCCCTTCAGAAAAGTAAACATTCCATAGCTTAAGGAATTCTCCTTTTAGTGGCACAAAGCCTCATGGTTCTTTCTGTCTTTTTTCTCAAATGGACACAGTTTAGCAGGATGCATGAGCCGTATGGAGCCACTGTGGTTCCCACTGGAGCATCAAGTTTTCCTCTCCACACCAGATCCAGCTTTTCCTAAAGGTCCTCATGGAAACACATCTCCCAGGATGTCAGACTTGCAGCACATTGCAGGACAAGGCAAACCCCAGTTTAGGGTCTCACAGCTGTGAATTTACATTTACAGAGATCTATCCTGAAACTCCAGCCCTTCCCAAAGAGTTGGAGGTGTAACACCTGCTGTTCTGTGATTCTCTGACATGGTATTTCCAACATCCTTCTTTCCCCCATATCCAAGGCCTGCCTGGATGGGGCTTGGAGCACCCTGGGCTGGTGGAAAGTGTCCCTGCCCTGGCAGGGGATGAAACAAGATGAGCTTTAAGATCCCTTTCAACCCAAACCATTCCATGACCCTTTTCACATGAAAGGATCTGTGTGGTGTTAAATAAAAAGCTTTTCTCTCCTTCTTACCTCTTTTAAACATACCCAAATTTAGGCATGTTGTCTTGGTTAATGCTTTATTTATATCTGAGAAAACAGGCTGCCAAACATTCCTCCTTCTCTGAATTCCTGATAAATATAATTCATTTCATCCAGTCTGAAAGGAAAAATAAAATCAGCATTTCCCAGAATAGCTTTCTGTGTAAACATTATAGACTATGGCTAAATAAATATTACACAGGATTTAACAAAGTACAAACTCCATCAAGTGAAATTTAAAATATTTCATCAGCTCTTGAGAGTGGGCAGCTACAGCAGTGGTGCAGATCAGGCCTGGTTTTGCCAAGTTTAAGATTAAAATGAGTTTTGCTTTCCTGGGTGTCAGCACAAAGTCCTCTGTTATTTCACATCTCAGCAGTGATAACTAATCTGTCCTGTTTTCAATAGAAATTTTAAGCCTGCTTATTTTTGAAACAGAAAGACTCTGGGAAGAAAGAATGCTAAATAATTTGGCTTTCATTGGCTGCAGTCACACTAACAATGAAATCACTGCCTTTCAGAGCCCAAAACATGCTTGCCATGTTTAGTCAAGTTTAACAGCATGCCCAGGTATCATATCAGAAATAAACAAAACCCAAATTATGTAAACTCATCTGGCCTTGTGTGTAAACCTTCAAATTTTCTTTATCTTCCTAAAAGGTGTTACATGTAAATATATTCCTAAATATGTATGATATGAATCTCTAAACCAGCCATTTTCAGTAGTTTTTTAGCAAGGCTTCCTACTACAAATGCTTTGTTTGAATGCATATGACAATTACTTTAATTGGCAAAGCCATTGGAGTGAGTCAGAGAGTAGGGAAGCTTTAATGAATGCAATATATTTTGCTTACTTGTTCCTTTTTTTTTTGTGCCTAATTTAGGAATTCAGCCATATAATTGATGTGGCTATCACCATTTGTGTACTGTGGAACCTCTATTAATACAATTTTCATTTGGGGGGTTGGAACTGGATGGGCTTTAAGGTGCTTCCAACCCAAACCATTCTGTGATTTTATGATTCACAAGATAAGAGACCTCTTGAAAATCTATTCTTCCCTCAGCCAGACAAATTATATTGAGGAAATAAAGCAAGGACATAGCTCAATCCTGCAGCAAACTTTTAAATGCAGTTTCAATCACTGTTCAAAATTCAGCAGAATTGTATCATGGAATCACAGAATGGTTTGGGTTGGAAGAGACCTTAAAGATGATCTCATTCCACCCCTTGCCATGGGCAGGTACACCTTCCACCTGAAGAATGAGAGTTGTAAGTTAAGAACAAGACCCCAGCTGCTCTGACAGTAAATTATTTTAGTCTACATGCCTGTGTTATCCAAATGTATAAAAAAAAGAATTTCACTTTCACTACTGGTTAAAAAAGTGACTATTACAACTACTTACTTTAAAAATATTCGGAAATTAAGCTTCTCCCCCAGAGACGCAAACTGTAAATGTACTGAAAAAAACATTGCACAACTGGTCCATCTTTTGAAATCTTACCATTGGGGGCGATGCTGGCTGTGGCAGAACATTTCCTGAAGCCCCATAAAACCACAGAGCATGTGCTTCAGCTCTGCTGTTCCAGGCCTACGACAAGAAGCTGTCCTAAATTAAGTACCCAGCAATAAAAGCTGCAGTAAATCTACCTCTCAGGCATAATAGGGACGTTGGCCTTCCAACGTGGAGGGAAATGAAATGTATTTATTTCACTGCCACCGAGCCTCTTGCCCTCCTGATGGAACAATTGAGGAGCAGTCAGTTCCACAGCAGGGCCTCCTCCTCCTCCTCTGTGAGGAAGAGCAGCCTCAGGATGCTCAGGCAGCCTGCACACCTCTGGGTGTTTCACAAAGAGCAGTACAGGCTCTGCTGGGGAGCTGGCTCAGCACCAAGGCAGGGCTTTCCAGCCAGGGAAGGGATCCCAGCAAGCAAAGCCCCGAGGTGGGGAGGGAAAACAGACCCACTTCTGTGGAACCACGCAGTGCTTTGGTTGAGATGGGCCCTAAAGCCCATCCAGTGCCACCCCTGCCATGGCAGGGACACTTTCCACTGTCCCAGGGTGCTCCAAGCCCTGTCCAACCTGGCCTTGGGCACTGCCAGGGATCCAGGGGCAGCCACAGCTGTGCCAGGGCCTCACTGCCCTCACAGGGAGGAATTCCTCCCCAATATCCCATCTAAACCCACTCTCTGTCAGTTGGAACCTATTCCCCCTAATCCTGTCATTCCAGGCTCTCTCCAGCTTCCTTGTAAGCCCTTCAGATACTGGAAGGAGCCCTGAGGTTTCCACACAACCTTCTCTTCTCCATGCTGAACATGCCCAACTCCCTGACCCTGTCTCCAGATGGGCAGTTCTCCAGTCCCTCATCACCCACATGGTTCTTCATGCCACTGACTCACCTGGGAGCTGTAGGAAATATCTTCTCCCTTCTGCTGGTGCATCATCCCCTTCCCTAAAACCTAAATTCTTTTGGGGAATGAGTAAAGAACAGAACAGAAGAATCTTAGCAACACACTCATGACTGATGAGTTGGAATAAAATTCTCTTTTAGACAAATGTCCATTTTGCCTTATTAATTTAAACAAGGATTTTAAAGACAAAGCCCATCAAACATTAGATAAGCCTTTTAAGTTAATGGACCATGTAGTCCTATTTTCCCACAAACTCAGGAATCTTCATAATATGTCCTATTTTTACAGCAACATCAATTATTAATATGTATACTTTTGCTGACAGAGGACCACACTAAAAATGTGAGTTTCGTTATCCAGTTCTGGGTCATTAACTGTGAAAAGCTTGTAAATATAATGGTTTATTCACATGGGAAGCCTTCATTAAGATGCATTATTCTACAACTGATGTGGCAGCATTGCATTATCAAGTTCACTGTCTCCATCTAATATTTGTAATTTGTTTCTAAATGAGTTGCTCTTTGTAGGGCAAGTTAACAAATTTGAATTTCACATGGCCAGAGAAATTTCTTAAAGATGGGAAAATGCTTCTTCCCCCAAGGAAAAGCTATTTATCAGCATCTTCCTGGAGAATGCCTCCCTTTGATTCAGAAGCAGGAACATTAGAGGCGTGGAGAGAAGGGACGTTAGAGATAAATTGGCTTTTGTCTTCCTTCCATGCACATTAGAGGGCTGTGGAATCACTCTCAGGATAACTTCAGAGCTCCACAAGAGCCATGTGGAAACATGGAAAGCTCTTCCATGATGCTGCAAGGCACAGGTCACAGGCTGGCCAGCAGGGGTTCCAGCATTCCTGCTGGAGCTGTTGGAATTCATCCTCTCTCTTGGCACTTTCCAGCCATTTCACTTCCTATTCCCTCTTGCATCTTCAGATGGCCAAAGCCTTTTCAGACCTGTTTCCTCCTGAGTTCTGCTGGTTGGCAAGAGAACAGAACCTCCAGCAGGGCTGCTGGAGAGATTCTGTCCCCTTCTGAAGGCCCAGGAGCACCTGGAGATGAGCACAAGGCACACAGGTTGTGCAGTTGGCTCCTCATTCCTGAAACAGGTTAGGAATGTGTTTTATGCTGAAACTATAAAATCATGGAATTTGGGTTGGAAGCACCTTAAAGCCCATCCAGTTCCAACCCCCCCCAAATGAAAATGGTGTTAATAAAGGTTCCATGGCAAACAAAACCATGAAGCTGGTGAGGTTTAGGGTGATACATGCTTCTGTGATTATGTCAAGAACACTGTGGACAAAATAAAACAAGTTTAACACAGCAGCTTTCTTCAAAGCTGGAAGGTATCACCTATGCTATTCATAGCTTATTTTCTTTTTTTAAAGTGTTTTAATAGTCTAAAACATTTTATATCATCATTTACTCGACAGAAGAAAAGCATTTTCTGTGGAAATTCCTGACAAATGGTAGAGAACTGACAGTTCCATCCTCTGGACATCTTGTTGCATCTCCTCAGCAGCTCCCACTGCCCCAGTGTCTAGGTTATGTTGCTAAATTCCCTTCCACACTTAGTTTTGTCTAGTTCCTCTTCTTATTCCCTCCCTCCTTTATCAATTAATTAACTTCCTTGAGCATCCACATGCTTGGATCAGTTCTTACGTTTTAACATTTCACTTGGCCCGCGTACACATAAATTCTTCTGATGTCTCCTCATCCTTGTTTTCCTCAAGTCCATTCATTTTTTGTTTACTTGACTGCATTGATTTCAAAGTGACAGAACAGAGAGCCAAGCCAGCTGTACATGCACCTGTGCTGTTTTATTTAAAAACCAAGTGCCCATGGCATGATGTCCTCACTGCCAGCCAGTGCTTTCCTCCTGGTTCTCCTCTCCCTGAACAGGAGCCAGCCTTGGGTTCCTGACCTCTCCTGCTCTTCCCCCATGGACAGGGCACTCTGTGTAAGTTCCTCATCAGCCAGCCCTGAGTCCTTCAGGCCTCATTTCTCACAGCCAGCTGTGCTCCTCATGTCCTGCTCCCATCACAGCTGGAGCGTGTTATTGCCAAACAATCAGGAGGACTGGGGGAAAGAGAGAGTACAGCCTTATCAACTTCTGTTCTCTTTCATGCTTTTTCTTTAGGGAAACATTGAAGGTGAATGGCTGGAGTCTTGTTCTAGAAGTAATTCTCATTTCTTCTGTTTTCTTGTAGTAAAATGGACTGTGGAAAACAAAAAATTAAAAAAAAAAAAATACAACAGAGCTTCCCATAAGCTGTTCTGCAGGTTTATGTGTGTACTCCAGCCTTGGTGCTGAGTACAGCTGATAAACTCCTGTGAGCAGATGTATTGATAACTGAATGGTGCTCAGACAGGGAACTGGACAAATATTTACCCAGGGCTGAGCTGAGTTTTGCCAACCAGAACATTTCCTATGGCCTTGTTATTGTCAGCATCTGAGCAAGCTGGTTCAGAGCTACCTGGGCTGTGTCCACAGCAGCTTCTTGATATCAGATATGGGCTGTAGCAATTCTCTTTTTGAGATAAGAATTTCCTAGTGCTGATCTCACACTGGCACCTCCTGTTTGCCACTTCAAACAGCTCTTACCTTGTCTGGCTTTGGGGCTGCTGAATAAATTCACAGTGGGACAAGCTGGTCATGCAGGACTCCCTCAAGGTGCAGTGGAGAGCAGCTCAGAGGAGCTACAAAGCTTCTGGGATGGCAGGGAGGAGCTCTGCTGCCTGTGCTGCTGCTTCTCCCCACCTTGCTGTGCTCCCACTGCCCTTGCTGTGGCACTGGCCCTCAGCTGCTCCTTGGCTGGCTGATCCACCTTGTTATGGTGGGAGATGCGTAACTTGAGGAGGTGGGAGGAGAGGAAAAGACACGAGGGATTATTTTCCAATTTTTAGGGAGCTGAACTGGTTCACTGCAGGCTCAGGTGAGTGCCAGAGCCTGGGCAGAAGGGAGGGATCATGCACCCAGCAGTTGAGGTGGTGCAGGAGCTGACCCTTCCCTGCTCACCTGGTGACATTGCACCTCTCAGTGTGCAGGTTGTGCTGGAGAGGAGCCTGTCTCTGTCCATCAGCCTCCCTAAAGCTGCAGGCACCCTTGTGCCCATCTGCTGGGAATTTCTCAGGAACCCCCTGAGGATTGCTGTAGGGACACAAACAGAGGAGTTGATTTTGGATCTCAATCTGGAAAACAGGCCCTGTGAGGGCTCCTCTGGTTTCCAAAGGAGCCCCTGAGAGAGCAGCATCACATCTGGGCTTTGTTCAACATCAGCAAGGCAGGCAATGGTGAAATACAAATAAACACTGTCAATAGTAGCTGTGTTATACTCATAAATAGGTGCTGGTAAGGGAGAAGATTGGAAACACTCACCTTCCCTGGAAACTGGGAATTGAGCAGAGGCAACATCTCAGGGTAAAAGGCAGCTCTTGGGGTCACATATTCAAGGAGGGAACATGTGCAGCCACCTTTCAGAAGCACACTGCTGTTCTTATTTCCTCCTGAATGTTTTCTCCCTGGTGGCCTTGACCCATTCCTGGAGCACAGTGCGAGTCACACATCCCAGATGCAGTAAATTGCTTTTCTGAATGGGGCCTGTGTGCTTGCTTTGGACACTGGGGGATCCCTCTGGGTGCTCAGAAACCAAAGTTGCTTGGCACTTATTAGTGATTTTTGGAACCTGGTGGAAGCACAGAAAACCAGGGAATAACAGATCTTAAATATGAGCTGGCCAAAGCTTTGACAGAGCTTTTTGTCTTCATGGAAGGCCTCAGGAACTGAGACTTGGAGCACACCAGAAAATACATCACCAGAGCAAGGAGAATGCATTACTGAATCAGTTTGAGATTAGTGCCAGTTGAGGACAATTTCTGTATGCTCTGAAGTTGAAAGACCAGAGCAAAATTATATTGGGGTTTTTTTCCATGCAAACCAAGCTTTTGTTCACATATGTTGCCACCCATGTCAGTTACAAACTTTGAAAAGAAATTAATTTATACTACAAAACCAGATTGTCATATTTCTCCTCTTTTCCCTTCTTAAATTTGCCATATACCATCAGACAATATGATTAATAATTCCCAAGTACATGAAAAAAACAATTTGTTCCAGAATTAACCTAAAACTACAAAGCCAGTTCACAAGTTGATTTTTAAAATAGATTTTCCTCTACACTTACGAGGTAGCAATAGCTCGTAAAACACTGGGAACATCTTAATTTTATCAATGATTGCAAGCTGAAAAATGCAAAGTTTCAGCCCACCCACACAGATGGGTTTTTTCATGCTTCTGTATTTGAATACCAGAAAGACTTTCATTTTTCTCCCTCACACTACATGTGTAAAATCAATCACAGAGCAGAAATTGTTGTAAGACTTGAAACTGGCTGAGAAGTTCTTCTTTCCAAGGTTATCAAATCATGGGAAACTTGGGGAGCTGTGATTTTTCTTATAGTGTTTGGGGGGGTGTGGGGGGGGTGTTTATTCCTTTTTTGTTGTTGTTGTTCCTCAGGGGAAGTTGATTTCCTAAAGGAGTCTGACCAGCTGCAACAAAATACCAGGAAACCACTGACCAAGCAGCGTGCATATAAAAATTTCAGTGCACAAATTAAAAACAATACTGGCTAATTAAAAAGCGCCAATGGGAAGTCCAGACATTTGAAAATTCAATTAAAAAATTCTCTGGCACCCTTCTGACATGGATAAAGCTGGCATTTGCAGAACAGCAGCTTTCTCACCTGTCTCATTGAGATCCAGGATCCCACGCTGCAAAGGTTGTTTTTGTACATTGCAGTGTTGTTAATTAATGCTGAAATACCAACAATAGACCATTGTGTGCATCCAGGCACTTTTTATGAGCACAGGGTTGTTTTTTTTTCCTGGCTTCCTGCAAGTAAATTAAGGCTTAAGCTCAGATTCACTGTCAACCTGGCATTCCAGTAAATATTAAGTTTCTTTTCATTCATACCTTTTATTTTCTCCTCTCCTTTTCAGAGCCTGCCTCCCGAGTTGGAGGTAATGATCAGCTTGCAGAAAACAAATGTCCTGGAAGGTGAATTCCAGGAAAGACCAGACTACTCCTTCAGGTATGAGCTGAGGGCAGCAGAGGGGCCCCACCTCAAGGAAACCTTCCAGGAGGAGATCACCCAGTGCTTCCTCGAGTGCAGGTGAGCAGAAACACTGACCCCTCAACCAGTCCACTTGCCCCAAAGAGCCTGGTTTTGAGTTCCTACAAACTGCAAAACCCATCTTTAAGGCAGTGCTGCCAGTCCCAGGTGAGGAGTTATTTCTGTACCAGCTGCAAAGCCCAAATGCTGACCTGGAGGATTCCTGACTGGGAACACCAGAGCTCCTGGCAGGGCTCAGAGGTGCTCCTTCAGTCACTGGCTGTGGGTCAGGCCCACAAATATTCAAGTGGGACACCTTCACCTTGCACATTACCTTGGGCCCAGTCTTTGGAATTACAAGCAGCACACTCTAAACTTCAGGAGCAGTGACTTTTCTCCCTGAGGTTTAAGAGAGGGAACTCACTCTTCCATGAGATGGAAGGACCATTATTTGCCATAGCAAATCACATCACGTCACTGGCACTGCCATCCTGCTGCTGGTATTAGCCATGAATCTGAAACACTTCTGTTCTTGAGGCCTGACCTTGGAGCCACTCCCCCAAATGGAACCTGACTCTGCTGATCTCAGGGAAACTTCACGTCTCAGTAGAGTTAAGCACGTACTTACACAGTTTTAAACCCTCTGCTGACACCTCTGCTTCTCTCAGGGAGTTTACTTCAGCCAAAGAACTTTGGAGACTGGCAATTCTGACGCTGGAAACTCTTGTCCTAAGGAGTATGGACTGGTTTTATAATTTTATGGGATTTACCCAATCCAGAGGATCAGTGTGTGAAAGTAAATTGGGAAGCAGCTACCAAAACTTCCAGGATTTGGCAGCAAGGCTTCATTTGCTCTGCATAAAGCTGCTCTGCAAACTGTTTTTGTGTCTTGAGCTGCTCAGGGATGTTACAGGGCCCATATTTGTCTTGTGAACCAGTGTCATGCCCATTAATCATTGAGTGTTTGCTCGGGGTACTGGACTTGCCTTCAGCATGCAGTTTCCAGTTGGAAACACAAATGCATTCTGATAAAATCCTGCCCTGTTTGTTCCTTGACTCCTTCAGTCAGGTTTGGGCAGCTGTGCTCCAGTGAAGTGTTTGTTAAAAAAGAAAGAACGATCAAAACCAGCACTCTCACAGGTCTGCCACAACCTATTTCTCTTCTTTCTTGCACTTTTGCCTCTTACAGACTCTCAAGACTGCAGTGTATTTTTACTCTCCTTTGGAAAGAGCTGCTGGTTTTACAAACCTCAGTTATTGCAAAGCACTTTCCCATTCCTTAAATCAGCCCTCTCCCAGGGCCTGCTCTGCACACTCCTTGAGCTGCCATTTCCTGCCATTCCCCACAGCTCCCAGCATGTTCTGAGCTACAGAAAGATCTTATTCCCTTTGCTTAATATTCCTCACCTAATAGTCATTCTCTACCACAGGTCAATTGTGTCCAATTAACTTGGCTGTGGAGCTGGGGGAGAACTCCCTGAAATACTGCAGGAACCAATGGCAATGTTTCTGTAGCAGATTAGCAGGGAGCAGGCAATCTCCCAGAGAACCAGGCTGAGCCATAAACCTCTTTAAAGACATTATGAGACACTATTAAAAGTTAAATCTGGTCCACAGAGACCCTTAACAGCAGAGCCAACCAGCAGCCTAAGCCATCCAAAGGATCATTTGAGGGAGCTGAAGCCATGGTTCAGTGGAGGGAGGTGCAGAGGGGTGGCTGAGAGGGCACTTCATCAAAACTCCTGCTGCCTGATTCAGGGGAGCCCTCAGCCTCATGTGCCTGTCTCAGGTGGCATGTAAAGTGCTGAGCTTTCTTTTTGCAGCCCTTACAAGCAGGATGGGACTTGCTTGCTGCATTTATATCTCAGCTTCAGGTGAGACTCAAGGCTAGAGGCCCAACAGTAGCCCAGGATATGAACAAACCTGATTAAACAAGCTCCAAGGATTCCTTTTTCTGGTCTGCCTAGTCAGGTTCAGTAGCCTTGAATCTCATCTAGATTTGAAAATTAACAAAGATTAAAGGATATGCTGGAATCTAAGCACCACATTAACTGTTCTTGGATAGTTTTATGGATAATCCCCTGAGCAAGGGATTATATTAGATGGGACTAAGATACACCCACAGGGTGCTTAGAGATAAGCCTCCAGTCAGGCTTGCTCTGCTGCAATTGAGACAGGGTGAGAAAACAGCTCCCTTCCAACCTTGTACAGTAACCCACTCATCTGAAACAATATCATGTTTTAACCATTAACCATTTCCTATCAAAACGGTCTGATTAGGCTTAAAACTGCTTTTAGGCTCAAGATGTGCAGTTCTGTGGCCTGCCTGAGAGCAGGGTGATTGCAGTGGGACTGCAATCTGCAGGTGGCACAGGGACAGTGCCACACTTGTTGCAGTCAGTGTTTGATCAGAGAAGCCCAGAGTGGTTTGGGCTGGAAGGGACCTTAAAGCTCATCTCATTCCACCCCCTGCCATGGGCAGGGACACTTTCCCCTAGGCCAGGCTGCTCCAAGCCCCATCATACTCCCTGCTACTCTCTCCTTGCAAATGAACTCGCTGTCATGACCCCTAAAAATCATTAGTGCGTGGTTCAGCCAAGCCCAGACAGCTCTCATTGATAAAAGCTCTTGTGGTGATTTAGCAGATGAAATCCTGCCCCTGGTGAAGGCAGTGGGAGAGCTGCCATCAGCTGCAGCACAGGCTGGCCACGGCCCAGTGCTGGGGCTCATTTGACTCTGGCTGAGTGAGGCAGTGATTTACAGAGCTGAGAGGAACCAGAGCGAGCTGCTGAGCCCTGCTCCTCACAGCAGGCCTCTGTCTGAGTGACCACAATCACTTTCCCCTCAGACACATTTGTTGGCATCCAAAATAGGTTCAAAAACAACAAAAAAACCAGTCTGTTTCTCCACAAGGGGAGTGTGTGTATCCTGCAGAGCCAGGCTTTCCTGCCAGAGAGCTGGGAGCTGTGGTCCTGCTCAACAGAGGGCCAGGCCTGCACTGTCAAGGTTTGCATTAATTATTACCTGCCAGGATATATTTTGGCTCTCCCCTAAGCCAGTCTGACAGATCAACAGCTAATTGTAGCTTATAAATTATTCTTCAACTAGGTTTTTTGACAGAGTTTACTATTTTTTATAGTCTATTAAATAAATAGATAAAGGGGGACAAAGATTCTTTTGAATAAATTTTGCTGTGTGGAGTAGAAAATAAAGCCAAACTTCCATATTTTATCTTTCACTCTGAAAGGACTGTGATAGAAAATACAATTAGCAGGCATTGTCTTTCAGCACAGTTACTCTTAGATTACAAAAGGAATGAGCACATATTAAATTTCTCAACTTGTAAGAGCTGCTGTAAATATTTATCGCTTTCATTGCACAAGGGAGCAGCTTCAGTCATTTCAAGACCCAAAGCAGCTTCTTAGGAAGAGAGGTTATAAAAAAAGCCAAGGAAAGCAAAACCCAAAGGAATGGACTAAATGAAATTGTTCCAGTTGCTCATATCAATCCTACTGCAGAGAAGATAAAATAATTTTGATATAACATTGCATTTTTCAGCCTTACCATCCATCCTTCAATTTACCTAGGTTGACTTCTGTGGAGCTGCTCTTTTTTGGTTTGCAAATTATTCACATAAAGCCTTCCAGATTTCCATGTGACCTTGTCCAGCCACACTAGAAAAGAAAGATAATTGTTTATGAATGCTTTGTGAAGAAGCATCATGCAGTTTAGCTACAGACCTGCCCTTCTTTTATTTTTTTTTCCAACAGCAGGAGTACAAATGATCCAAAATTAGCAGTTGCTATGATTCTATAGATCTGAGTCTGGATGGTAATCACTTGAGTCCCACACATTCCATCCATGCAATTAATAACAAAGTTTCATATTAAGATATAGCAGAGCTGGGGTTTTAGCTTCAATTTCCTTTCCTGTTCCAAACCAAACCCATTTTTCTGTAATTTCACATTTAGGGTTTTGTGCTGAATATGCAAAGGCAGTCATCATCTTCTCAACTCTTTACCTAGTGAATAAACCAGTTCCCAAAGAATGAGTCTTGTTAGAGGCATCCCTAAAATGAATTTCAAAAAGGAATGGGCAGAAAAGGGGAGAAGGATGCCTTTATTATCCAGAGAAATACAGCAGTATCTTTGTCTAAGACAAGTCTTTTCTGACAGAAATCAATACAAAGGATGAGAAATCAAGATGAGGTTTTTATTACCAGAGATGGCCTCCAGAATCACAGGGGAGAGCCTCATGCACAGGCTCTGCTGTGCTGTGCCTCATGCCCTCGAGCTGTAACAAATTACTCCATGAATTTCTGGCAGGATTTATCCACCACTGCTCAGAGCTCTGGGGAGCATTTCATCAGTGCCATCACTGACCTAATAACAGGGGATCTAAGTAATAGCAACTTTTATGGAGGCTGTGTGTTATTCCCACAGATTTGGGGATTGGTTTTCGGGAGGGAGGAGGCAGTCAGGGGTAAATGTGCTTCCATAATAGGTTTACACTTTACTGATTAGCTTTGAATGATCTTCTCGCTCTGCCTGCTGACTCTACTGTCAGAAAAGGAATTGGCCAAGCTTCATGGTGAGTGAATGAGACTCCTCCTGAAGCAGGGGGTGTTCCTGTGCTTTATTTATTCATTTTGAACATTCCTGACAGCCAGCCCGGGCTTTGATGCAGAGGGAAGAGAAAGAAATAGGAAGTGATGGTGTTTTGTTTCCCTTTTTTCCCCAGCCTGTTTTGTGGAGCTGAGTTTACTGCCAATACTCCTGTTCCTGGGGCTCCCTGGGCAGCAGGGGGTGGGGAAGGGGGAGGCAGGAGGGAGGTGAATGGAGAGAGAGGTTTTTGCACTGAAACCCCACAGAATACGGAAAGCGTTCATTTGTGTTGATGCCTTGTCAAGGCTGACCTAGAACAAAGACTAGACAGAGTTAAAGAATAAAAGTAGGGATTTAGTAGGAGGCCTCAATGGATCCACCTTGGGCAGCACAAGAGCCCAGCCAGGGGGCTACACCCAAGATGAACCAAAATGATCACAAAATGGACAACTGGTCACAGGGTCTCTCGCTTTAATCAGTTCTGCTCCATTTGCATATTGCAGTTCATTGTCCCATTACAGCTTTAGGTTATCAAATCTCATCCTTGTTTCTCTCTCCAGCCCACGTTGTTTGTGCTCTTGGGCCTGAGATTTGGATCATTTGTCCTTGGTTCCCAGCTAGAGCAGGAATTGTTTTGTCTCCCTGCTCTGTGCAGAGAGCTCACAATCCCATACTATGAAGCTCAAAAGTACACACTAAAGCAGCACAGAATGTGAAAAATAGAAAAGCTCAAACCTGAGGCATCAGTGTCAGGCACTGCCCATTTCCCACTGCATGCACTCTGCTTTTTTGGAGTCAGTGGTGAAGCTGCCAGGCAATCCCTCAGCAGGGAAGCCTGGCCAACAGGGCAGAGAGGGATGGCACCCCAGCAGTGCCAGCAGCAGCACCCCCTGCTCTGCTTCCAAGGTGTAACAATTCCTGCCTTTAGTCCAATACAAAACCAGGGAATCGCGGCTCCAAACCCATCTGGGCTCACGGTGCTTTCCAGTCCCATCTGACTCACCTCAACCTGCCAGCACTGCTTTCCAAACAGCCCAGGAGCGTGGATTGCAGCCTCCACACAGCATGGCAGCCACTCCTGGAACAGCTGATGGGAAATTGCTTCAAAACCAGGTTTGGTGGCACGGGCCTCTCCAGCAGACAGTTGTCCAAAAGCAAGTGCCGGGCTGAAGATCCTTGGAACACAGCCAGAGACACTGAGCCCCTTGATCACAGGCCTCTTTCCATGCAATGCCCTGTGAGTCTGGAAAAACCATTCCCTACTTCTCAGCCACTCCTGCAGGGGCATTCCTGCTGTAGGAACTCCTGCAGGAACTCCTGCTGAAATTTGTATTTACATTTAAATACATACCATGTAAACCTTCTATCAGACTTTAAAAATTCCCTACAAATCCATTTCCCACACTGCAGGTGCATTCCTGCTGTAGGAATCTACCCAAAAACAATGCCTCTTTGCCTCTTTGGTATTTGGCACATGATATTCAGCACAGAGGAGTTGCTGCCCACAAGAGCTGTCTGTGGATGGCTGAAGAACCATTCTCTTTTCACCTAATGAAAACTCTCATTACCTGTTTTCCCTGTCATCATTGTCACATGCTCACAAACCACTTGCACGTGACATTCCACCCAGGAGCAGAAGTTTCCAGCTAGGAGCAGCTGTGAGCTCGTGGTAATAATCAGGATATGGGTATGAATAAGTGGTTGTCTGCTAATCCACCAGATGAGGATGAGCTGAACTAAATTAGAAAGAGATCTGTACCTGCACCATATTTTCTCCTGTCCTCATCTGGAGCTGAATACATCTTCACCTGCCCTCTTGTACTTTGTGCAGTTTACACAAACCAAATTCTTCTGGGAACAGCACAAAACAAGGAGATTCTCTTTCTGAATTCCTCTGCAGGGTTGTGTCTCTTAGCCAAATCTCCTGGTTTTCCTCAGGAGAGTGAAGACAAGCTCTGAATTATGGAAATGAAGCTCTGAAGGAGGATGGCACAGCCTGGAGTGTCCTCTGCCCAAACACTTGGTCTTCCTGCAGAAGTAAAGAAACATTATTAGAAGAGGCGATACCTGGGGGAGAGGGTTTCCATCAGTAGTTTCACCTCTGTTTTCTGACAGAGCCAGCAATCCCAGGTTTTGCCAAGGCAGCAATCCCTGTATCCCAACAATTAGTGCTGATGCTCTCTGAGTGCCTCTGTCCCCTGCCAGGAGGCATTTCTGCAGGGACAGCTTCCACTCAGCATCCCTCTCCCTGAGCACAGCCCAGCCTGCTCCCAGGTGCTTTTGGGAGTTCAATCTCCAGCAGGAGCCCCCAGCACAGGCTGCCCAGGACCCAGCACAAAAATCCTGGCAGGCAGAGCCTGCTGAGCTCCTCCCTGCAAGCAGCCATGGCAGTGACTTAAAGACCATCTGTGGGAACTGAAATGCTGCCTCTGGGCTCCTGGCTCAGACAGCCTCCAAGACTGATTAATTAAGATAATTAGGAGCTGTAAACATTAATGGGTAATGTTCAAGCCTTTCCTAACACGTTCTTAAAAGCTTCCACTGTGTAGTTATCTGTTGACTAATTTTGGCAGGCATCTTTAGGGCTGGAGGGAGCAGGGGAATGGAATGCAAATGCACCACTGGCTCACGGGAGGAATGAACCAAAGCAAATAACCCACTGGGTTCCTTTAATAGAGGGGAAATAAGTTATCAGAAACAAGAGAATTGTTTGTTTATGGCAGGGGAGAGTGGAGTCCACAGCTCTGCAACCTGTTTTCCCATAGATTGGAATCAGCTACCTAACCTGAAAGCCATTTAAAACAAAACAACAACAAAAAAACCCTTCAGGCCTTTCTTGCTTACGGGATCATCTTTTTAGAAGTGTGAACCCCTCTAATTCCAAAGGAGGGACAGCTGTTACGACGTCCACCTGCAGTTAATCCACTTTACTGGGTGTCCATGGATTTACAGGAGGCAGGGGACACCTCTGGAAGCTTCTGTGCAGTGGCAGAAGTTGCCTCCTTCAGTGCAAGCTCAGAATTTACGAGTGTGCTGACATTAATGGAGGCAGCTCCAAGGCTTTGGGGGGCACCAGCAGGAAGCCCCTGGATTCATCTATTTCCCATGGATCTTGGCTGCAGCTATCTGAAACAGCAAGGCCACTTGAACCCTGGTGTCACATCTCCAGAGAGGCACTGATAAGATCACCAATTCTGCTTTCTAAATCACCACAAACTCTGAGATAACGTTTTATTTCCAGTTTGACACCTGGATTTATGATTGCCACCTCTGTGCAGTGATTGAAAACACATGCAAAGGGCTCCTTGCAATCCTGGGTTTTGCTCATTCAACTGCCCAAATTTCTAAGGAACGAAAAGAAGATTCTTAAAGCAGCACAGGTGCAAATTGAGCTCCCCAAGGGGCTTTCAACATAACAAAGTAATGCTCCTGAACTCTTATTTAATCACCAAGTTCACCAATGCTGCACATCTTCACCAGCTTTCCAAACACTGTGATTCCTTTCCAGAGAGACACTCAGCTATCTCAGATCACAAAGCCCTAAGGGACCTTCCCTGAGAGGTTTTGCATTCACTGGGAAGAGGGTCAGGTCCTGATGTTATTTAATTGTCCTCATTCTAATCAGACTCCCATTGACTTCCACAGGGATTCAGAGAATAAGACATTGTTGGTTTTGAGCCTTTTTCAAGGCTGTTAGAGCCAGGCAGAATCACAGTTTTGTTCTCCAAGCAGTTCACCAGTGCAAAACCAGGAAAAACCACATTTCAGTGCCGTGGCACTTTGAGCTTTTTGCATTTGCAGGAATGCTCAGAACTTCCACCATTTGTGAGCTGATACCCAGCTCTCCATCAGGCAGGATTTGCACTGCACACCCCTTGCCACACTTGCACACAAATGATGCAGAAGCAACATGAAAAGCTCATTGAGATCTCAACAGCCTCACATCAGCAAAGCCACAACAAGCACAGTTCTACAGACCAGGCTCTCCTCAACCTGCTTGCTCCCAAATTCCTCTGCCCAAAAAGGCTTTACCTTTTCCCCACCCCGTTCCTGCCCTAGTTTCTGTCTCTGTAGTTTTCAGCTATACACCAAAGGCAAGATAGTCCTCAGCCTGTGTGAATTTTTACAGGGATAGCAGAGACATTTCTGTTGCAAAAGGCACGAGGACAAAGGAGAAAGATATAACTCCTGTGAGGAAAAAGATGGGTCCAATTAGACATTTTCATTTATTTAGCATAATTATTATGCCTTAACTGTATTGATCCATTCTCACAGACCTGCCCATCCTGAGCACTGCTCTGTAGGATAACTCCAGGCTTCCCAATTTTTGATTTGTAGCACTCTAGAAGCAAAACTGACCATTACAAAAAACTGAGGCTAGATTCCCTTTCCTACTTTCTTCAAATGGCTGCAAGTGACCCACGGATACCCACAGTCCACTGACCTTGAGGCTGAGCCTCCTGCTTAGAATTAAAGCTCCTGAAAATATTCCCTCCTTTATACATCCAAAAGTCTGGAATCAGCTAAAGTAAATAGCATTAGTCTGAGCTGGCCCATTTGCACACAAGAAAAATAAAATCTGGTGACTAATTAGTTCATTTTCCTAAAGCACTTCGTACTCATCTCCATAATACTTAGGAATTAAAAGTCTGAAAATGCAAAGTGTTCCAGACCTAATGCAGCAACCCCCCCAGTGAGATTCCCAAGGACACTTCCCAAACATTAGGTTTATTTGTTGTCATAGATACTCACACAGACACAAACATCAGTGGCACCCAGGGACTCACACTTGCCAGCAGCTTGTTATAATAAAGCTCTACATGTCTGAAAGGCAGGATGGGGCTTTTTTAAATTTTTTTTTCCTGGAAAATCCTGCAGGCTGTGCCCGTTCAGTGGGTGTGTTAAGCTGCTGTCCTCCTCTATTCCTTTCTCAAGCAGAGTCCTAACACAGCAGGCTGGGTTTCTGAAGGCAGGAACAGAGCAGTGGGGTGTTTCAAACTGCTAACTGGGGCCTGATGTTCACCTTGGAGCTGGTTTCTCTTTCAGGAATCCAGCTAGATACCTACTAGGCTTGGCCCAGGGGAGCCTGCTCTGCCATCTGATCTGCTCTTGGTTTAACCAGCAGAGCCTGATCCTAATCAATGAGAAAGAAAGAAAGGAAGAAGGGAATGAATCCCAAGGGGAAGGGGAAGAGACCCAGCCCAGCTATTATTTCACTCTACTGTGACAGGGAAAGGTGTCTTCTCCAGCAAGTTAATACAGAGCAGGAGGAAGAAGCAATTTTCCCCACTTCCCCATTTCCAACAAGCAAAGATCTGCTGGCATATAGAAACAAGAAACAGGCAAAGAAAAAAGAGCCAGGAGTCCCACTGGTGCCTGGTAGAAGCACTGAAGAGCCAGTGGCTGGCAGAGGAGAGGTGTTTAATGGATATTCTGGGAAGAGAAAGACTAAGGGAAAAGCTCAGAACTAGGGAGAATAAAAATGAGCATGAAGCACAGAGCAGTGGCTCCCAAGCTGCAGCCCTTGCTCCACAGATGGATCTCTTTGGAGAAGCAAGCAGAGGAGCTGGAAAAGGCATTTTCAGCCTTGGCTCTGTAGAATTCAAAGAAGAAAGGAGGCAAGTGGGGTAAAAAAAACCCGTGGCATGGACTGACACAAGCAGAGCAAAGGGATAGCAGAAGCAGCCACGAGGAGCTGGAGAGGCAGAATCAGAAGAGAAGAGATGAAAGAGGCATGAAACTGGGGAAAAAAAACGCTATGAGTTACCATTTTGATAAATAGGCACAGTTAGGACCAAAGACTGACAGAAAATAGGAAGTGTTTCCAAGGCAAAGACAAAAGAGCAGTTCCCAAATGTCTGTGGCAGGTGAATATATTAAAAAACACTTGATTGCCAAGAGAACAGATTTGACTTGGAGAAGATGAAGGAATCGAGTTATGGCTGGGAATGTGGCTGTGGATGACAGCCTGTAATTCTTTCCCCCAAGAGAAGAAGGATATGTTCAATTCTGAAATCCAGTTGTTTCCCTGTTTTCACTGGCAGGGGCTTTTTCCCACTTTGCACCCTGGGGACCACAGCAGGGGAATGTCTGCTGGAACACGAGGCTGATTCAGGGCACTGTGGCTCCAGTGTGCCAACAGGATTATTTAACAGGCTGCTGACAAGTTCCTCAAGTGCTGAATTCCAAGTGAATTCCACACCCAGCAGAGAAAATTCCAGGCTTACACTGCAAATGCAACGAGCCGGAGCTGAGGGGGAAGGAGGACACAGGCAGCAGGAGCAGGTTATCCCCTAAACCTCAACATCTCCATGGTGGAATAGCTGGAACAGGCTCTAGGTGACAGCAGAACACTGGCTGCAGTCCCAGGGCTGGGAAATATGGCAAGCACACTTGAGACAAAGCTTTTTTAAAAATTATTTGATAATTTCCCTCAAGACTACCAGGCTACTCCTTTGTTAACTGGGCAGTGTGGGTTGATGAGCACCTAGGGAAGCTCTTGCCAGGGCAAAATTCACATTAAAGCCACTCTGTCCAAATCCTGTACTCAGATTCAAGGCTGGAAAGGTTTGATGGCAGTATTTCTGTGGGCAGAGCAAGAACTTGCCTGAAACCTGAGTCACATCCATTCCTTCCAGAACCAATGTGTTTCAGTTTTACTGGGAATTTCAGCATGGGGGAGATTAGTCAGACTCCATCAAGCAGGTTGTTTTTATTATCCAGGTCAGAGTCCAGGGCTTTTAAGTCATGCTGCATTGCAGCCCTGTGCAGAGACAACAGAAATTCTAATTATTTGTAGTCGTTTACTCTAAAAACACCCAGCTCTCATGGTTTGTGTGCTGTGTCAGGCAGGCTTAGGATCATCCTAGGCTGAATAAAAGACATTTAATGGCATATAAGGGAGTTTAGGTGGGTCTTCTTAGGCTCTACTTGTACAAAATAACTATATCAACAGTAATAGTAACTAAATCAGTAAGGTCTTGTGCCAAATACAAATGTGTTTGAATTTCCCCATCCCTGGAAGAGTTCAAGGCCAGGCTGGAGAGGGCTTGGAACAAGCTGGGACAGTGGAAGGTGTCCCTGGTCAGGGTATGGAATGAGATGGACTTTAAGGTCCCTCCAACCCAAAGTATCCCTTGATTCCACCATTTGAGCAGAGGGTGTAGAAGCATAAAAAAAGCTGGTTCAGTATTTCCTGAGGCATTTATGGAATAGCAGGAAACTTCCTGGCCCTGAAATCTGTTCAAATACTCCCCTGTCTCTTCCCAGAGCCCCTCACTGCCTCAGTAATCCTTTGGTGGCTTGGAAAGGAAGTTTACTCTCCTGCTTTGTGTTCCTCATCACACAGGGAAGCCAGCTCTAAAACTGCTCTTCCCAGATTTATTTTTTTTTTCTGGAAAGCATCTCTAATCCAGCATCCATCCTGAAGCTGCTGGTTGAAGGCATGGCTGTGAGCTAAAGCCAGTGTAGCTGCAGGACTGCTCCAGGAATCCCCAGGCAAAGCACAATTGTTCCAAAATTCCAGAGCCAGAGCTGTGCCCCATGCTAAGGTGTACTTCCATCACAGGCTCAGCTCTGGCTCTGGAATTTTAGAATCCTCCCACCTCCATCCCCTCCTGAAAAACGCCATCTGACACGTGGCTTTGTCCCTGTCCCTTGTGCCAGGCTGGCAGTTTGGTGGGTGCGGCTGATTGCTGCCTCTCCCACGTGTGTGCCTGCATCCTCTTCTGCCCAAATCTCCCATCCTTTGCCCCAGGGAGCTCTGCTGTCCTGCAATGAGGCCATCCCAGACAGCTGGTGCTCTGCAGAGGCCTGGCAAGCAGCACAGTCACGTCTCCAGGCATGGAAAACAACACCAAAGATTGAGCAAAGCTGCCCTGCAGGGCTCACCTCCCAACTGCACGTCCCACCCCGCCTTGCCTGTTCCACCACTTTGGGGAAATTACCTGTGCTTGGGCTCTCTGCTGCTTCCCAGAGCAGGCTCCAGCTCCAAATTCCCAGAGAATATCCCTTTTATCCCTGGTTCTCCAGCCTCTTTGCCACGTTGCCAGCAACTCTCACCAGCACCGACCCTGTCTACCAAAGAAATTATTTAAAAGCACATTATTAAGCCATCATTTAAATTAACAATAATAAAAAAGCTGCACTTTGTGCTTATTTTTGATTAAATCTGAGTGTATCCCACTGAGTAATGTGCAGAAGGAATCAGTCATTTCAAGAGGCAAAAGGTGTTTAATTCTATCAGTCTGCACAATTCCAGCCAATTTTGAGAAACTATAAATCATGTACCAGAGCCACATGAAACAGGTACAGGATTAGAACATCCCAATTTTTCCCTCCCAAAACTAAAAAGGTGATAGTTAAGGAACTTGGCACCTCCAGGCATTACAGTGTGTTTCTTGGACTGCAGAGATGACTGGGGTTTTGAGCTAAAACTCCTGATAAATGGCTGCTCTTAATACCATGCCTGGCTTAGAGCTGAGCTCATCTGGAATGTTTCTCCTGGTTTTTTCCCACACTTTTAAAATGCCAGAGTAGAGGTTCTAAATTATTTTTCTTTCTAGTGAGCTCTTTGGTTATCAGCATTGGCCAGGAGTGTAAACATCTCTAATTTTATAGATGGGCTCTGCAACATTCTCCTTTTTTCCCTGGTTTTACACTCTGTGTACACCTGATGGGGATTTTTTCCAATAAGGCTGCAAAAGCCACTTGGGATGAACATGGAAAAATCAAGCACTGAGACTGCTTTCATCTGCATTAAATTGCCTCAGAATTATCACTAAATAGCTCATTTATGCTTTCACATAAACCACAGAGAACCAGATCTCTTGAAGTGGACAAGGAGCTGTCCCTGAGCCATGAGTGTTCCCTAGGGGACAAGAAGGTCAATGGGTGCATCAGGAAGAGCATTCCCAGCAGGTCAGGGGGGGATCCTGCCCCCTGCTCAGCCCTAGGAGGCACCCCTGGAGTGCTGAGTCCACTTCTGAGCTCCTCAGGACAAGAAGCTCCTGGAGGGGTCCAGCAGAGGCTGCAGAGGTGATGGAAGGATTGGAGCGTCTCTGGGGAGAAAAGGAGGAGCTCAAGAGTAGCCACAGCATAGAGGGGACCTCTGTAACGTGTATAAATATCCAAAGGGTGGATATTTATATGTCTGGATATCCCAGAGCAAGGACCAGAGTCTGCACCTCCAGCAATGGGACATGAGGAACAGGCAGATGCTGATGCCCAGGAGTTCCACCTGAGCAGGAGGCAGAAATCCTTCCCTGGGCAGTGACTGAGCAGTAAACAGAGTGTCCAGGGAGGCTGTGGAGCCTCCCTCACTGGGGATATTCTGTGAGGTGTTCACAGGGGTTCTTGGATGAGGGAAGAGACAAGAATGTTGACTCCATGTTTCAGAAGGCTTGATTTATTATTTTATGATACATATATTACATTGTAGCTATACTAAAGAATAGAAGGAAAGGTTTCATCTCAGAAGGCT